>CM076580.1:481839439-482219128 GCA_034641835.2 Pinus albicaulis
ATTTAGGAGCCTGTAAAATGACCTAACTTGCACAGATCATATCTCCGAAAATATTGCGAACCAAGCTCTGAAATTTTGCAACGATGTTCCTTAGGATTTTGGCTTCGCACTCTAAAAATTTCATATTCTGAACCTTCTTAGAAAAAAAATTATAGCGAAATTTCCACGATGACCTGTTTAGAGCAGCGAAACCCTAGAATCTCAAAGCTCTGATACCAAATGTTGTGAAACCAGCTCCAAAAAGAGAAGAAAATAGATATCAACGCCTTAGAAATAAGCCACTTCGAGGGGGCAACCTCCAATACATTACATGAATGAAAAATTCTTGGATCATTCAAATTACAAAACCTCCTTTCTATATATAGCAGTCCATGGGGCCACAATGTAATCCTAGTGGGGCCATAATGTAATCATAGCCAACCTAACAATAATAACAATATGGGGGTTACAAGGGTACAATAATAACAATAAGGGGGTTACACTAACAACAATAAGGGACTATACTATTAATATAGGGACCTAACAGAAACTTTGAGTATGGTAGCTGCTTAGAAAGTAACAGAGAAATTGCAGATTGAATCACTGATTTGTCAACGAACAGTGTGTATTTCCTTTGGTAGGAATTTGATTCGTTTTGTTAACTTTGGAAAGCAAGGATGACATCAGTTTGTTCCTGTAGATTTGGCAGTAAAAAATTGGTTGACATTAGAGAGGGATCTTTGAATTGTATGGGTGAAGGTTGCCAGAACTGCGCAACGGAGTGTGCAAGGGTCGTGCTCCTCCTATAGATCAGAAGCCCGACAAACGACGTCGCAGCCCTGCTAACAAACATGTTCGACGTGGCAAGAACAAGAACGATAAGAACATTGAGGAAAATAATGATCGTGTGTGTACCAGAGATTTCATCTGCTACTCCTACAAACCTCTCCAGGAGATGATGTCACTTTGGCCAGACAAACTCATGGATTTCAGGAAAGCTAACTTAGAATACTCTACTGAAATCGAAAAACGTGCGAAAACACTGTTGGGAGTAATATCAGAGAGCTTGGTACTTAGCACTGAATACATAAACGATTTATTTTTTCCTCTTCTGTAATTCAAGGTACAACTCCACATAGATCGCGCTTGCACATGTTAAAAATCAAATGACAAATAATACAATCAACAACACACAGCTCCAACCTTTATAAGTGGCTACAACTGATCCATTGTGGAGAGTTGCGCCCCATTCCGGAAGCTTCCATCCGAGATCCTACGCACTCCGAGGTCGGTCCAACAATTTCAATGCAAAATTACTCATGTCATATCCCCGAAGAACAAACCATGTGGCTCCGATACCACATATTGAAATTCAAATCACTTAGAAAATACATAAAACACACATAACAAACCAGAGACAAAACATTAGCGGAAAAGGCTTCATCCACATGGCTTAGAAATCCATGAGGTTGAAGTCTTTTCTGCCATGATTATGTTTGGATATAAATATGCTTGTTTTTATATGTGTTAATGGTGTGTAATTATTCAACATTTTAGTTGTCAACTTCAGAATTGAATGTGTCATCTTAACCCACTGAAGCTTCAATGATTTTGATATTGAAGTGTAGAAGGAACCCATTAAGAAAATAATTATTAAAGTATTTATTATAAAATATATGGTAGTAAATACAAATTATATATTTTTTAATACATTTATGTATTAATGTTTAATAAAGTTTAATTACAACGATTATAATAAATATATATTGTAATTATATCATTTAAATTTATTTGTTTAATATAATTATAATTTAATTAAAATAAGATGTATTTGTTAATTCCATAAAAATTTGAGAAGTCTCATTTGGATCTTGCTCTACTCTTATTTGAGCTTTCGACTCTACAATGAGAAGGGCATATATAGCATCAAAAGTGAAAGGTTATTTATTATCTAGTATACTAAATTTTTTGTTCGAATGGAATCTGACTACCTTTTCAGCTTTTAAGATGAAAAATACATGGTGTAAAAAGCCTTTTCAGCTTTTAAGATGAAAAATATATGGTGTAAAAAGTCAATAAATTATTTTTTTTGTAGCACTAAGAATGCTAAAATCTTGTTTGCATCATGCTTCACTACATATGCTTGACTACCTAAACTTGGTATTTATTAAGCAGTACACTAAATTTTTGTTAGAATGGAATATGACTACTTTTCAGCTTTTAAGGTGAAAAATATATGGTGTAAAAAGTCAATAAATTATATATTTTTAGAATGGAATATGACTACTTTTCAGCTTTTAAGGTGAAAAATATATGGTGTAAAAAGTCAATAAATTATTTGTGATGTAGCACTGGGAATGCTAAAATCTGTTTGCATCATGCTTCACTACATATGCTTGTCTACCTAAACAGGGAAGTAGTGTTGACTAAAGTAGCTAAATCTCCAAAGAGGAAAAATAAATTATTTGTCATATAGCACTAGGAATGCTAAAATCTATTTGCATCATGCTTCACTACATATGCTTGACTACCTAAACCAGGAATTAGTGTCCACTAAACTAACTAAATCTCCAAGGAGGAAAGATTTTTATTTTCTAATTTTAACTTCTTATTTAGTTAAATGAAGAAAATAGAACAATGATATGTAGCCCCATCATACCTTCAATGCAATATAAATTAAAAATTTAACAATATAGTTCTATTTAATTAAAAAAAAATTATCCTAGCATTAAAAATGTTTAGTTGGGTAGCAAAAACAATTAAAAAAAAAACTAATAAATAAATGAAAATGTATAATTCGGTTTAGTTAGAGTTATAAAGCTATGAAAACATACACATTAAAACTTAATTCGATTGGAGAGAGAAGGGAGCAGCGTAATTTATCTTAAAGTTTAGAAGAATCAAAGAATATAAGTTAATGATGGTGAGATTATACATCACAACTTCAATTTTGTTGAAGAGATAGTGATCTTCATAACCATATTTCCAAGATCAACAATATTGTATTCTATAAGACCAAAAAGATTAAATTTATTTTTGAGAGAGAAAAAAATCTTTAAATCAATGCAAAGACCACAAGTCACATAAGTTGTTTAAAAATAAAAATGTGATTACAATTCAAGATTTTAAAAACCGTGTAAAGATATTATTCAATAACATTGTTTTTCAGCCAACAAATAAGTAAATAAATATTCTATAATCCAATATAAATTTTTCACCAAAAAAATTACATATTTTCCCATAAATATTGTAATAATGTAGATTTTTTTTTAAATAATAAATAATTAAATAATATTAAAATACATATAATTGAAATTAAGTTAAAATTTAAAATTTTTAATATTTAAAAATAAAATTTTATAAAAATTATAAAATTAAGAAATAAAAAATTATTACATTTAATTTTCTATTCTTATTCGTAAGCGTATCTTTGCAACCTCTTTAAGTGCAATTGCTAGTTATTATATAAAGAAATATAAAACAAATTAAAACTACTAAGAAACCATGTTTCGTAAGGTAATAATTGTACAAGTTTCCATTATTCACCCCATCCTTGCCAGACATGAAAAAGTAACGGTCGAGGTCATTTATCAATGCCTATACTTGTCCGACAGGGAAAGAGGAAAAGTCGAGGTCATTTATCAATGCATTTTAAGTAAATGAGGCTCGTTGTTATAGATATGTTAATATTGGTTTAGTCTATAATTTGTTATTAGCTCTATTAAGATGGGTTTATAGAGATGTGTATACTTTAAATTTTTAGAATTAGATTTGAATTTATGATTATATTAAGAAAATACATGTTTTTTTATTATTATACTTATTTAAGTTTTACACACATTGATATATATAATATAATGTTGTTAAAAATATTTTACAAGAACATTAGCTTTAAGAAAAAACAATTGAAAAAGGTTTATTTAATGTTATAACATTTATTTAATTAAATTAAAAACAAAAAAATATATAACTATCTTTGAGATAAATCTTAAACTAGTATTTATGACTATTACTAAAAGTATGTAATATTAAATCTCTACCATCTCCAATTAATTATTAATAATTCAATTAAAATTTTAGAAGCTCTCTTTCGAAATAGACACTACTAAAAATAAGTAATTACATGGAGTGTTCATTTAGGAATAGGGCTTCTAGAATTTTAATTTATTACTATTTTTGTATCATTTTTCTTCCGTCTAATAAATGGGCTAGCCCTATCCTAAGCTCAGCCTATTCACAAAAAGAATAAAACTAAATAAAATAAAAGTTTAATTTAATTATCAATAATTAGGGTGATAGACGTGTTTATTTTGGAATAAGGCTTCTATTATTTAATTTAATTATCAATAATTATTAGCTGGATGGTAGAAATTTAACCTCCATAAAATTCTAGAATATTCTTAGTAGTAATCATATATCAAAGGTTGAGATTTATCTCAAAAGGCATTATTATTTTCTTCCCTTTTAATTAGATTGATTAATTGAAAAAAAAAAACATATGAATAAATTAAATATGAAACTTGATTTTTTGAGCATGTTGTATTGATAAGCCATGGTGTTGGTCCATGATATTTTAACAAAGCTTATTTACAAGTTAAGAATCTCCATAGAAAAGTGGAGGTGAGTCTCCATGATTAAGAATCTTGTTTTATATAACTAACTCATATGTTAATTTTTTAAATAATAATAAACAACCTATTATTTAGTTAATTTTTATGATTTTTTTTAATCTTAGTAATGTGAGAGATGTATCATGAAGTATTTAATTTGATGCTTAACATAGACTGATGTGTATGGATCAAGTGGATGCTAGGGATTTAACCTCCACAAAATATTCTAATATGTGCTTAGTAGCAACCACAAATCAAAAGATGAGATTTATATCAAAAGTAGTTATGGTTTTTCTTTCCTTCTAATTAAATTGATTAATTAAAAAAAAGTCATATGAACATGAGTTATGGCTTCTTGGGGATGTGGTATTAGTAACTCATAGTATTGCAATGAAGTGTATCTACATGTTAAAAATCTCCATGATAAAGTGGGGGTGAATATCCATGGTTGAAAATCTTGTTACATGTTTTTGTAAATGTATATATATTTTTAGGGAATATATTAATTTTTTTAATAATTAATAATGCTAATAATAATAATAATAATTTAAAATAACTTTAGAATTTAGTTAATTTTTATGATTTTTCTAATATTAACAATGTGAGATGTATCATGATCTAAGTGTTTAACAGCTTAACTGCATGTATTAATTTTTTTAATAATCAATAATAATAATAATTTAAACTAAACTTATAATTTAGTCAATTTTTATGATTTTTTTTATATTGACAATGTGAGATGTATCATGAGAGAAGTATTTATAAGCCATTTAATTTGTATGGTTGCAATAATATATGTACATATACACATTAACTATCTCTAATTAATATTAAAAATATTTTCTGAATATTCCCTAAGCTTAAATCCATACCATCCATCTAGTAATTACTAATAATTAAATTAAAAATCTAAAAACCCTTTTCCGAAATAAACATATCTATCCACATACAATTATTTATTCTTAAAAATTAATTAATTAATTAATTAAACTTATGATATATTTCTTATTTATTATATATCTCTTAGTGTATATATTTATTATATATCTCTTAATACTTGGGTCTGCGGTGAATTTTCTCGATTAATACTTGGGTCTGCAGTGAAAATTTTCTAGATTGGGTCTACGATGAAAATTCTGCGGTGAATTTTCTCGATTAATACTTGGGTTTGCGGTGAATTTTCTCAATTAATACTTGGGTTTGCAGTGAAATTTTTTGGTGAAAATTTTGCGATAAATTTTCTCGATTAATACTTGGGTATGCGGTGATTTCCAGTTTTTGATATTCAGGTGCACACATTCCTTATCTTTTTCTAATACATATCTGCTCATATATTCTCAAGTATGAATAATTCACCACAGCTACCAAAGATTACCAAAGGTAGACCTAGCACAGTTACTCTACAGAGTCTTTATGAGTATATAGAGTCTTTAGAGAAACGTAGAGAAGAAAGAGAAGTCAAGCTACAAACCCAGTTAGAAGCTATGCTGGAAAAAAAATTCACATCTCTTGAAGACAAGATCCAAAAATAAATAGAAAATGAAATAGAACTATTGGAGAATAAAATGGAGGCAATGGAGACTAGGTTGCAGGTCATAGAAAAACAAAACCAAGATACGAACCAAACATCCCAGCAAGGAGATGCTGATAATATAGAGAGTCCTAAAATGAAGGACATGATTAAAGAACTAGAATAAAAAGTTAACAAGAGTCTCACCCTAAATAGTGGGGCAGGTAAATTAGATATCAAACCAATTAAAGATGAAATGAAAAAATTGATCGAATTAGACCATGAGTGTAACAAAAGGGCCTTGAACCTTATAATATTCGGTTTGAAAGAGGAGGTAGACGAGGATACTTTAGCCATAGCCCAGACAAAATTACATAATAGATTACAAATTGAAACCACGTGTCTCACAGAAGCAACAAGGTTAGGGAAATTAACTGAGAATAAAGGAAGGCTGATCCGAATAAAGGTGAGCTCTACTGACCATAAGTATGACATACTTAGTAAAACCTCAAGTCTAAAAGGAACAAGAATATTTATAAACGAAGATCTCATTCCAGAAGATCAAGCAGAATTAAGAAAGGAGGTTCAAAAGGTAAAAGAAGCTAGGAAGGAAGGAAAATGGGCAATAATCAGAAATAGAAAAGTCGTTATTCGAGATAGAAACCAAAAAGATAGTAATAAATAGCAATTCAACATGCTCCGAATTCTTTCTTGGAACTGTCGGGGCTTTCCATGGAACAAAGGCCCCAAACTAAGTTGGATCTCAAATGATGTTGATATTATATTGCTTGTTGAAACTTGGGAGCACGGAGAATCTAAGGTCCCTAACATAGATGGCTTTGCACTATGGTCTACCTGGAACAAGCGATCCTCCCGTAGAGGCATTGGGGGCATAGCTTGCTACATTAAGAAGAACATCTCCCCCCATGCTAGGATTTATAAAAACGACCCTTACAACCAATATAGTTGGATTGAGATTACTGACATTAATGATAAAAATACCTACATAGCAATCTGTTATTTTTCCCCCATTAATTCTAACTTCTATAAGAAAAATAATCTAGATAAAAATAGTCCTTACAATGGTTTAGAGAATGATATTTCTAGCCTAAGGAATGAAGGTAATATCCTTTTAATGGGTGACTTTAATGCTCGAACTTCAAGCAACCAAGCTATTCTTCTAAGCAATCATTCCAACCCCAATCCTCTTTGGTTAGATGAAGACCTTACTCTGGCTAGCTGGTACAAAAGGAGCTCTGAAGACCTCGGGGATAATTTGTTTGGGTCGGAGCTAGTCAAGCTCTGTAGTGCTCAGGATCTCATAATTTGCAACGGTCTAAAGAAGTGGCCCAATTCTAGCCAGATGACCTGCATCCATGGGCTTGGCAGCAGCGTGGTAGACTATGTTATTTCCGATCTCCCTTTATACAACGAAATAATAAATTTTGACATCTTAGACGACCACGAGCCTGACTCTGATCATAGGCCTTTACTCATAACTCTCAATTTTTTCATGCATAGAGATCCCATTGAAGATAATCCTTATAGTCAAAAGAACTTAATCTTTGATAGAAATAAAAACGATCTCTTTCTAAATGAATTAAAAACTAATTTGCTTCCTTTATCTAGTATAGAAAACATAGATGACCTCTATTATAATTTTACTACAACCCTCTCATATACTATTAACAAGTTATCAATTGAAATCTCAAGTAATAAAAGAAATAGAAAAACCAACCCATGGTATGTCAAAGATTGTAAAAGTGTGAGGAGAGCAATTAAGGAAGCTTTGAGTTGTTGAATTCGGAATCTCCACAGTGTGCATTTTTGCGTCTACGTTTCGGGTCTAGAACAAGACCCATCATCAGGACAAATCCTAATGATGGGTCTTGTTCTAGACCCGAAATGTAGACGCAAAAATGCACACTGTGGAGATTCTGAATTCAACAACTCAAAACTCACACCACAGAAATCTGAAAATTAAGGAAGTTGTTGATGAATCTCTCAAAAGTGACAAGATAAAAATCTACAAAGCCCTAACTAAAAGGAAAAAAATGCAATATATTCATAAAAGACAAGAGAATCTCTTACACCTCTCTAAGATGGCTCCTAAGAAATTCTGGAGGTGGATTTTAACTAGGAAAACTAAAGATAATAATAAAATTGATTTACACGACTGGAATTTCTATCTTAAAAAACTTTATGAATCTCCAAATGCTAGGGATAACTTTGAAACCTTGCTCACAACGAAAGAATTTTTCTCATTAGAAGACATTGATTTTGGGGTTAAATGCCTGGCAAATGGAAAGCTGGAGACATTGAAGGTTACCAGGCGAAAATATTAAAAATTGGAGGTCTTGTCCTCATCCCCCACATCCACAAGCTTTTCAAGCAAGTGGTCAAGCAAGGGTTCCCTAAGCCTTGGACTTAGAGCCTCATTATCCCTATTTTTAAAAGTGGGGATACAAATAACCCCTCTAATTGTCGGAAAATTATGATCAGCTCTCTCTTAGCCAAGTTATATGGTATTATTTTGGAAAAGAAGTTGAGCATTTGGATTGAAAGTGAAGGTAAGAGGACTAAAGGCCAAGCGGATTTTAGAAGGCAACACTCAACAATGGACCACCTCGTTACGCTTAGGATCATTGTGGAGGAATGCCGCAATGATAAATCCAATCTCTTTTGTTGCTTTGTGGACTTTAGAAAGGCTTTCGATACGGTTCCTTGAAACAACCTATAGAATAGATTAGAAGAGCTAAATGTTCCTTTCGAGTTAAGAACGGCCGCTACAAGGTTATACGAGAATGTAATTTCCAAGTTAAAGAGCAATGAGGGGTGGTCGAAAGTTATTAAGTGTAATATCGGAGTTAAACAAGGTTGCCCCCTCTCCCCTACCCTATTTGGCTTTTACATCGACAAGCTAGAAGGTTGTTTAGAGGAAGCAGGATGTGCTGGCACGATCTTAGCTGGGATAGTCATAATCCTTCTTCTCTATGCTGACGATATTGTTCTTCTCGCAAGGTGCCCATCTGATCTTGATAAGCAACTTAGACTTCTTAAGGATTTCTGCTCTACCATGGGTATGTCTGTTAACACTGACAAAACAAAAGTTATGATTATCAAATCCAAGAAGGATACTTACGCTAATTTTATGTATGACAATAGTAACTTGGAGGAAGTGTCTTCTTACAAGTACCTAGGAATTGATATTCATCACAAGCTCAACTGGAACTATAGCATTCAGAAAAGGATTAATGGGGGGTGGAATGCTTATTTTGGTCTTGAAAATAATTGTAAAACGACAAACCTCATAATGTGGGATAGAAAGAAGTTCCTCTTTGAAACTTTAGTCACTCTTGTTATCTTATATGGATGTGAGGTTTGGGGTTGCAGCATCTCTAGAGAATCCTGGAGAAAGATTGAGCAAATCCATAAGCGTTTTATAACGTATAACCTTAAAATTAAAAGCAATACACCCTATCCTATTCTCCTTATAGAAGTGGGTCTTTCCCCTATCGAGAGCCTAGCTATGACTAGGCTTCTATTGTACAAGCATAAGCTCAATAGCATAGGAGACCATAGACTTCCTAAGCTAGCTTTAAATTCCAGCCAAAACCACCTAAGGCTTAAATGAGGTTGGTATAAAGACACCAGAGCAAAACATTAATAACATTAAAAAAATTGTTACTTCTAAGTTCAAAGAAAAAATATGGTGTGAGAAAGATCTAGCAACTAAAAGAAAATTAAGATATTATAAAGAGGTCATCAACCCCACCTTAGAAGATCAAAAGTATCTCTCTGTTTTAACTAGCTCAAAAAAGAAAATTAATATAGCCAAGATTTGAACGAACTCTCATGAGCTCCATAGTGAAACAAGTCATTGGATAATTCCTAAATCACCTCCATAGTGAAACAGGTCATTGGACAGTTCCTAAATCACCATGGATGGAAAGGATCTGCCATCTCTGTGAGAATATGAACATCTAGGATGAAAATCACTTCCTCTTAGAGTGCCCCTTAGAGTGTCCTGCTTACAACCACATTAGAGTTAGTAGCCTTTTAAGATGTCAAAATTATAGTGAGCTAGGGAGGTTTCTCTCCAAGCTTTTTGAACATAGGAATAAAATCTTAAATCAAGCTAAATAACTCTTTTCTCAGTGGACGTTAACCACCATCATCATCATCATTATATTTTTTTTATATACAAATTTTTCGTGATAATTTTATGTGATTGGTTGGAAATGAGTACACTTCATAATTATATATGATTATTACTTAAAGCCGTTTTTTACAAATTATGAATCACAAAAATCAAATTCCAAAAAATTATTTTATTTTATTTAATTCTATTCAAAAAATTATTATTTTTTAAATTTTATTTTCAACTTTAAAAATTCCAATATAATTTCAATTTAAATGTGAATTTTATTATTTCTCACCATTATATATATAATTATATTTTGTATAAATTTTATTTTATATTATTAATTAATTAAATTTATATATATTATAATATTTTATATAAATTTATTATTTTAATAATTTTTAAATAAAAATTATAAAAATAAAAAAATACACTAAATATCTATCCTTTACTTATGAATTATTATCCTCTATAATTAATAATTATAATTGATAATTAAAATTAAAATTAAAAAACCATCTTACAAAACACGACTCTATTAATTAATTGAAACTTAAAAACCATGTTCCAAGATAAAACACAGCTATCTGCGTAATTATATTTTGAGAGCATGGCTTCTGCGCCAGGTGATTTTGGATGGGAGCATAATTTCCATGCGACCCCAGTATTTACGCAGCCAAAAACTGCAATATAGAGGGATGGCTCTATCACAATTTATTACGAGTTACATAAAGTGGTAATATCACAATTTATCTTGAGTTGAATTTATCTTGAGTTGTCTATTTAGTTAGAGGAATTATGCAGACGGTCAAAATTAATATTGAGAATTTGGGTAATTTTTTTTAAGAAATCTTGCAATAGAAGTGTTTGAATCATGTTTTTGATAGTGAAAATAGATTAGCACCATCAATACATCAATCTCTAGAGCACCATAATATTGAAAATTTAATAGCTATAACCTAGATTTCCAAAAATCATGCCAAATTTTTTTTAAAATCTTACTTGAAAACGGTGTAATTAAGCTACCAATTTATTACGAGTTACATAAAGCGGTAAATTCAGGCGCTCGCGCCGTATTCTTTACACGCAACATTTGTAGATTATATGGGCGTAGTCTAAGGATGCTACGAATTGGACTTTCCGGCATCGTCTTTTTTTTAATTCTCCGACAAAGACGTTGACCTCTTCGACGGCCGTCTCCGTTTCCATTTCATCTCGTCTCCTTCCGTTGCCTACCGTTTCCGGCTCCATCTCCGTCGTCGGCACCGTTAAGGCTTGCCACCTCCACGATGCACTTGGGGTTGGCACTCAAACCGGCAGTTTTTCTCACGTGATTCAAACTCCGTATGGTGTGTGCTCGGTGGGCACCCGCCTTTTTTTCTCGAAGCACTGTGAGCTCCGCGTTCTTTATCTCGAAACTCCAACGACGATCCAGTGCCTCGTGTGGTGCGTCTTTTCCCCAGATCACCGCCTACAAATGGATTCTAGGCCTTACCGAGTTGCCGCTCGTGAATAACCGAGTGTTGTACAAATCGCGCCTCGGTCACATTGAAGGAGTATTCATTCTTCCTTCGTCATAGACGCACAACTCATTGATTTTCGAATTCCTAAGCTTTCCACTGCTTCTTTTTTGCTACGAATTTTTTAAATTTTTTATTAAAACACTCTTTCTGGAATTGGCCATTTTTCCCTTTATAATCTACCCTTTGAAGCCACGCTTGTCCAAGAACATGCCGTCGGGACAACTAGAATTTTCCCACCAAATTCTTCCTAATTTTATGAAGTTTTTGCTCGATATTTTCTGGTCAAACAAACTTTAATGGCAACCCGTTGTAGGTGCATATTTCATAATTGCCCAACATAAGCACACATCCAAAAGACAACAAAGTCTACAAAAACCTTTAAATCATAACTACACATCATTCACACAGAACCCGTAAAAATTATGTAACCATGATATATGCAAACAAAGTGATATATTTCAGATTTGATAGTCGATATGAGGTGTGTACATATAACAGGAGTAAGGAACTTGAGTAATTTTTTAAATTTTTGAGCCAACAATTCTTATTGAATTGGAAGTTACTTTTCCCTTTGTTATGACCGGCTCAACGAAACAAATTGTCCAAGAACATGATCCCGGACACCTTGAATTTTACCACCAAATTCCTCTCATTTTATTAAGTTTTTCTCGCCGATATTTTGTCAAACAAACTTTTTAATGGTATGTCACAGGTGCATATTTCAGCACTGCCTAACATAATACACATCCAAGACTACAAACAAGCTCATAAAACCCTTTAAATCAACTACACATCATTCACGTAACCCAGAAATTATGTAACAATGGTATATGCACAGGTATATTTCAGATTTGATAGTTTCAGATATGAGGTGTGGTACATACATCAGGTAAGGAACCCGAGTAATTTTTAATTTTTTGAGCCAACAATTCTTCTTGCATTGGAAGCATTTTTCCCTTGTTATAATCTCATTTTTAAACCCAACAGCTTGTCCAAGAACATGCTCCCTGGACACCTTGAATTTTCCCACTAAATTCTCCTTAATTTTATTAAGTTTTTTCTCGCCGATATTTTGTCAAACAATTTAATGGCATACCGTTGTAGGTGCATATTTCATAGTTCGTTCAACATAATACACATCCAAGCATCAAAACAAAGCTCATAAAAACACTTTAAATCAGCTACACATCATTCACACGTAACCTTAAAATTATGTAACCATGGTATATGCAAACAAAGTGATATTTCCATCTGATATCATATGAGGTGTGTACATATACCGTGAGTAAGGAACCCGAGTTTGATGCAACAAACTTGATATCTCCAATAATAGTGCCAAACTCACATAATAAATAAACTTCAACTTAGTCGGTATTTATTATTATTATCTCGTGTTTGTCTCTCACTTAGCTAGATTTCAAAACATGCCTTTCATATTTAAAGGCTTCTGATGGATATTCTTAATTTGTATTCGGTATGATCAAATATTTCATCAATCTATTCATCATTAGGTGCGAAGTTATCTCATTTAATTTTTTAAATTCTCATAAAGGTTATGCCTCAAGTTACATCTCCGAGTCCTTGATTTTGCTAATGCCGGTGAATGTATGGTTGGAATAAGCTCTATTATGTGTTGAAGTTAGCCATTGGAATTGATATGCATTTCACTTGTTTTCCTTAAGACAATGAGGTGTGTTTCCCGAGCTTGTTTTATTGAAGATAACAAGCCATGTAGTGTTGGTTTATGTGCGGATTGGAGTAGTTTAGCTATACCGAAATCGTCAAACCAAAGGAGGAATTATCACCTAATGTAGGTCGATTCAATTTGTATGAATATATCACCGAAAATATGATCAAAATAAGTCAACATGTTTTATTTACCAACATACAGAAGTACAAGTTTGTATACAAATACATTTCGTAATTTGCTATAAACTTATGGTTGTAGGTGTATATCTCACTTCGCATTTATAGCAATAATACAATGTTATTTCCAAAGTAGGTGAAATAACCCCGAGTGTGCCACTTCCGCATACGATACACTAAGAAATGAATATCACAGTAGTACAATGTTTTCTATCACAACAAATGTTGAAAATCATGGCCTCCTTCATCAAGCATAGTGATGAAACTTGTGCCACAGGGAACTAATATCAAAATTTAGTCACTCACAAGAAAAGGAAGGATACTACAACAAGAACTAGCAGAGATTGGTTTATTTTATTGACCGCCACGTCCTCCTTTTAAAACCCACATATCAAATCCTCAAGAGAGGTCACTAAGAGAAGACACAACCCTCTTTAACCACCGAAACTCAACACCTCCCAATCGCTCGAACTTGGTCGTCGATAAATGATACACATGACCCTAAGAATAAGAAAATTCGACCACAAATGAATGAAGGAATGCATAGGAAACTCGACCTTGTAAGTTGGAGTATGGCCACTTTAATAGTAGGAATCCCGGGACCCTTTTTTTTCTCAACAACTTGGCTTAGATTGGTTTGTGTGCTCAAGCCTACATGAAATCCTTCGACCTCGCCAAAATCAAATATAAACCTCGCTCACCCCAACAATCATCCGAATCATTTTAACAATATAGAATTAGCTACCGGGTTATTGGTTGGTAGTTTCAGAAACGTAAGACATGAAAAATATGTCAAGTTACCTATATTCACATATTTATATCAAACCTCGGATAATCCAAAGGGAGACCATTGCATCGCTTGTGTCATGCAAATTCACAAGAAGCACCGAATCAAAAACCTATTCCGAGTGAATTACCAACATTCATTATAATGGAAAAAAAAACCCAAGGATGACCGTTTACAAGCCGTATTAAACAAGCGATTGCTCCATGAATAATATTATCATCGATGTTACAACAAAATGATTCCAAATGGCATATCAAAACACACCCACTTCAATATATATGTTTTTCAAGCTTCTCCTTTTTATGCATGTGCAATTCCATTTCATGTGCCTTAAGCCCATATTTTAAAAATGCATTAAAAAACGCCGACTTTGGCAAGGGGTATGTTCCCCGGGCCCAAGGCTTTAAAGACTATCACAAAGAAAACAAAGTCGTGTTAACCTTACAAATCTAATGTTTGCCAAGGAAAAATTTCCATCTTTGTTGGGTTAAAGAAGTTTAAACTTCAAGATTTGAGGTAAAATAATTCATTTCTTGTCTTCTTGGTTATGAGTCAGATTTTTTCAAAGCTTATATCAGCATTGGCTATCTTAAGCCATGGTTGGTCCCATATATTTACACAATGCATTCAAATGCCACTATCGTGTGCCGTTATGTATTTTGTATGCTTACTTTGTTTATTACAATGATGTTGTGGCCTTATTCTGGACTGTTGTGTCAATTGGAGGATCACAAAGAGAAACAAACTCGAATCTACAAAATATGCCCAAGGTCAATACACACCAATGCCTCGGTGTCCATATTTTCATTAAAAATTTTGTTAAGGAAATACACCAAGGAATTGCAAAGAAGCATGTATGTATTCCAAACAAAATTTATATCAAGATAAGAGTGTACTTTGCACTTCATCTTCGTGTCATGTTTAGTAGATATGGAAGCATTTTTATCATAATCTTGTTGTCTATTGGTTATCATTGTTTCTTTATGGAAAATGTCAAGTTCAATTTAATGATTTTACTTTTGATTTTGCTTCCGCATTTGTAGACATCAATTCAAAATGGGAAAGCAAAATAATGGAAGACTACTGTGGACCTTGAGGTACAAGATCTTAAATACAAGATCACATTTTCTCGGTAAAGATTTAGTTTTAAGTCAAGTATATAAAACAAACATGAATACTGACGGTTGCAATTCCTTTACATAGAGTTGACGACTTTAGTTGTGAGAGAAGAGACGAATCCAAAAGCTCCATGTACATTTATTCGTCGACAAAGCAAACCCCCAAGCTCAAGGGCTAGTGCCGCATTGAGATATGAGTTGTAAGTATTTAAAAATGTTATCGATGTATTGCTGTTATTAATATTGTTTTGTTAATTTTCATATTTATTGACATCTCAAATATTTTGGTGTAGATATACTTGCCCCATGGCCCAAAGGAAAAAAGAGGAGATGATTCAATGAAACGAAGGTGCTCATTTGTGAAAAAGAGGGGGCCGCGTTGCCATTTCATTGTAAAGGTTATGGTTAATAGCCCTAAAATAGCAATATTATTAACATATAATATGTATGATCATGAAGATGAGAAATTGGATGGCCCCCGTCATGGACAACATGACACTTCGTGTGGATACAAGTTAGGTCTTTTGCATAAGCCAAGACTTTCGAGGGACATGATTTCTTATATTGAAAGTTGTTTCTTTTTATAAGTGCCAATTGACTCACAGGTAAGATGCACATTAAGAAATATGTGGACATGGATGTCTAAACAGATAGAGATTTCTTCTGTGTAGAAAATATGTTGTCTGTAGAAATTAGCCGAATAAATCACTTATTCACTCAAGATTAACCCGATCATACATCAATTTCGAATTGCATACAACATAACCTTCTTCTACAATTAATTGTCACATGCGGAAAATATAGAAGCGATCTCACATCAAATCAATCACACATTAACCTCAAGATAAGGGGAAAGCCTATAAATTAAAAACCTGCTAAATGATTGTATATTATAATGGAGAAATCATGTAACCAAACAAGTACAATACTCCTCACAAGTACTGCATTTCTCATAAAGTCACACACAATCTAGCTTAGTTTGAACAAGTCACGGTTCAAAACTCCCCGCCAATTGCCTTGCCTCTATTGCGCAATCATGGCTCGTATATGAAGAGATCCAAGGTTCGAATCCCCTTGGCTTCGATCGCGCAATTGTCATCGACAATTCCTCCAAGTGTAATGCAAATCCCATGCAAAACCGATCCTCCAACCGATAGCTTTACCACCCTTTCATCTACCTCTTCCACCGGTCTCCACCGAACCGATCATGCACCGTAGTGAATCAAGTGTTCCTGAGTCGACTAATGAGTTAATATTTAGTGAATTAAATAATATTTAATTCACTCCACTCATATCTAGTTGATTAGCTAGTTAACTAATCCCAACTAGTTCAACTAAAACAAATCGTAACACAACTCCACTATCCGTCCCGTTAACCTCTCCAAAAACTTCGCCATCAAGCCCACTGAAGCCAACCATGCAAGATGCCACATCAAACCCTAGGAACCACGTGATTCCTTCTGCCGCTGTATGAGCCACCTCCATGACTAAACTCGAAGTGCTCCAAGAGAGTAAATCGTTGTTTATAGTCAAAATATTATTAAGGGTAAATAATATTTGACTTCCATATTTTTAGGAGATACGCTCTAAAAATAGCCCGGGTCCTAAAAATAAGGGTCTCATCTATTTTTACCAACATGTCGCATACTTCAAGAATCTCCAACCGGGAATTCCCAAATTATGCTCCGTATGTCTAAAAATAGACATAGTCTAAAAATAGACTTTGCGCCGTAATTTGCCTCCGATCTGGGCCCACTTAGTGAAGGCGACTTCATTTCACTAAGCTCCATCATCTTGCTGCATTCTCAACACTCTCTCCCGCAAGATATGGATTATCTGCAACCCCCATCCGCCTCCGTGGAATTCGAACTCGTCTCCCCGGTGAGCGCCTTCGGCCGGGGATGTGCCCGCATCCCGATCCTCCGTGGGAACATACATGAAAGCATCATGATCCTCCGCCGAACACAATCTTCGATGTGATGGTACTGACAATGATATGTTTGGACCTATCATGAAATACCGACCGGGCCCGAGAGCTTGATGCAGTCACACAGCGTAGGATCGTAGGCTCCAAATGCAACCCGAACAAAACCTCGCGAGGATCTTCCTCATCCAAATAGCCTCGCATGCGCCCAAACTTCGCCGCCATGTACTCGGCCTCTCGCCGAACCGAGTGCCACGGATCTCTCGCTTCCCCGCCGGTACTGTGAAACCGCCGTCGACCCAATGTCGAAAACTCCTCCGTAAGTGCTCTTCCCGTCCGTTGGGCTCCCCGCCCAATCGTACCGCGGAAGCCGTGAAAGCTTCACTCCATCCTCTTGTCTCATAATTTACAGACCATATCCCGATGTGCCTCCGATATAGCGCAATACATGCCTCTCGCTTCCCCGCTCCAAAAGAGCTGGTAGGCTTAACCATAGCTTGCGAAAGCTGGTTAACTCGCATAGCATATACTCCGTCCAGTGACACCCGATACATCAACGTGTTCCCACCAACTGCCGATGTACGCGGGCATCCACTACCTCCTCCGAAGTAGCATCTCCTTCCTCCATCCACCAGAAGAGGGGTACTCAACAGGCTTGCGCCTTGCATGTTGAACCTCTCCTTAATCTCCCTGGGCATACTTGCCCCGAGAAACAAACAACCCTCCACCGCGCCGCTAAATCTCCAATCCCGTGAAATAATGAAGGATGCCTGTGTCCTTCATCTCAAAACTCTCGTGCAAGATCATCCTTGCATGAAAGTATCAACTGCTCGTCGCGTCAAAATCAGATCATCTACATACAAGACGATGATCAACAAACTTTCCCTCCACCACAATCCGGCACAGTTTGGATCCGCCTCACTCTTGGAGAATCCAAGCCCGTGGAAGTAGTCACTATCCGAGTGTACCAAGCACGAGGTGCTTCGTTTCCAGCCCGTACAAGGTTTCGAGTCGCGACTCACCGCCGAAGATCTCAAAACCTTCAGGCTGCTCTATGTACACCCTCCTGGCACCCATTGAGGAACGCAATCTTCACATCCATCCGATGAATGTGCCACCCCATCCGCGCCGAGAGAGCAAGGATCGTCCGTATGGAAGAGTACCTTGCAACAGTGCAAAAGTCTCCTCATAGTCAATCCCCGATCCGTGAGAAGCCACGGCGACAAATCTCGCCTTGTACTTCTCCACACTCCCGTCACCGCCCGCTTCACTTCAGAGATCCATCGCGAACCTTACCACCGATTTCCCAACCGGTCTTGGGACAATCTCCCATGCATCGTCCCCGATGATCGAATCATATTCTTCGATCATGGCATCAACCCATGCGGGTTCCTCCACAACCTCTCAAAAGAGGATGGCTCCGTCACAACACATTTACTACAAGAGCCATGTATCCAGCGTACCGATCCGTGATTGTCTCCGTTCGCGCCGTGTCAGGTGGTCCTACAACCTTCGCATCCTGAAGGCTGCCGCTCTTTCGAGTGCGCATGCGCCCTCTCGATGGTTGGCGCCGCTTGGGTGGTTTCTTCCACCTCCGAACCTCCTCTCGTGGCCGATCCACATCCGGAAGCTCCTCCTTAGGAACTAACAAATTTCATCTCATGCAAGTGTAGCTCCCTCTCAAGCGAACACCGCATGGCTTTCTCCTCCCCGAAATTTTATATCCCCGTCGCACAACAAGCTCGCGACCGTCGGGTACATACACTCGATAGTTATGAGGTGTATCGTTGTACCCCACAAATATTCCAACTTCGATAGCTTGGATCAAGCTTCCTTCGCATCCTTCGGGCCACACATGCATGTAGACAGAGATCCAAAAAACTGCTAGGTCGGGAAATATCGTGCCTCTTGCCGAATAAGCCTCCCTCTCGGTGTACTCATGCCAAGAACCTTGTGAGGACAACGGCTCGCACATACACCGCCGTATTGCATGCCTCGCCCCACAAGTGAAGGGGCAGCCCTCGATCATGCAACATCGCCCGTGCGGGGCGCACCCGCCACGGCCGTCTTCTTCCGCCGCCCACCCCGTTCGCTCGTGCTGCGGGGTGCGATGAGCTCTCTCCGAACTGCCGCAACTCCTGACCCGCCCGAGATGAATTCACCACCGTTATCACTCCTTAGAGCAATCACCTTCTTCCCCGACTCTTCTCGACCTCGTTTAAACTCACGTAACTTCATGACGCCACGCCTACATGAAGAAGATCCAAACACTTTCAGAGAAATCATCAACAAAGATCACATAATACTTGTTGCTTGGCCGTCGGCTAACCGAGAAAGGACCACACACGTCCGTGTGAACTCTCTCAAGGATCGTCGTGGCGCGACTATCCTTCTCGTGAAAGGTGGCTTTCACATACTTCCCTAGAAGTACACCCCTTGCACCGATCCGACCGCGCAAGGGTGCCCTTAGGAAGTCCAACGGAAATCGTTGTAGAATCTTCAAAGCTCCATGGTGAAGATGGCCCAATCTCCTCGTGCCATAGTTCGCCCTCATCATCCCGCTCACCACATCTCCCGCTTGCATGCCATAGCCGCGCAAATATCTACCCGCAATCGATAAAGGTTCCGAGTTCGAACCCCTATCTTCCGGTTCTCCCGCAGTCTTACCGCGCGTAGGCTTTTCCTTCGCCGAAGACCACATCATACCCCTTATCCTCAACACGCTACCTGAATCAAGTTCTTCTTCAATCCAGGTACAGTGCATGACATCCATGACAAAGGGTTTACCAGACTCCCTTCCGGAAGGATACTACATCGATACCGCCGCACCGGTATCTACCGTCATCGCCCTTCATCTCGATGTGCATACCCAAATCCTTGTCCTCCGTATCCGAGAACAACTTCCGATCTCCCGTCATATGAAATGACGCACCGCCCAAGAACAACACCAATTCATCATACTTGAAACCAAGCATGCATCAGAAAGTCAGCCGAACCGTGAAGCCAAAGCTTCTCCATCCGCATCTTCCCCGCTTGCTTGTTCTTCTTTCTTCGACAATTGGTAGCATAATAATTGTGATCATGGCAAGAAAACACTTCACTTTCGCCATATCCTGGCTTCTTGCCCTTAGCAATCTTAATGAGAGGTTTTCTTACCCTTCCCCTTCTTTCGTTTTAATACCAAAGCCAGCTTTTCTTCATCAGCCCAAGCCTCCCACAAAATATCCACCTCAAACTCCCCTCACTCCTCGCCTCCAGGAGTGACCACCGCATGTGCACCAATGGTTAAGAATTTCTACGTTGTGGTACCCCATCTACCCACACTGAAAAAATCTATATGATGGAAAAACAATTGATATTTTAATTTAGCAAAATGCTAAGTAGGAAATATCACAAACTGAGGCATATGTTGCTACAATGACCTGCCAGTTGGTAATGCCCTAGATGTGATGATAAGGGGCCCTTGGTTGAGTTTCTATTGTTAATCAATTTTTGCATTTGTGTAAAAATGAGATTTTTCTTTTCTTTTCTATTTGATGAATCATAAGATGCTCAACTCAGTACTTTTGTTCCAAAACAAAATCACAATCAAAGAAGACACAATAACATTTGGATGGGTCACTCCCATGCTATGAGAGATGGATTGCTAAAATCCCTAAGGGTACTTTGGCAACTTTGTATGTATGATTGGACTGGAGAGAACCATACCTCAAGAGAAAACGTAAGATGTTCAAATCATGCATTTGTTCCAAAAGGAAATCACAATCGTAAATACACTAGAAGTTTCAGTCTTAGAATCAAAGGCCGTACTCTGCAAACGGACAAATATCTACACGTCAATCCAAGGCTGAAAATCCAAACTAAGATAAGAATGTTTGAACCTAACTCTTTGTAAAAATCTATTATTGTGGAAGAAGAGAGAAAGGTCATGATGAAGCTCTAAAGAAAACATATTTGGATCTACTAAAAGGGGATATGTATATGAAAGGAAATCCAAGGGTGGAAAGTCTTAAATGTCACAAATTAGAAACCCTAGTTCACTTCCGTCCCCAAAAACCTACCATAAATGCCCCCATATGTTGTTTGAGGGACATATTTGCAACCCTCAACCATCAAAAGGCTCATGTAACAACAAAATATATTTTCTTCACATACACATTGCATACAATAAGAGTAAGCTGTATCCCAGGCTTCCCGTAGGCTTTAACCGCCGCAAGGCTCCAATCACTTCAAATCTAATACGCCGCAAGGGGTCTTCTCCATGTATGCTCCAATGACAAAGGTCAACATCGTTAACCAGTAAGTGTCTCTAAGACTCTTCATGTCACCCAAACGCTCTCTTCTACACGCTACTCCATGAGCTTCAACAATGCTCATTCTACATAAATAATCCCTTCAAGATCGCTCAATGATTTTGCAACACAAGCTTGCCTCAAAAAGCGCACAACAATCCTCAAAGTATCCTTAATCGTACTTCATTATATTTTTCAAAGTCGCTCCATAAAACCCGCTTTCAAATGATCCCAAAATATGCCGCAGCTTCTTTCAATCCCAAAAAGGGGCCTTCCTTAAATGGATGGCCCTTTTTTTAATTACTTTTCGTTTCTCCTGTAAAATTCCTTTTTGTATTTTTAAAGGCATCTTATAATCCCCTTTTGATAGCATAAAAGGCCTTGCAAGGCTTAGGTATTCATTGAGATGTTGTAGGAATGTATGTCTAACCCTCATAAGAAAACAGATGCACCTATACATTCTTCATCTATACACCTAAGGTATATTAGGGATTTCCATCAACTATCTAAGGCTTAATGATTAGCAATGCTTAGGACTTGACATCACCTCAATTGCAGGCTTAGGTATTTTCCATGCATCTAGGGTTTCATTGTTACCCTTGGCACCTAGGTTTTCTCTTAGGGTTTCAATCATCGTCTTTCATATACCTAGGGCCAAACCTTCAAAGAATACACCCATGGTTTGTCATCATATTGACATCAATGACAACTTTATCCAATAGAATCCATTATCTCAGGAACTAAGTTTTGGAAGGCTATTTTTGATATAAAACCAATCACATATGATTTGTATAAAATCTTGTAAGACCAAACCTTGTTTAGCTTGGAAATCCATTTAAATTATGTATTTGAAGAAGACCACTCTAACACAAATGGATTCAATATTGTATGCAGGAGGAGATATAGGTTCTTGAATGTTTTATCTCATTCTCTCCATATTGAATCCCGAATCCCGAAAAGAAATTGTTTAATTTATGGTGATCTTCTATGGAGATAGGATTTTGAAACGGTTTAATGTTAATTATGTGTAAGGTTAACAATTTCCCTCATGTACCGGATTTTTGTTTGTATAACAAGATTTGGTCACAAATTATAACCCAAGATGAAGGGGATTCACTATACTGTTGTGTTTTTCAGAGAAAAAAAGGACCAAAATGAGCAAGCTCAAGTTAGTCAATGGGTGACATTTTGTTTCACAAAAGCTAGACTCATTCAAATTAACCTCTCGTTGGGCATGTGTAAAAATATGTGTATGTATTTATATTTCACTTGCTGTGTTTTTCCCAATTTATTCTTAGATCCCATTCAAAAATTCACTCTTTTTCAATGAGTGCTTGTCAATTCCAGCCCTGTGACTATGATGCAGATTATTAAAGAATCGGATCAGGAATTTGAATGAGTCTAGCTTTTGTGAAACAAAGTGTCACCATTGGATTGACTTCAGGGACAAAGTATTGCTAAGATTACAGTTCTCATTTTTAGATGGATGTGTGGGAAATAGATAGAATATTTGTTTGTCCCAAGAATTCTTCATGGATATTGCCAATAGCAGCTTATCCTAACTTTTCCGTATACCCCAGGGAGGTAGATAACGTACTGTTTTGTCCCCAAGAATCAATATTGTCTAATGGCTACTATGGCAACTTTTGTTGATGTTTTGGTCAACCATGGCAGCTTTGGTAAAAGTCTTGTTTTACTTTCAGAATTGAGTAAGGAACAAGTGGCTGAATCATAGTGCGCAACCTACAAGGACATAAACAAAGTGTTATTATGGGTGTGATTTTGTTTGAATTTTTTATTGTAGAAGTTGGATACCAAAATTTTTGTGTCAATGTCCTTACTCCAATTGTTGCTGATATATATAGGCATTTCAATTTTCTCTCAGTGGACAAGGAACTGATAAGTACACACCTGTGCATTTGATTTGTTGCTGTCTTGGAGGGATGGTTTTGTTTTCCAATACATGATGCAATATAACATAGCTTGAAGTATATCTTTTTTGTTATTAAGGCAATTGCATGTGATGAACACTTACCTTAAGGATGTTTCTGAATTGATAATTATATTATAATATTTATTTGTTATTTATATTTTTTAACTTTTTTAATTTATGCCAGAAAATGTTCCTTGGTGCATAACATCTCAATATTCTAGAAAGTGGTATGCAGAAGGGGAAAAAAATGCGTTCGGTCTCTTTGGTTGATTTGGAACTCCATGAGTTGTACCATTGAATAAGTGTTGCTGCAGCTTATGTACATGTGATTTTTCTGAACTTGTCATTTAAAGTTGTGCACTGAATAGTATAAGGCCATTCAAGTATTTTAGCTTTCCCATGTTTGGAATTGACAAGCACTCATTGAGGCAAAAGAGTCAAGAAGAGTTTGAATCGGATCAAGAATAAATTGGGAAAAACTCAGCAAGTACAAAATATAAAGACATACACATATTTTGACACGTGCCCAACAGGAGAGTTTAATGGAATGAGTTTAATGTGGAAATAGGTGTCACACAATGACTAACTTGAGGTTACTCATTTTGCTCTTTTTTAATCTCTGAAAAACACAACAGTATGGTGAACCCCCCTTCCCCCTAGACTACAATTTGCATTTGCCTCATGTTTAGAAAACAAAAACAAAATATGAGTGAGAAAATTGTTGACCTTACACAGAATTAACATTAAACCGTTCCAAAAACCCCTGAAAATATCTGTATTTCAAACTGTGAAATATCTGACCTCCAAACTCTCATTGAGACAAAAAAAAATTGAAATCAGTTATTTTTTTTAGAGGTACTCTGTTATACAACTGTTTCTGCCAAGTTTTGTACCAAAAGCTACAAAAATTGATCAAATTGTCACAGCCCTCTTTTTTTCCTTTTGAAAACCTACAAAATAGAAAAGATTATGCCCTTTCTTTTTGGCCAAAAATAGTACTTAATAGCAACTGTTAAGTACTACAAAAATGAATATAGAATCACATACAAAATTCAGAATCCTTACAATTGTTTCTTTGATGGGGCAATGTCCAAATGAGGTAAGCTCCGATCACAATAATTTAAAAACAGATCTTTAAATGATAGCTGTGGAAGTTTAAATTTCTTTTTTTATTTCCAATTGATTATTTTACAGCCTCTGTAGTGCCAGCCTCAGGCTTGGCTGGAAGATGCTACATGATAAATAATATATAGGAGTAGGGAGATATGTAGGTTTTTTTTTTTTATGAAACTGTAGATCAGTTTTTGTTTTTTGAGTGTCGAACAAAACAAAAGCTATGTATATTTCACTTTTCTTTAATATCAATATATGTTTTCCTTAAAAAAAAAATACATTGCAATTTCTCCTTCATAGGAAAAAAGAACACTCTTTAATTGAGAAAGCTATAGCTAGCTGCAAGTTGTTAAAGGACTCGAAATTTGACATTTCGGTGTTACTGGAAATTAGTTTACGGCTCTGTTTCAATCTCCATTTTTCCATACTAATCCTCGCTACTTAGTAATGTCACAGGTATTCCTCACTAGCTACTAAGGTCACAGGTGTATTTGTATAGTAAATATTGAATAGCATTAGCAAAAAAGTTTCTAAATTCTTTGTAGTATGTGACCACCTAATGCATGGTTATATTAAATAGTGTAGCAGTAGAAGATAAATCCCATGAAAACACTTGTTTTGGTTAACAGTGAACACTTATCTAAGTTTAGTGTTAAGCCATTTTTCAAGGTTAATGTTGATGCAATGCTAATATTGACAATCTCATTTTGGTTCATGCCCACTTGTATCTGGCATTTTGGTTGGGACAATAGATGAAATATGTCCCTGGTTTAGTGATCTGAGTTGTTGGAGGCCACCATAATGTTTGGCATCCCTATCATCAACAGAGATAATTTGTGCTTGATATTCCCATGAAGCCTACTTCATAGATATGGTATGGATGAGTTATCGTGCATTTATATCTAACTGTTATGGACTCCAAGGACTGCACTGACATGCTAATACAATGACAAGGCCAAAACAACCAATTCCATCAACAGAAAACTGATATCTCTGTAACAACATGTTAATTTAGAGCACTGCTCTGCTTTTATGTTAACTTCAAATTATCATAACAGGCACTGCAACAACAATTATAGAAACTGGGCCAACAACAATGGATATAAACTGGGAAACCACGTAGTGAACAAGCTTGCAGAAATCTTCAAGAAATATTATTGATAAAATACAAATCAACTGTACATAATACATAAAACATTCCTAAGAATATATGCTCAGACCCAAGAGGTCTCTCACCGATTCCCATACAAGAATTCACCCAGATATCCCTACTCTAAATCTATGAGCTTTCTCTATAATGAGAACCTCACTTTTGCTTCATTATCTTCTCAACCGAACCAACTGAAAAGATCTTAAAGAAAGCCGAAAGCCTTGGTAGGAAAGATTGCATGATCTGTGTTGGACAGGTGAATTTTAAAAAAAAGGCAAATTTCATCATTAACTTTCACACCATTTTAGAAAAACGGCCCTAAATATCAACCAAGTGATGAGAAGAGGCAAAAGGGTAGCAAATTTCAACTAGTTATAACATCAGACGCTCTCCTACCAACTTTTTCAAATGCACGGTGGCTGATTCTGATCCATTAGACTTCTAGAATGATTTCTTGCCAACATCCCAAGGGGGAAAGCAAGTATGCAACAGATCCTGTCAGATGCTCATTGTAGATGTTGCACTGGAAACTACTGAAGAAAACAGCAAGAAAAAATTTGTAAATAGTTTCAAACCAATAAGACCAAAAATACAAAATGGTTCCAACCCTCCTCTGTGTGGAGAGTCACCTCATCTGCCTTCTTCTCGAGGTAAGGTTTCATCCAAAAGAAGTGGCTATTTGGAAGGCACCGTGAAAGGAAAGTTCACAACTTGCGAATGTTGTAGAATCAATTAATGAGCTAAGGTGCCAATGATTGTTTTCCTAGTCAATCATGCATCAGATGTTTAGAGTAGTGGGTAGGGTTCTGCTTTACAAGATGCGTGATTGAAGTGGATCTGGATTGGCTACCACAAACTTTTTCCCCCAAGCAAAGAAACAGAGACCGTTAACAAAACAAAAAGGAAATTGTGCAAACTAGTGTGTAATGTATAGCTTGGATTTGAAATGTGTTAATTCCAGTAAACTTTACAGATATAGCAGATCTGGAAAAATTAGAACATACTACTGTAGAAACACATAAGAATTTAAAGTCCATACATTTTCCTGTGGGATTTGAATATTTACATTTACAAGATAACGATGATCGAAACAGTCAGAATTTCACATCTATCCCATCACATTTTGAAGGGAGGGAGCAATGCATGAACGTTGCAAAACCACTGAGAGCACTCAACACCTTGTGGCGAGGCTTGATCCTATGCTCCAAGTTGTCACAAGACACAAGCAGAGGATATGAAAAAAAAAAAAAATTGGAGGAAGTCCATGCTTTCTGCACCTTATCCATGGAAGTTTTTAATATAGGTGTGCTTCCTAACAAAATCCTTGATGTCGTCTTCAAGGTGTCAAATCTTGTCACCCTTTCAATTTCTTTTCCCAAATTCAGGCCTGTTACGTTTAATTAGAATATGAGGTACCGATTTGAAAACACTGAGACATTAACCTGCGATCCGAACAAGGCCATTGCAGATCTGAAATTAGATATTCCGTCTGCGGTTTCGTTTCTCAGTTGAATTGCGCTAACAATGGAATTTGAATTGGGCACACGCCTTATTGGAGTTTGAATCACCCTGAAAACACTGCACGCAAAACCTGGATCTGTCAATCTGGGTTTCGAGAGAAAGAACGCAGAGGTTCTGAGCTTGATGAAGCTTCGAGGAGAAAAAAGATCAGTTTGAATGTCACTTCTGAAGTGCTACAGAAGAGCTTCGTGGAGGTGGGGACGGAGATGGAATGGAACGGACACGGCAACAGAGAACGGCGACGGAGGGAGACGGAGATGGAGTGGAAAACGGGAGACGGCAACAGAGAACGGCGATGGAGGAAGACGGAGATAGAATGGAAACGGAGACGGCGGGGTCAACGTGCGGTCGGAGGATTTAAAAACCGGTGCCGAAAAGTCCACCTGTAGCATCCATAGACTACGCCGATTATATGTAGCAAACTGCAAATCACTCAAAGAGTAGATTCCCTTTTTTCTGTAAATCTAGACTCTTACTAAATCATAGCAAGCCATTGAACCATAATCTCGTTAGTTTCAACCCAATTACTACTAGTCACCTGGTTTCGTGCTGCAATTTGGCTGCTTCTTTCTTCGCCATGTCTTCAACGAAGGTGTTTAAGTTCCGAAACGATGACCCTCCCGGGAGAACTGCTCGCGTTGCACACTCCTTAAGCTTCAGAGCATTCTCTCTCAACTTATTTCCATGAGTGGTGGTCATGATTCTCTTCACACCATCCTCCACCTCTTCTTTTGACACCACCTTCTGGTCATCCAGGTCTACCCCTTCAAAATCCAGGCCCATCTCCCACACATCCTTCGCGAATCTGCAGTTGAGAAACTGATCCCCATAATAAGGGAATCCCAAAAATAGGTACTCCCATGCCCATACTCTCCAAGATAGAGTTCCATCCACAGTGTGTGAGGAACAATCCCACTGATGTGTGGGCAAGGACTTTCAACTGGGGCGCCCACCTCACAACCAGTGCCCGCTCCTTCGTTCGCTCTTCAAAGCCCTCCGGCAAAACAGCAGGTTTCCCTTCTGCTATATCCGAGCGGAGAACCCACAAGAAAGGCTGCCCGGTACCCTCTAGCCCTAGCGCCAACTGCTCCAGTTGCTCCTGAGATTTAACAGCCAGGCTGCCGAAGGAAAACGTATATAACAGATCCTGGCTGTCGCATATCCAGCCATGTAAGGCACCTCTCATCGTCCTCCCAAAGACTGGTGGTGTAATTCTTTCCCTGTAAATAATTAGGGAAGGAACAGAGGCCCTATCGCCAGGGCAGGACATCCATTTAAAGATAGGGCGGTTAATGCATCTCTTCCTTCGAGCTCCTCAAACGTATTCACCAGTACGAAGTCCCCTTTACTCTGCTTCTTCGATTCATAGAGATTGGCATTGAAAATAACGTCTGACGGATCCTGCGCGCGAAATATGGGACCCAAGTCGCTTGGCTTCAGAGGCGGGATACCTGGGAGACAAGTGATCAGTTTCTCTGGATTATTCGCTTCGCTTACTGCATTTACAGAGGCCAGGGAAATATAATTGAAATTAGCCGCAGATCAAGAAACCAAAATGAAAACTGTTGAAAGGCGGGAAAAAATATAATTGAAATTAGTCGCAGATCAAGAAACCATAATGAAAACTGATGAAAGGCGAGAAAATATAATTGAAATTAGTCTCAGATCAAGAAACCAAAAATAAAAATTGTTGAAAGGCAGGAAAAATATAATTGAAATTAGTCGCAGATCAAGAAACCAAAAATGAAAAAGTACTCTTGAAAGAAAAGGCGGAAAAGGCAGGCAGTTCAGAGGGCCCGCTTACTTTTGACAGGAATGTGTCCGCGAGAAATAAGGAAGGTAGTATAGCACTGGACAATGCAGACAGCAGCACATACTGGCCAGAAGATAACCCTGGGCACTTTCAAATTTGTGGCAACCTGCTCCGTGCAAGACATCATGCAATCCGTCACTATGCATGTGATACCTGGAAATGAATCTTTCTCATCATCACCGTTAGGGTTTCGAAGGAGGTGCTCCAGTGCGGGGGCTCAATTTTTGCAGTGCAAGTAAAAATTCGCCGAGGTTGGAGTAGCGACCGTGGTCCGGCGGTAACCCATCGGGAATACTCAGAAACCGAATTTTCCAGCCTCGCTGCTCCAACTCATGATCGGGATCGCCTCTGGAAACGAGAGAAATAAGAGAATCAGGGGTTTCTTGCAGAACATTCGACCATGCGTTTCTGGATCCATTCAGTATTGACGAAGGTAATGAAAAAAGCCTCGCATAGCCAGCAGCTGCGCCAAATCCATGAGAGCGTTAACATGACTTTGCATAGGAAATGGCACCATCACTGCGTGCAAAGCACCTTGCGCCTTCTCATCTTCAATATTCATGGTCTTCGTGGATTCGTGCCCCTTCTCTTTCTTCTTCCTCTACTCAAACTGCAAAATCATGGACCTCCCAGCACTGCGAGCCCAATATATTATAATTATGGCGATAATGGTCAGTATGCGCATGTTTCAGCACGACTGGTTGTCGGCCAATCTACTAAGCGACGGTGTGGTATCCGTCGGTTTCAGCACGACTTTATGTCCCGATTCATAATACTAACTTTATGTCCCGATTAAATAATGATGATTCATAATACTAACTTTATGTTTAGATTTAAATAATAAATGTATAAAATATGAATAGTGGTTATAAATTAACATCCATTCTATCACACATAAATTAAAAAAAATAAAAAATATAATATTTTATAACTTCAAACTTAAATTTAATTAATAAACATATAGAAATGTTTATATATACAAAATTCATATTACATTAAAAAAAATAAATTATAAAACTATGGTACTGGGTAATAATAACAATTATTATAATTATTGTATTAATATATTAATAAATGAATTATTAATGTGTGAATTTATTAATTAATGTTTCAATGTATTAATTAATTAGAGATTAAAGATTTCAATGTCAATACTACAAATTATAAAATTATGGTTTATGTTTGTCATGATTAAGTATGCTTAATCATGGTTGGCTATAGTTTCTTAATTTGACAATGGTGACCGCCCTTCATGACCATGGTTGACTATGGTTGAGTATGGTTGATTAAGATAGACCATGGTCAACAATGGAAGACTATATTGACCATGGGTAACCATAGATGACCATGATTGATTATGTATAACCATGGATGATTATGGTTGATCTAGTTTGACTATGTCAAACATATTTTACCATTTTTTACTATGGTTTTTAATGTTTAATGATTAACTATGGTTAACTATGGTTGACAACATTTGATAATGTCGTAGTCTAGCTCTTTTTACATTTTGGCTCTTTTCTAGGAATATTTTGGAAGAAATCCAATAAGGATTTGTTGGAATCAAACATTTAAGTTATGAAATGTGTATAGGGAATTGAATTTATCTATGCATTCAAAAAATGAATCTTAAACAAAATAAAATACATGATTTTTTCCAAAATGGATGGCCAGATTCCAACCAAAAAAACCAAAACATAGAGTTAAATTAAATCTTTAGCAATGGTGGTCATCTTATCCATGTTGATCACAATTAACCATGGCTATCCTTGGTTGACTATTGTTTCCCAAAATTACCTATCGTTAACTATAAAATACCAGAATTATATATGATGAAGAACTAACCTTTATTAGAATTAACATAATCACAGAAAACGCAGCATGGCACTCGATAAGGTAGAAATGATGGTTATTTTACTGCTGCAAATATAAAGAACCTCCATCAAACCTAGCTCGGTTGCTTGCCAGTTTAAAGAGGATTCCCAATATTCTTGGCAGTTTTTGTTCACAAAAAAACATTCTCGTTGGTCATACAGTTCCAAATTAAAGAGACTGAAACAAAATCAGTTGAGGAAGGGTTCGAATATGCCAAGAAAGTGGGAATAACACTTGATATAAATTTTTTTTTGTTATGAGGGAATCAGATGGAAAACAAGATCTTTTGAGACTCTGGAATATATATAATGCAGGTTAGGGGGAGCAGTGTTGGGGGAGGTGGAGAGTGCTCTGGCAGGTGGCTGGAGGAGTGTGCGCAAAAAAAGCATAGGACTTTGGAACAACAACGTATGTTGTGAGAGAATGCAACCTGGAAATGTGGGGGATGCAGTTTCTTGAAACCACATTTATCAGGATGGCAAAAAAAATTTCATGAGTTACAGTAACCTGAAACAAAATCACAACATCACTCCAAATTAAAAAAAAACTGAATTCATTAACACTAAAAAATAAACTCAACCTAATTACCATAAAAAATGATCTCAAACTAAACAAAAACTTTATGAGAAAAGAAAAACTTAAATTTTCAACCAAGATATGTCACCAGCATAATACCGTAGAATTTGAATGCAGGATGATAAATCCATTATCCGAACCATATCCATTGGCTTCCCACTGTCAAAAGTTTCCCGAGCTACAAGCTCATCGTGTTTTGCGACACCAGATCTGGAAACTTGTGAAGGACGCACAACCGGCTAATACTTTAATGCATTTTTTCAGTGGAATATATTTTATAGAAAAAAATAGGTTTTGTTGGAGAGGTCTTCTAAGACTGTAAGAAATGCAAACACAACACGAAAAAGAATTATTACAAGGACATGTGAGGCCATGGGCCTTTATCGAATGCTGTAGGAGCGGCTTTCAGTCTAGCTTCTGATACATTCGCTATCACTCCCCTGTTCGAGGATCCAAATTCTCAAACGTTTTCCCTGCAACAACACAACAATAAATGAGCACAAATCTGAATTTGATTTTTAAATATTGAACAATGGATCAAGAAAAATACCTGAAACTGAATCTTCAAATTCTCCGTTGATGAAAAGCATCTTATACTTTACTGTAACTTGGGGCTGAAAAATACCTGAAACTGAATGTTCAAACTCTCTACAATACAAAGCGGACCTCAGTCCCTTGCAGTTACCACCAACACAAGCGAGCAATGGCATGGGGTTGGATAGGTAACCTGCAACCACTAGAGCAACTAACTGCCACTTCTTTGTCTAATCCAATATTTGAGCATGATTGAATCGTTTAACAAAGGATCAAAGGGTACCCATTATGACAGAAAGGCAGTTAGGAAAGTTGTTTTCAAATAATGACGCCTTGGGCATAAGTATCATATATTTTATTACTTTCTTTCTTTTATTAAAAATGACATATTTAATTTATTTTAATAAATATCAAATATTTTACCTAAGTATTTAGACGTGTGAATATTATTGGGATTCTTTGCCCTAACTTTAACATTATTTTATTGTGTATGTTTAATATTAATTAAAATCCCCTGATGTGGGTGTCTTTCAAACACCTAGAAAATGAGATCGGGGTGCTCGCCACCTCACCAACTCTCAAATGTAATTAAGAGGTGGTGTGGCTCCCACGATGCATAAAGCATGTGAGGTTTTATTTTCTCTGTTATGGATGGTTTCATGTTTTATTATTCCTATGTTGTTTTTTATGCAGAGAGGTGGTATTTTGTACCATGTGTGTGTAATCCTCATGTTGCGAGTGGGATTTTTCTTCCCCCTTTGGGGTTTGGAAGCTTTGAGTCGCTTTTGATAGCCAACTAATAAAATTAAAAGAAAAGTGGGAGTTTATGGATTTAAATTGGCACATTGGAGCTTACGGTGCGATTGTGATTCATTGTGGCACCAGTTCACGATTATCTAGGTAGTTGTGGGAGGTGGATATCATATAAGAGACGATGGAGATAGCTTAAAAGATAAAGGATGGAAATGGCAACGGTTATTTGGGCGGTTTGAGAGGATGCACCCGACAAAATTCAAACTCGGCCCTCTCGACTTACTCAGTCTTTGCTCTTCTTCACTATTATAAACGGGTACCATTTTTTCTCTTGTATAAGTGTATTAATTCCCTCACCATATGTTTGTTCTTAGCATGTTGTGGGTTTTCATTAAAAGGTATTTGTAGGATCTTGTTGTTGTTTTTGTATACTTTGAGTCTCGGGGGCCCCGATGCCTTTAGATTTGGTCTATAAACCCTCGTCTTTTTTCTCGTCAACAAAATATTTATTGAATGTTTTCTCCTTATGGCTTGCTTGGTGGGCTAGTTTTGTTCATTTTTTATATACTATTTTCATTCAAGAACTCAAAACTCACACCACAAATCCGAAAATTAAGGAAGTTGTTGATGAATCTCTCAAAAGTGACAAGATAAAAATCTACAAAGCCCTAACTAAAAGGAAAAAGGCAATATATTCGTAAAAGACAAGAGAATATCTTACACCTCTGTAAGGTGGCTCCTAAGAAATTTTGGAGGCAACATTCTAACTAGGAAAACTAAAGATTATAATAAAATTGCTTTACACCACCGGAATTTCTATCTTAAAAAACTTTATGAATCTCCAAATGATAGGGATAAATTTGAAACCTTGCTCACAACGAAAGAAGTTTTCTCATTAGAAGACATTGATTTTGGGGTTAAATGCCCGGCAAATGGAAAGTCAGCAGCATATCAAGGTTACCAGGCGAAATCCACAAGATTTTCAACCAAGTGGTCACAAGGGGCCCCCAAACCTGACCTAGGCCTCATTATCCCTATTTTTAAAAGTGGGGATATAAATAACCCCTCTAATTGTTGGACAATTATGATCAACCCTCTCTTAGCCAAGTTATATGGTATTATTTGGAAAAGAAGTTGAGCATTTGGCTTGAAAGTGAAGGTAAGCAGACTAAAGGTCAAGCAAAGTTTTAGAAAGCAACACTCAACAACACCACCTCGTTACGCTTAAGATCATTTGGAGGAATGTCGCAATGATAAATCCAATCTCTTTTGTTGCTTTGTGGACATTAGAAAGGTTGACATGGTTCGAAACAACCTATAGAATAGATTAGAATGGCTAAATGTTCCTTTCGAGTTAAGAGCGGCCACTACAAGGTTATACGAGAATGTAATTTCCAAGTTAAAGAGCAATGAGGGGTGGTCAAAAGATATTAAGTGTAATATCGGAGTTAAACAAGGTTGCCTCTCTCCCCTACCCTATTTGGCATTTACATCGACAAGCTAGAAGGTTGTTTAGAGGAAGGTGATGTGCCGGCACGATCTTAGCCGGGATAGTCATAATCCTTCTTCTCTATGCTAACGATATTGTTCTTCTCGCAAGGTGCCCATCTGATCTTGATAAGCAACTTAGACTTCTTAAGGATTTATGCTCTACCATGGGTATGTCCGTTAACACTAACAAAACAAAAGTTATGATCATCAACCCAAGAAGGATACTTACGCTAATTTTATGTATGACAATAAGAATTCTGGAGGAAGTGTCTTCTTACAAGTACCTAGGAATTGATATTCATCACAAGCCTGGTCCTGAACTATAGCATTCAGAAAAGGATTAATGGGGGTGGAAAGCTTATTTTGGTCTTGAAAATAATTGTAAAACGACAAACTTCATAATTCGGGATAGAAACAAGTTCCTCTTTGAAACTTTAGTCACTCCCGTTATCTTATATGGATGTGAGGTTTGGGATTGGCAAAAAGATTCTTGAGAATCCTAGAGAAAGATTGAGCAAATCCAAAAGAATTTTCTAATGTATAATCTTAAAATTAAAAGCAATACACCCTATCCTAAAATACACCCTATCCTATTCTCTTTATAGAAGTGGGTCTTTCCCTATAGAAAGCCTAGCTATTAAATAAATTGAAACTTAAAACCATGTTCCAAGATAAAACACAAATACCGTGTAATTATATTTTGAGAGCATGGCTTCTCGCGCGAGGTGATTTTGGATGGGAGCATAATTTCCATGCGACCCTAGTATTTATGCACCCAAAAACCGCAATATAGATGGATGGTTCTATCACAATTTATTACGAGTTACATAAAGCGTAATATCAATTTACACAGTTACATAAAGCGTAAATCGTGTGCCGCGTCGTATTCGTACACGCAACATTTGTAGATTATATGTAGCAACCGCAAATCACTCAAAGAGTAGATTCCCTTTTTCCGTAAATCTAGACTCGTACTAAATCATAGCAAGCCATTAAACCATAATCTCGTTAGTTTCAACCCAATTACTACTAGTCACCCTCGGTTTCGTGCCGCAATTTGGTCGCTTCTTTCTTCGCCATGTCTTCAACGAAGGTGTTTAAGTTCAAACGATGACCTCCCGGAGGACCGCTCACGTTTCACACTTAAGCTTCGCAGCATCTTCTCAATCGCTTTCCATGAGTGGTGGTCATCATTCTCTTCACACCATCCTCCACCTCTTCTTTTGACAATCACCTTCGGCTCATCCACGTCTACCCTTCAAAATCCAGCTCCATCTCCCACACACCTTTTCTCGCTAATCATAGCTGAGAAACTGATCCCCATAATAAGGAATCCCAAAATAGGTACTCCCATGCTCATACTCCAAGATAGAGTTCCATCCACAAGCAGTGTGAGGAACAATCCCACCGATGTGTGGGCAAGGACTTTCAACCGGGGCGCCCACCTCACAACCAAGGCCCACTTCCCTTCGTTCGCTCTTCAAAGCCCTCCGTAAAACAACAAAGTGCTTCCTTCCGCGCTATATCCGAGCGACGGAGAACCCACAAGAAAGGTCGCCCTGGCACCCTGTAGCCCTAGCGCCAATCGCTCCAATTGCTCCGAGATTTAACAGCCGGCCGCCGAAGGAAACGATATACTGCATCCCGGCCGTCGCATATCCGTGTACCATGTGAGGCACCTCTCATCGTCCTCCCAAAGATCGGTGGTGTAATTCTTTCCCCGTAAATAATTAGAAGTGAACGAGGTTCCACGCGTAAGGTGACATCCATTTAAAGATAGGGCAAGCACGCGCCTCTTCCCTTCGAGCTCCTCAAATGTGTTCACCAAGACGTAAGTCCCCTTTACTCTACTTCTTCTTCGATTCATAGAGAATGGCATCAAAAATAACGCCCGATGGATCCCGCGCGCGACATATGGGACCCAAGTCGCTTGGTCAGACATGTGGATACCCGGGAGACAAGTGACTTTCTCTAGATTATTCGCTTCGCTTACTACATTTACAGAGGCCAGGGAAATATAATTGAAATTAGTCAAGTAGATCAAGAAACCAAAATGAAAACTGCTGAAAGGTGGGAAAATATAATTGGAATGAATACGTATCAAGAAACCAAAATGAAAAACTGAAGGAAAGCAGAAAATATAATTGAAATTAGTCGCATCAAGAAACCAAAATAAAATCAAGAAAGGCGGAAAAATATAATTGAAATTACCAAAAGATCAAGAAACCAAAGGAAAAGTACCGTTGAAAGAAAAGGGAAAGGCAAAAGTGTGCTTAGAGGGCCCGCTTACTTTTGACAGAATGTGTCCGCGAGAAATAAGGAAGGGAGTATAACACCGGACAATGCAGTAGGGGCAGCATTACACCAGCGAAGATAACCCTGGCACTTTCAATTGTGGCAACCTCGCCCATGCAAGACATCATGCAATCCGTCACTATGTATGTGATACTCCGGAAATGAATCTTTCTCATCATCACCGTTAGGGTTTCGAAGGAGGTGCTCCAAAGGCGTGGCCCAATTTTTGTAGTGCAAGTAAAAAGTCGTCGAGGCTGGAGTAGCGATCGTTGTTCCCAGAGTAACGCATCCGGAATACTCGTAAACCGAATTTTCCATCCTCGCCGCCCAACTCATGACTTGGATCTCCGCCCGGAAACAAGAGAAATAAGAGAATCATGGCTTCGTTAACATTCTACCGTGCGTTCGGATCCATTCAAATATCGACGAAGGTAATGAAAAGCCTCGCATAGCCAAATACCGCGCCAAATCCATGAGAGCGTTAACATGACTTCGCAGATAGGAAATGGCACCATCACCGCGTGCAAAGCATTGCGCCTTCTCATCTTCAATATTCATGGTCTCCGTGGATTCGTGCCCCTTTCTCTTCTTCTTCCTCCACTCAAACTCGCAAATGATATGGACCTCCCATCAATCGCGAGTCCAATATATAATTATGGCGATAATGGTCGAGAGTGCGCATGTTTATCGACCAATCTACTCGCCGATCCCGTGTGGTATCCGTCTTATTTCAAAGACGACTTTATGTCCCGATTAAATAATGATGATTCATAATACTAACTTTATGTTTGGGATTTAAATAATAAATGCATAAACTAGCGCTTTCCCCAAGAGGTGCAAGGAGAGGCCGATAGGAGTATCATTTGTTAATTATTAATTTTGGTACTTGATTTAATTGGAAATAAGAATATAAACTTCATCATTTTCCAAGCTAAGAAATAGGAAATTGTTTCAAGAGGTCTTCGAAGATTATGGTAATGTGGTTAAACCTTGTTCTTTCTTTTCGAATTTTGTGGCTACGCACAGAGGATCGGAGGAAGCCGACCGTAGAAGAATTAGAGGAGGATCTATTCCCTAAAGAGGTAGTATATACTATATATAGTGACTTCCCGAACTTGTTACTTTTAATCCAATGCCTATTCATCTACTTAGAAGTTTACTCACTGCAGCATATTCAGTGACTACTACAAATCTAAATCTTGATAGGAGAACGCATTTATCTTCATCATGGGTGTGAAAGACCCGTCGATCAAAGAATAGGCAAAAAAAAATCTGATCGTGTATATGATCGGGGAAATTGTTGTTTTTTTGAAAGAATCCTTTGCTCCAATGCTTATCTAGAAAATTAGCACCTATTCTGTTCGACCGAGTCACGTAAGCAATATTTTGTCCGTGGGCATTTCCCAATAGCAAGAGACGAAAAACAAAGATCGATCACAAGCTAATCTTCCAAGACAAATTGGCATTCCATTTTATGAACTCGAGCAAAATTCCAAGGGATGTTAGCTTGAAGTTTCTTCAAGATGGTAATGCTTCAAATGAAGAACCAAGCCCTACGGTAATGCGTTTTGTCACCATTAACCGAGTAATGTGACCATTTAATGATGTCAGTTACTCGTTTCAATATGAAGTTGTGATTTTTTTATCTCTAAAACCCCGCTTCAAGCCACCTTTGGGATAAGGCTTTAGCCACCATCAATTTTACACGTTGTGCTAGGTTTTTATTCACAATGAAAATCGAGCAGTTAGCAATCAACCTAGGGTTTTCCTCCTCGGTCATTGTGGTCGTTTTTGCCACCGAGGTACATGCTACAACATTATGATGCTTAAAGAATTTATTAATGATTATAGGAGCAAAGGACTCACATTTAGATGAGGCGTATGACTTGCTCCCCGCATCAACAAAACATGTGTGTAAGTTCAAGTAATGTCAGACTTGCTTTGGACATTTCCCTGCGCAAGGGGAGCAATAAAGAATTAATCATTATGCTCGCGTTGATGAGGATAGGGGAATTATAACTCGAAGTTGGAGTTAAAACATAAAATTCATTTTCATTGTTGCATACCTCTCCAAGCAAATATTGTAAATTGAGTAAGATGAAAATTGGGAAACATCCCGAAGTCGAAAGAACATGTTTTAATAACAATATCATTAACTTGCACTAAGTTTGAATAGAGTAATAATATCAAATTCAAATGGCCATCATGGTTCGTACCACATGGGCCCATAAACGAAGGTCCATGTCCGAAAACAAAGTCTTGGTCTTCCTTTAATTCTAACCTTTCAAAGGGAACAAGAAGCAAACCTTTCACCGACATGGTATTGGACCATACCTTTTAGAGGCAACATCCTTTGATATTTTGTTTCCAGCAACTTACCGTTTGGTTTTAGCCATGCTCCTGATATTTTCCATTTAAACACTTGCTCTATGTGCAATAACACCTTCTTTTCCGGTATATGTTGGAATATCTAGAGAAAGATTATACTCCATCCTCTCATGAATTATACCTATCCTCTTAGAATTGTTTTATTTAGGCATTTTGATGGCAGTAGTTCAATCAACATATAAACCCCGAAACACCACAAATAGTGGTAGCCCTGCTTTCTTATGTATATGACTCGCTTATGACAAGATGAAGGTATTTTTGGGCCTATTTTCACCATCAAATAATAATGAAACATTGACCCTTTAACACTTTATGGAGTGCACGTATGAGATTAGACATTGTGATAGTTAGTAAGTGATCTAAAGACTACACGCAATGCTGTTTGGTGAGGTCGTCTATTGCATCAATGAGTATATTATTCTCAAAATTCTCGTGTTAGATACCAGATTTCCAATGGTTCTTTGGATCCAAATTTGTTCCCGCATCAACAAACCGTGTGTGTTGGAAGAGAAGTCAACTTGCTCGGGACATTTCCTCATAAAAGCAAGGGAGCACACTATTAAATCATTATGCTATGCGTTGATGAGGATAGGGGCATCATAACTAGTTAGAGTCAATACAAATAATTCATTTTCATTGTTTCATACCTCTCCAAGAAAAGTTGCAAACTGATCGATAAAATAATGATCTCCTGCATTAGATGCAATACATGGAAACAGAAAAAGAGTGTCCAGAATGATAAGGCCGGAGAGATGAAACCCACATCCCACCAAAAGAATATGTTTTCTTTCTCTGATTCAAAAATAATTAACATCATTAATTCCCCAATTTGAACAGCAGTAATTGCTATCAAAATTCAACAAGTGACGTGAGGAATTTCAAAGATTTCTATGATAAAGTCCTTAAAATGGATGGTAATGAAGATGTTTCAACTTCAGATCAGGTAGGCCGGTAGCCGACCATGCTACTACCCACATCTTACAAAGGTTGTCATTCAAACATGAACTTCTGAGTTATGGCGAGGAGCTCAAGAATTTCTAGCAAGCTAGAAGAGAGAGCTTAAAAGAAGTACATTTTGAACTCCTTGGATGTAGTTTCAGTTTAATCTTCCAAAGATCATCTGTACCGTAATCGTAAATATTAGTCCATCTTTTACCATGGGTAGAATATGGAATGCAATTTTTCAACCACTACCATACATATCCCTTAGAAATCAGATAAACAAAAACAAATACATTTCCAACTGCTTATTGAATTCCCGAAATTAGTTATAGACAACCTACCATAAACAATCCAAAACTCAACCGACAATTCCTTATATCTAAACAATGTGGGGACTTGTGTCAGCAGTACCATCGCATACACATTTCATGACAACCCGTACTACAAGCTTTCAAATACAATCTCGAGCTCCTATATCCCTCTCAAGGAATTATAAGTTTTTTCTCCAAAGATAGATGATGTCATCAAGGTACTTATTTGGTGCTTTTGATTTTGATCAACTGAAACAACTCAACCAAGGAAACGTAAATAGTTAGACAACTCCTATACAACGAGTCGAAGGGAACAACATGGCAACCCGGGGCCACATGCATTCAAAAAGCCGAATGTTGGGCACGCTAAGAAATGAGTTTAGCCGATACTTGCATTTCCTTATTAACAACAACAATGAATATACATCAGCAATGCTTTCTTCATCTTGTTATTTATAACATGGTTACTAGAGAATGTAATAGAAAGATAATAACATAAACACCGAAAGCCAATAGAAGGGAAGAAAAGAATTAATGCGGATATATTAGATTTGTTGTTGAGAAATACAAGGGGAAGCCCTTCTATTAATAGCAACCTTGATGGAGTCCAAGCATTTAAGGATAGTTGGCAAGTATACTAACTATTTAATGATTTATCCAAGTAACTTAAGCAAGTTATAATTGTCTCGTATAAGGTGAGTATTAAATATGTTGCCAAATATTAAGTTTTGAAGATAGAATAGAACATAATAGCATGAGTAAACAAAAATTTTGAAACAAAATAGAATACAATATATATTCACTTAGATATACAAATCTAAAGGTGAAGAGATATATACATTTGTACAAAATAGAAAGTTTGTTGAAAGTAAATATCTAATCATAAATACATGATGATGCACGAGACGGAAGACCAACAGGTGTCTATAGTTACTCCACGTCGTAAAAGGAGTTCTTGCCATTCGGCTCGCATTTTCCGTTGTCTATCTCTTTCATTTATGTGGATTGTTTTCCTTAGAATTCTTCGAATCTTTTGTAATAGTTCAATAGTTCCACGCAAATGGTACAGAGTAATGAATGGGGTGAAAGGAATCGAGCCGTATATCATGTAGAGTTTGTTCATGCTAGCGTTGAATCTCCCGGTAGCATTCATAGAGCATGTTTAAATCCCTCGCATCCATATCTCCGTTTAGCATGAAAGAAGGTAAAAAGTTATTGTTAGTGTTAACAAATGGTAAAAGTAAACTAATTATAGAGTTAAAAAAATAACTAAAGCAATCATAAAATTCTTTGAAACATTAGGAACATAATGAGTAGTAGAATAAAATGTAAAAATAAGTAATTCTATATTCAATTTGATAAGGTGAGGGTTTGTTTACCTCTTGGTGAAGATGCAATGAAGAGTGTATTTGTTGGATAGATTGTATTTGTCTATATAGATTTCGATGTGAGCAACGATTCTTCTTGTTTCTTGCGTTGTAGATATGGATTTTCTTTTATGCGTGAAATGCGTGAGAATGGGAATGCCGGATGGATTCGAAGGTCTATTAGAGATCTAACTCTTGAAATGGTTAAAGAATGTTAAACCTTGGTGTTATTTGGGGCCAATGTCAACTCGTCGCTTGATCTAATGTCATTCTGTGACTTGTGTATTGTTAAAGCCCATGCCATTCGAAGTGGCATTCCGTCAACGTGTACCCCTTCGATACGAGAAATGGGCACATTTGTGGGGTGTAATGTCCCATGTTGTTCCTTCCGTATTGTTTGAAATCAACAACCACAAAAGATGGCAATTCCGGAGGCTTTTGAGTAAGGTGCATAGCATATTGAAAATGACTTGCCAAGTGCGCCATTTACAAGCCCCGCATGTACCCATAAATTGTAGGTTAGCATAACTTTTTGTCCATTGCATAAATGTATGTTTTGTCCATTTGTTCTTCTTCGTATGTAGTGAATGTGTGGTCCACATGTTTTTTCACAGCACACAGCCACCGGCTTGTGTAATTTTTTCAACATTGATTTGTTATGCAAGGCAACCGAATTGTTTGTTGCATATAAATGCATGGAGTCCCTCAAACCTTTTTTATCTTCATGCGTAATGGGGAGAATCGTTCTGACATGGTAGCTTCCAATCTTCAATTGTAGAGTTCCCATCCCCGAGATTTGAGAGAATTTTGCGAAGGCAACTGGGAAGTGACCGCACCTTACCGCGCCAAAAATAGCGGTGAGCGTAATGAATGTATCAAAGCCGCGCCAAAATGCGCACTCACGTGATGTGCCAAAGATACAAAGGGAATGTCTTTACAGTGGTAGCCGGCCTAAATCCCCAACAAGGATAATGGATCGATTACCAAATGGTGTATTTCGATGGAGGGAAAGGCCTCTCGTAAGCGATCATCACCACGGAAAGCATTTTTGGCCCAATAAAACTCATTTCATTAATGAGTATGTACCGAATATGGCAGAGTTGTTCTTAGAGGTGGAGAAGTGGTTGTCCTTCAAGAGGATGCATTGTTTGGATAGGGATGTGAAGGCGTACGAATTGTAAGTGCATCTATGTTGAAAGCCGCAACACCTAGGTGCAAGTACCAACAATGGGCTTATATTTGGTGAGGAGAGTTCGATGAATGCACGTTGCAGAGATTTTATTAGAGCAGATTTGCCCGTTCCGCCGTCCCTTGTATAATGGTTCTAGTTGGGGGCTTTTGAAGAGGATTTTTGAAATGAGAAGTAATATGTGTGAAAGCTTTTTGTTGGGTAGGAGATAATATTTGATTTACTGGTAGGTTTGAAGAGGGAAGGTGTTGATTTTGAATAGATGAGCGATTATATTCAATGAAATTGATGGCGCTTTCTTGTAAGTGGAGAGGTAGGGAAGTATGAGACCAAAGATGGTTGAGGTCAAAGTCATGATTGCCAATGATTTCAAGGGCATCAATTTCGATGTTATCACTTGGGTGAAGGTGAGAGACGATTTCATTCATTCATTTGAACAGTATTTAAGGGGGATGTCGTGAGGGGAAGATACAAGAGTAGATTCATCTTCTCGATTATGGAGATTGTGGATTTTCATTTTCACGGAACATGCCATGCCGTATATGTCTCTTCCTTTTGTTCCCAATGTGCAATGATGTCATCATCGCTCGCATCCAATGTCATTTGGGAGTGTACTAAGGGAAATACAATATTAATTCAGCCCGGGGCCAGGTTCGAGATAGTTTGATCATTAAGGGAAGGGATTTGTGGTGTATCGTGGCAAGATATGGGAGAACTATTGGAGGAGAAATCTCGTTTCCATTGGTTTTGTTGACGACGAGGAGAAAATGACCAAGAGCGTGTAGTAGCTTCTATGAGGGGCAATGGATCTAATGAAGAAGGCCTATTCATGTATGCAATAATAAATGGTGGTGTTGAGGGTGGATTTTCGTAACTATCTAGAACACGTCCGAATACGCTCTATTAACATTTAGAGATACAAATGTACGACTACAGAGTGTTAGAGGTAATTTTTGCAACATATGGCATATTTCCCGCGCTCTCCAATATCCCTTTCTACTATGCTTTCGTAAGGAGTTTCCGAACAATAGGTAGTAGGTGCTTCGGAGCGACATTGTTCAAGAGGCGGAATAACATTTGGCTATAGTCAATTTTTTCCTCGCTTTGGCCGCATATTTAGATATATAAGCTAACACGCATGGCGTGAAAGCACCGGTTGAAAATCAACATTTGTTTCCCGTATGGAAAGTAGATCAACATTATGAATGTTCAATCTATCATCATTACGTGCGGGTTTGTAGATTTTATGACCTTGTTGTCCACGTAGTGAAGATGTGGGATTTAACTCCCATGGTACTCCGTAGCGACATGTGAGAACTTTGTTTTTTTTGTGAAGACAAGAAGATACATGGCACTTTGTATGGTGGCCGGACACAATTGACAAGCTCTTTCATAAATATCCGTCCGTGGTGATGCAAATATTTCGATCGTGTGTTGAGAAGACATGGGTCCCGCTCGTCGGGATTGGTGGAGTGAAGCCGCGCAATGTTGGAGTTGTCGTGGGTTCCAAGTGCTTACATAATGGTCAAAATATTTTTGAGCATTTGGAGAACTTATCTCATTGTTCCAATCGAGGGAATCCATATTTGGTGCATCTTTCAACCAAAGGAATCCATGTATGTGTGCATCTTCAATGTTGCCATTCGTATCCGTATGCAATTTCGAAAAATATTATTCTTTAATTCTAATGAAGTGTAATATTTTGTTTTAAAAGTAATGGTAATGAAAAGCACCCGCACCAATACCGACGCATGGATATCCTTTTTGTAAGACTTCCTCAAGGAAAATTGTAAATTCGCAATGCATGTATTTGGGATGTTAAATGGGGATTGGTAATTATATTTTGAATTCTCCACTCGTAATGAGCATTTGTATCGGGAGCGCACCTCAACCAGTGCATAATATTGTGCAGTCGTGCCATTTCGTATCAACAAGACTTAGAGTGGAAGAAAAACATTGGGTTCTCAAGCCGTGTGATCATGTCGCTTAGCTCATTACGACGCTTGTTCCAAAAAGAGCGTGTACCTCGTAGGGATGAACCAAAGTGCATGACCATTTCTGGAATTTTTGAATTGGATAGTTGTGAAGACATTACAGCAAATCGATACAAGCTTGTTGGCAAATTGTTTTCAATGTTTTTTTTTTTACAAAACATTGGCATTTGATTGGCTACTTTCGTGGTGCATCAAGATGTTATATATGTAGTAACTTTAATCTTGGATGTTGGCCGAAGCGATTATCGTGGTAGCATAACAAAATGTGTGCATATTCGTGCGCCTCAACTTTGTAATTCTTGGTTGTGCAATCATGGTAAATACCGTTGGGAAAAGTGTGGAAATGCCATAGAGAACAGCTCCTCGCAGTGTATTCATTGATAGGCGATACAGATATTGTAGGCCAATCAATTGAATTTGTTGATTTAGAATTTGTGGAGTGCAAGCATGAATGCGTCAAGTTCATTACAAAGAGTTTGGAAGAATTGGAACAAATGAAGAAGGTCGGAGGATTTAATGAAGGTATAATGGCATGAAGATGATGAGTAGAATCGACTATGTTTTCCTCGGGGTATATGAAGACGTGGTTACGCTATGAAGAAGATTAGAAATATCGTAGGGCCGATCCGTAGAGTAGAAATCGCGTACGATGAGTTGAGTTCAACATCTTTGTAGTAGGATCATGAGCGAGTTTGTGGCCCCAGTAACCAGAACACGTGATTTAGAAACGATGAATTCATAAGATGATTGAGAAGGGTTTTGCCTTCTAACAATGAGGACGTCTAATTCAAAAACAAGGCGAGGTAGATATTTCGCAATGGTAGTAATGTCTCGAGGGAAGCCGATTGTATGGCCGCTATATTTGTATTGACCACCACGAGCATGCGTTACTTGTAGAATTGGATTTACACGTGCTATTTAGCATTTCTTCAATTTGTGTTAAATTCTCAAGGACATATGGTTGTTCGCCAGATCCGTGTTGTTGGCATGAGAGAAACGGTTTGAATTTTTTGATGTTGCACATCGGGAGCAAGAGAGGGTACCATGCTAACATTTTGTCTTCAAGTTCTGGATATGATTCTTTGCATAGTGTGCAAACATGTAATGGAGAAAGGTTATCTATTTTTTTCCTAAAGCGACTTCGTGTTCTTCATTGAGGGGGGGCTATATAGGTTTTGGGCAGTAGGAGTCTCTTTTCGTTTATAAAGAAGTCACTCTGCCGTGCATTTATTGCTTCTTTGTTTTGAGCATAAAGAAGTAATAATGCTTTTTTTTCTCATTCTCATTGTTTGATGACATATCTAGCAAAGTACAAATAATTCTATGTTAGGGATGAGGTGTGAGATTTACAAATTACAAATTGAGGTATGAATGCATATGAAATGTATGACATTAAAGTGAAAGCTGAAATTTTTAGATAACAATAATAACTGAGATATATTTAAATCATTTTCAAATAGATGTTGGTATGAACCTTTTTTGTAGTGCCAAGTAGAAGTATTTATATTGTTGAAATGTGAAATGGTAAATATACATACTTGTAGTCATTTAAAAATGTTACTATAAAAGTAACTCGTGCATTACAATGGGAGGGAGAAAGGAACTATACATGGAATTTATATTATTGAAATGTGAAATGGTAAATATACATACTTGTAAATATTTAGAAAATGTTACTATAAAAGTAATCGTGCATTACAACAACATGGTTGTATGTTACAATGGTAGGGAGAGAGAATTCATAGATGTTATTTTCTATTTACGTAAAATAAAAAAGGTATACATATAAGAACTCGAGGTCAAAGGCAACGAGCAACAGAGTGCCGTGGAAATGGTAAGTGCGGCAATGTCTTTTTAGGATTTCCATGCATGCATCATCATATTGAATTTCTTCAACTTAGCAAAATAGGTTGGAGATGCTCAACACCATTGTAGTACTCTTTTTTTAATGGAAAGTGATAGAGAGTAGTGATGCCCCGATATACTCGCTACATATTTTCTCAAGACTGAATGTTCAATGGAAATGAGGAACAAGTCTTTGGGCCGTGATGCCCATAATCTCATTTCCCGATCATTGAAAACAAGGACATTTTGAAGCTAGCCAAAGGTGGTCATGCAATTCGATTTTCAACAGAATGGTAGTCGCATTCTAGAAATTCACCGTTGCACTTTCAGACAATGCCGCAGATTGTTAGAATGGTGGCTTACTTTTTCATGCATTTTTCTCCTATCATCCAATGGACAAGCAAGAAAATAGAAATCGTCCATGCGTAGACGAGTTATTGTGGCACGAACCGAAACCCATACCGTTTTCCAAGATTTCCATGTTAGATATTTCCAATGGTCTTTTTTTGTGGTAAAGTCGCTTTGAAGACAGAAAGTATAATTTCTCGCTCAATGAAGGAGACGAAGAGTTGTAGCCCGTATCACTGAACCAAGTTTGGAGTTGTTTAGTTTCTTCAATGTCCGGACTCTATAAGAAGAGTGGTAAAGTGGAAATTGTCCCAATAGTGATTCCATTAAATCTCGCCATCCGGCCGCCTTCACAAAGGATTGGTGGGTTGTCGAAGAGTCGACCTGCCAAGGTCCTTTCCTATAGAGAGACATTGATCTCCCCATATTGTTAAATCAATGTCGAAACTCGACTTGTCCTTCAATGTTATTGTTTTTTTAATATTTTGGCCTTCCATCTCTTTCTTCTTATTGTAGGAAGCAGTGGGAGGTGGAGGTAACGACACCAAGAACATCGACAAGTGTATTTGGGTTTGTGGATTTCACTTCAAGAATAGTCCTAAAATGTCGAGCTTTGGTAAGGAAAGCTTGGTCATCTTCTTTAAACATGTGTTTACATTGATAGCAAGCAAGTAAATCTCCCATTTGTTGTTTAAATGGTTGTAGCTTGGGTTTGCTTGCTTTATTGTTCCATTGGAGACAATATATAGTTGCCCAACTTCAATCGCATTGTATAGAGATTCAACAAGATCGGGAAGAATGCAAAGAGCCGGATTTCATCTTTGTCACGACCGATGAGGTCAAAGTCGAAAACTTTTCCCCGACCCACGTGTTGTAGTTCTTCAAGGGTGTTTTTGATAATACTCTTACCTTGAATCGACCAATACTTTCAGACGAAGGCGGAGTGATGTAAATGATACAAGCGATGTTGTAGGTGTGCTCTGCTGAGTCGAAGTATTTGGAAGAATATTGGGGGTGTCAAAGCAAGAACTTGAAGAGATCGCTTGCCTGCATGCAATAGCGATGAGAAGTCCTTAACCAAAGGGCTACTACGGTAGACAACCTCAAGTTCTAGGGATTCAATGGATCTGAAATGGATGAAGAAATTATTTAAAAATTAAAATGAATGTTCAACTCATTTGTATTCCGCAATAATCCAAAAACTAAAGGGGAAAGTCTAAAACAAAGCCTAATCTTAATGAGTTTTGGGACACCGTGCAAGTTGATTTTGTAAGTGAAATGATTGAACCGATTTGAATGTCTTCGTATGCAACTTGTGCACCATAAGCAAATGGGAGCAAAGTCCCGTGTTGATATGTGCCATCGTAGAGAGTAATGTGGTAGTGGGGAGCGCCGGTTTTTGACGAATAGACAGAGTCGATATTCACTACTTGCGTAGGGGTTGCATCTCGCCGAACCATTTAGCATTTTGGGGATGGCATTCTCAAAATAAAATCGCTCCATCAATGGGTATTAAAGTGCAAATTTTTTATTTGCAATGGTAATACCCACTTATTTTAATGCATTGGAAGAGATATTAATGCATTAAATAAATTGTATGCAAAGCATAAATTAGCATTTTTGTAATCGTTATCTAATAGATTTTATTCATAATGAACACTTAGATTTCTACTAAATGTTAATAATAATAAAAAAACAAACAAAGTCTATTAATGCATCAAGGAGACTAATAAAGGAGACTACACAAGGAGTTTACAATCCCATAGAACCCAATACGAATGGGGTTACCGAACACACCAACATATCTATCATTGAGACAACAAAGGCCATGATTCACGACAATGGACATGAACTTGTCTAATGTATTTGGGTAGAAACATGTAATAATGTTGTCTACATCTTCAGTTGATGTCCACAGAGGATCCTCAAGGACAAAACATTAGAGGATGCTTTACTCAAAGAGAAGCTATAGGTATCCCATTTATGTGTATACAGTGAGGTCTGCCCTATATTCATGTTCTGATATAAAGACTTAAATTTGAGCCCTCGAGTGTCAATAATCTTTGTTGGATATATTGAAACTTGCAAAGTGTGGTAGATCTACATTCCAGCCTGGGAGACAATGGTGAGAAGGGATGTGAAGTTTGACAAGAGTGGGCAGTCCTCAAGGTTACAAGAGCCTTTCATAATGAGGGATGGAAGCAAAAATCTTGTGGTTTCAGATTAGATCTAAAATTAGAAGAGAAACCAGATTCGATAAATGAAAAGAGACCTCACTACCTTTCAGTTTAGCTAGAAAGACGAGGGCTTACACAGAGATTACATGATGCGTATGAAAAGGCTGTAGGACTTAAATCTACATTTTGGGTGAGTCATGCATCTAAGAAGTTTTCTATTTGTGTTGCATTAAAGACCTCTTGTCGTTGACATAGATTTTGAACCTTCAGTTTGAGCAGATTGAGTATTTCTCAGATCCACACTCCATTGCTTGCCAGATTGTTCTGAAATTCTTGTATGTAACGTCTACACTTCTGATATATACTCCTACGCTTTTAGTTTTTAAAATTTTGAATTTTTTTATAGTTGTTTCTTCATATTTTCATTTTCAGATGTGGTAAAATCTGAGTGCAAATATGCTAGCATGAATTAGAAAATTTAACAGTTCAAAGTGCTAAAGTTATGATCTCCCTCCCCGATCCTAGACATCGCCTCCATGGGCAACAAAGAAGCTCGAGTGCAAATAACTTCACATTTAATAACTTCATCTTATTGAAATTTCCACCAACATAATAACATTATCAGGCCTTTTTGTTTTTTTTAGTTTCAGACCACATGATATTTGCTTTTGACTGCCTTAAAGCTTTGTGCCAAGGGCTTTGGATGAGTTTATATTTGTAGGCCTTTTGAACTTCAAGTGAGGGCTTCCGTTTTTAGTGATTTCAAGCTTCATGTTGATGGCTTCAAATGAACTTCATACTGAGTAATTTGGTTCAGCTGAGTCTGCATTTGAGCGCCTTTGGGCTTCATAATAAATTTTGCTCTGATTCATTTTGAGCTAAATATTAAGGGTTTTAGACACGCTTCATACAGAAGAACTGGGTGTTATTGTAAAACTTGTGTGTTTAAAAGAATCTCTGAGCCGAAAGTGTTGTCCAACGCAAGATCCAAGTGTCTGCATCTAGGGTTTGGGATGGACTTCATATTAAGAATTTTTTTTTGTTGAATACAGATGCGGGCTAGAGGCCCATTTTGAGCTTTACTAAACTGCAAAATATGTTCATACAAAGTATAACATAACCCATAACAGTATGCAACATCAATGAGCCAATAAGCAATGCTTTCATCTTCTAAGGCGTTGGAACTTTTACATGAGATGTCAAGACAAGGTTTCACTCCGTGTCTTTCGACATGCAAGAAGCTGATAAGGGGCCTTTGCTTTAAAGGTAGGCTACAACAGGCATTACAGTTAGGAGATGATATGGTAAGTAAAGGGGTCATTTTCTGCAAAACTGGAATACCTACTACTTTTCCAACATATAGCACTGCCATATTCTTGCTTTATCAACAACACAATATAGATCTATATGAACACTTTAATAAAATAAGTCTTATAAGAAATTTTCGGTAACAATCACATATAAGTGCAGCCCAAATAGCCGTACTCATGGATATCCTGATCCAACACAGACAACACTTCCGAGAATTTGAGGATGAATTGGAATGGATTCACAGGCAATTGGAAAAGATAAAGTTGCATAGTTATTTAATGCTCTGCTCCCATCTTCCTCTGTTATTTATATTTCTCCTTAGAGATAGCCCCAGTGCATCCTTATTTGAATGACAATAAGGCAGCAAAACAGGAGACTTTGCACAGGGTTAGTGTTGTTTTGTCTCAAGAATGGTTCTTCCTTATTTCAATGACACTACTCAAGCAGCAAAACAGAACACTTTGCATAGGGTTAGTGGTGTTTTGCCTCAATAATGGATCTTCCTTATTTCAATGACACTGCTCAGGCATTATTGAGAATCAGGAGCAGGGAAATATACAGAAGATCCAATATTGAGGCAAAACACCACTAACCCTGTTCAAATATGAGTTAGGGTTTCTCTGATGAACTGTGATTGAATCTCTGGTTAATATCTGATTCATTAACTTCAAAATGATGTCATTCTGCAGTGGAGATAGAGTGGGATGTTAGCTTGAAGAATATTTTTACGAATACTTTCATTCAGCATCAGGTTAGGAAAATGAAAATTGTTTCATAATTGAAACCCATTTTGAAATTCAATACTCTAATTCATTAGAGATACCCTAGCCAAAGAAAATGACCTGTAAATGAGTCCTTGAATATCAATGTTACTGACTCTGGAGACCTTGAAATGAAGAAACAGGACTTAAAATGAACTGTCATCTTGCTTTTGTTTTCCTCATATTTTTTTCTCTATCTTTAACAAAAACATTTTGTCACTATTGGTATCCGAGTAAGGCTGTTCTGTATTTCAGTCAAGCATTTTGTTGAACCCATGAAACTATGGGTTGAGCATATTTCATGGAACGAATAAAACTTAGTGAGCCAAGGTTTCTAATCCTCTATAATCTTATAGCTTTGACTGTGTTTTGCAATTTTATTACTTTATATATTAATATTATGCAAGCACAGAAGCTTTGGTTGTCAATGTTTAACATGTATCTAGAATTGTCGTATGCTTCTTAGCACAAGCTTCAAATTACATTTTTGATGTTTTCTATCAGCCTATTGATTTCAGAGGAAAATCAAAGAAGTGTGTGATTTGATCAAATATTTCCCCAGGTTTTTGGCTTCTTACAATCCAATCAATATCTTCAACATAGATCACCGAAAATATTAAAGCATTTAATTACCCTGTAACATTCCAAACAAACTACAGGATATTCATATAGGCAAAAGAGTTTTTTGGGCGTAATCTTAAAGATGCATCCTCTCTGAAAATTTTACTATTAATAAAATGTGGAATTGTTGGTTTTTTTTAAAATAAAGTACATTCATATTGTTTTCATAATAATAGATTTACAAAATTAGTTAAGGTTACTGAGCTTTGTGAAACCACATTCTATAAATATAACAAAATAGTTTTTGTCCAGATAAGCAGTTTGAATTTGATAACAAAATTTAAAATATAACTCAATTTTTCTTGTGTTAACCTATTACTAATATAAAAGTTTGTATGTTTTTTTTTAAGGAAAAGAAAAAGAAGTAAGTGCAAAGATTCAAAAATGTGTTTAGAAATACACTGAAGTAAAGGGGACCAATACACAAAAGTCTATAAATTACGTGGAACCCACCTTTGTCCTAGAAATTCGTTTGATGATGGAAGGGTGGGTGTTTGGAACGCTAAGGAGTGGAGGAATTTCGAAAAAGGAAGGAACAAAGCAATCATAGTAACGAAGAGCGAAGGAATTCAAGAAACAAATAGAAGAACGATGGACATGGAAAACTAAAGAACAAAGGTAATTCAGGATAAAAAGGAATGAATGAGAATGAAAAGAATATTGTATTCTTTGTAATATATAAAACCAACCTAGATTCATCTTAACTTTGACTCTATCAAACGTCGAGAGAGATCAAATCCCCCAAGATACAAACTTCTTTTTTAAATGTAAAACTTTAAGAAAAATTTACACTTTGAGAAATTTAATCCTTCTTAAAACTTGATAAATTCAAACTTAAATTTAATTTCATAGTTATTTGTTAAAAATAAGTTAATTATCTCGCTAACTCCCTAGAGAATATCACAACCATGGCACGAACAAAGTCACACGCATGTGGATAAGGGGAGATCATGGATGAGTTTTCCACTCATAGCAATGGATGATTTATTCGAATTGGTGAAAAAATATTCAAATGATTTACTTTCCATCCACTGGTGAAACTTTTTGAATCACTTCATGGAGAGGGGGCAAATAAAACCATACGATGTACTTTCCCCTTCGTTGGGGTTAGTAAAAGCCAAAAATAAACGAAAAAAAAAAGACTTTATTGATACATTAACAAATCCTTTGAAGTTCTGACAGGTTAATTTTGGAACATCCTGCAGAATGAATGCAAAGATTCAAGGATTTGTTTAGAAATAGACTAAAGTAAGTGAGGCCGACACGCGAAAGTCTATACATTACGTGGGACCCACCTTTCTCCCACATATTCGTTTGAGGATGAAAGGTTGAGTGTTTAGTTTTTATGTTTATAATTTAAATTAGACTAGATGATATAGTATATATTAATATTATTGTTTTATTTTATTTTATTTTATTTTCAAATTTAAGATAGGTTAATAAATGATAATATTATTGTTATTATTTAATTTTGAGGTTATTGTTTTGAGAGACATTAAATTGGTGTATGAGACTTTCTTATTTGTGAGACAAGGGATAAGTTTATGAAGACATACATACTTTACTTCTTTGGTTTAGAACTTGTGGTCTCTTAGGAGGAAACACATGCTCTTAACCATTAGGCCCACCCAAGTTGTATATTAAATTTTCACATTATTTTTAAATTTAAGATATTTTAATAAACGATATAAATTAATATAATGTTTTATAAATGATTTCATATTTATATTAAAATATTAATAGTTCATTATTAGAAAAACTTATAATTATTATATTGAAAGGTGTATTGTACGAATAAAGGAGAGGAGTTTAACAGATATTATTTTCTATAATAAAAATAAAAAAATTGTTCTCTGTAAAATTTAGATCAAGGTTGAACCGGGAGACAACTTAGGAATAAAGAATTCCGGTGGAGACACAATTTATACAAGAGAATTTAGGTGAAAACGTAACTTGAGTTAAGTGACTCAAACGGGTTGATGAGCTAAGTGACTCAAATGGTTTGAAGTACCAAGATGGCAGTTTAGGAGTTAAGGTGCAATTATGTTGACAGGTTCATGGAAGTCTATGTGGATTTTGGCATGGACCTATTTATCGGACAAGCTATATAAGTTTATATGTAGGATGGGCGAGTTGCAAGCTAGTGCAAAGTCGCTAGAGTTTGGTATGAGTACATACTGGCTAAGTATGTGGTGGAGTTGGCATGAAATGAGCGTAAATTGTGTGTTGGCACAATAACTTGACATAATTCATGGAGATTCATACGACTTAGCTACGTTGAAACAAGAGGGTATTTGGTGAAACGATAGATAGTGGTATGACAAGATTGCAAGTTGGCAAATGTAGCGATGTGGGGATTTCATTGGTCATGCGAACAAGGGGATGAGCTCAACCTGCATCATCTAGTTGTGAGAAATAGTAAATGTTTAGGAAGGTGAGTGATAGTCGAGGGTTGGCCTAGTCATTGTATATGTTTGTTAAGCCATGTGCTATTTGTATCACATGGCACTAAATTTATTTTCACTATCCCAAAAACAATTCAAATACTCCTATGATTATATTTTTTTGGAAAAAATTTCCACTATCAATAAAACAATTCAAATACTATGTATCAAATTTTTCGGTGAAAATCACAATAGAGACATTTGTGTCACGCGTTTCGAACCAGTCAATGTGGTTCATCATCAGGGCAAAATACTCTTATAATTAAATTTTTTTTTTTTTTTGAGAAAAAATAACTTTCCAAATAAATTTATGACCTTAACTATTTTTTTATTTCAAATAATATACACAAACAAAAAAAAAATTTAAATAAATTTTTAATATAGAAAATAGTAACGTCAACTTAAAATTCGCTTTTAATCCAGCTGCATTTTTCCATGACCCAAAATTTTTGCAAGCTCCATATGCTTTGCTTTGCCCTTTGCAAGCTTAAATAGCTATTTTAACCTAGATTTTATGGCCCCAGCTTTTACACCATAAATTGTTTTCAAACCACAGCATCAAGAATCGCCAGGATCTATTTTTGATGTCCTATCTCCTGTACAAAAATTAGAAAGAAAGAAAGAAAGAAAGAATTTTTAATGTCCACGAGGCTAAAAATAGCCTATGGGACAGATTGCTTCTCTATCTGACTCTTGTATTCGGCCCTTTTCCTGTGAAGTTTAACAATGAGCACTCCCAGCTTATCGACAAACTCTTCGCTGAATAGATTATCCCAAGAATTAGCTGCCAGAATACCCACATAGTTTTCTCTGGTGTCCTTGAAGGCCTCACATTCTAGAATGAAATGTTTTTCTGTTTCCACTTTTCCGGAGGAGCAAAAAATACATACTCTTTCTTCCCACATTTCTTTTGGCCTTTTCCAGCGCCCTGTTCACAACGGAGTTGATGAGAATTAGTCCTTAATTGAGCAATAAGAATTTTAGATCTCCAAGAAATATCAGCCCCTATGTATGCCTTTTGTTGATGGTTATGTGTGGGGTTAAACTCTTCTATGTAGTACTTCTTCTTTCTCTCTAGCTCTTTCTTCCAAGTATGTTTATGGAATTTATCCATAACAAAAGTTTTTATCTCCTTACTGTTTGTAGGACACATGCTCAAACAAATACCCCATTTACTAAACCATTTGTTATTTTGCCGCATCCAAGTCTTCTGTCTTTTACACAATCTGTCACTAAACACAACCTTAGGCCATCTATCCTCTTCCATTTGCTCAATTTTTTTCAGATACCTTATGACTCGCACCATAGCAATTGCTTCAATAGGAGCAGCCCCTGTTTCACTTAACGGGATAGCATAAGGAACTGCACTTTTAATTTTGAATTTGTTTGTAATCAAACGTTTCTGAATTTTCTCAATTTGTTTCCACTGCATCTTGGTTGTGCTGCTGGCCCATAGTTCACAACCGTAGAGAATCACCGGAATCACTAGAAGCCCAAAAAGAGTTAGGGTGGTTTTCCAGTGCCACAGCTTTGCCTCTCTACACCTGTTTTGAAGAGCATAAAATGCTTTCCAACCCCCTAAAGTTCTTTTCTTTCTACAACCATCCCAACTTAAATTTCTGTTGAAGTCAATTCCGAGGTATTTGTAATCTGCAACTTCTTCCAGAATGTTGCCTTCAAAATAGAACTTATGTTGGTTATACTTTCTTTTGTTAGAGAAAACCACTACTTTCGTTTTGCTAATATTGACTTGCATCCCAACCCTTCTACAAAAATGCTCAAGGGAATATAAATGCTCTTGCAAACCAAGAGCCGAATTAGCAATCAATATAAGGTCATCTGCGTACAAAAGAAGCCTGATAACGAACTTGCCCAAATGGATACCGTCACCCCCTTGCAAATTTAGCCACTCTTCAAGCTTGTCAATATATAACCCAAAAAGGGTAGGAGACAATGGACAACCTTGCTTGACCCCGATATCGCTTCTAAAACTTTCAGAAATGCCAGCTGAAGTTCTGATTTTGACTTTCACCTCTTCATACAACCTATGCACAGCTGCTCTCAAATGCTTGGGAACCCTGAGTTCCTCCATTCTGCCCCAAAGCTTATACCTAGGAACCGTGTCAAAGGCTTTTCTAAAATCAACAAAGCAACAAAAAACTTCTTCCTTTTTTTCCCAACCTTTTTCAATGATGTGCCTTAAAGTTATACAATGATCAACTGTGGAATGTTTAGGTCTAAAACCTGCTTGCCCTTTAGCACGTTTATCTCTTTCTTCTGCCCACTTGCTAATTTTCTTTTCCAACATGCTTCCAAATAACTTTGCAAACAAGGGATTTATCATTATGGTTCTATAATTGGAGGGATTATTGACGTCACCACTCTTAAAAAGAGGTATTGCCATACTAGTTGTCCAATCTGTGGGGAATCGATATACCATTAATCACATTCAATGTGAGTAATCAATTTTGGGAAATTTACACTGAATTTTTTTTACAATGGTTCATGGCTTTTCCTGGAATGGAGCTCACATTTCCCAAGGGCAGATATTTGATCTGACAGCAGTATCCGGGTGTGGTGCGTACACCAAAAACAAGAATGCCATGTCTCAATGAGTGCTTGAGTACTTGCCACGTGCAGGGCTGGAATTATAGCGAATTTCAACGTTCCGGACAAAAGGAGAAAACAAGTTTCGCGGTCTCAAATTTGAACGCTCCAGGCGGTGAGCGAAAAAAGAAAACAAGTTTCGCGGTCACATAAAGTCGACGCTACATTTGCGCATATATATATTGATGGAAAAAATTGAGGTGAAATCTTGATTTGTATTATTCAAATTTGTGTTATTCAAATTTATTTTTTTGACTACATATATGGATTCAACAACCTGAAAAACTCCTGGTATTTTCACTGTGCAGAGTTTATCCATCAAAATTGTGATTTCAATGATTTTCGGATTTTGGACAAAAAAGGTCGGAAAAATAAATTGAAAAAGTTTTCAAAAATTCGCATTAAAGACAACTCATTTAAGTTGTATATTCTCACTATCTTATTTTTTTTAGAATTAATAAATGGAAAAAACTAAACCTCAAATTTGTATGAACATTTATTTCATAATTCTCACTTTGTAGCATGAGAGTCACAACCTATACATTATGTTCCACAAAAATTATATATTCAACAACATCTCTACGCTCTCTTCATGGTAGCATCTCTTGCCAATGATGCCACTTCTTACAATCAATGACAAGTTTGAAAATCGAGGAAATGATCAATCTCTCATATAGAGACTTCTCATATCTAGGCTACACTAACACTCTTACGTCCTTTAGTAAATCTCAATGTACTTCATATTTATATTCAATAGGAACTTTCATCCTCATGAGCACACAAACATAATTCAGTCATGGTTCACAGACAGTTAAACTTCTCTGCACAATTCTTAAATTTAGGCACAATGCCATCACGCCTAATATTTCGAAACACATATCTAAAATGTTAGGGATTCACAAGGACATTATTCTCCATAGAAGTAGATATTGTCCATCCTTTGCATGCATACAATATTAATCATCCATGCAATAGAACACAATTCACAACCGTAGATACAAAAACAACACAACAATATAATCACACAAACTTATCCACACATATGCAAAGGAATTTCATGTAGAAAGCTTAACTTTCTATTCAGTTATGTAGAAAAATAAATATAATGGTTCAATGGTTGCATATCAACTTACAGATATCATTGTGTTGCCAAGACCAAGGCCATAGCAACCTCAACCATTGCCTCGTGTCACTCTACTGAGATCTCCCCTCTCCTTCTTCAAACCAACTTCTATTCTTTCTACAAGTTGCTGCTACTCTTACCTCCTTAACGTTTTATTTATCTATCTTCAATAGACTATTTTCCTTTCTCTTCTAAACGTTGCTTCAACTACCAACACTCATGAACTTTGATTTTCAACTTCTACCTTTTCATTTCCATCTTGGAATCCATTTCTTCCTAGTGATTCCTCTTGACCTTCCAACTCCCACTTAGTAGCATGATCCTTCTTCAACAATTCATTTGGACTCCCTTCTACACATGCTTACAAATTTCCTCCTAACGTGTGTTATTTTTTCTCATGCGCTATTATGTAGCATTAACTATCACATTTTTCAACACTATCACATGCTACAACAAGAATGTCTCATTTTGCAACATTGTCACATTCCATATAGTCTTCACATTCATCATGGCTCTGTTGGCCATTAGTGGTGCCTTCAAATTGACGTCTTTAAAATAAGCTTGATGCTCTTGCATTAGAATCCCTATATTATTTTAAGAAAGCATACCCTCATGCTTATGAGGTAAACTATTTAATTCTCAAATTGCCTAGTGCAACTTTCATAATTATTTCCTTTACTATCTCTACATTTTCCATTGTCGTACATTTAAATCCATGACAAGTTCAAGGCATCTTCTTTCTATTACATATTCTTCTTCGACTGATTGTTGTTATCATCATTTCCATTACTACATGCATGTCTACAACATCACAACAATACTTTTATCGTGGAAATCTAGAATTTCCATTGTATTTATGGTACAACTCAACTTTTAGTACCACTACCATCTTTCTCTCTCTTTCTTCACCACCACAAGCATGATTCAAGTGATCTTCAACCATGCTTCATTTGCACATCTTATATTGAGTCATGCCTCTTCTTAGACATTCCACTACCCATTTTAATGTTGTGTACAAAGTGCCTTTGTTGCAACTGGTCATTCATAATCAAACCACACCACATGGAGTCACATGCTCACATGTTACACTTCTCTTGACTCAATCCACAACCACATGCATACTACCTCAACCAGTGATTTTGTTAGTGTATTCACATGCTTGAATCAGTAGAGGCATACCTTCAATAGCCTTAATGTTTATGCAACACCATTATATTAAGTCTCAACACTTTCTCTTTAGTAGCATTCAATATTTTTAACATTGTTCCACAACATGTTTTTCTTCCTATAGAACATATGTTTTATTCTCTTTTTCCTTGTTAGTAACATCTTAAGAACCTTACTCTTTCTTCAAGATTTTTTTTTAATTGCATCTATCTTCAATTCAATTTCTTCACTCATGCTTCCTCTTAATCGACTTATCTTCATGTCATCTTATTCTATTATGAATTTGTCTTTAAACATCTCCACCCTCTGTGACCTCTATGATTTTTCCAATTGCTATACTTTCTACAAATTCCATTTCCTTGCACGCCATATTTTTATTGAATTTTATATAATTGATATTTGTATCTCCTCAACCAAGTACATTCACTTTTATCTACACCTGTAAATTTCCTTTTTCACTCAAACAAACAAATATCATATTAAGGGAAAAATAAAGAATTCTCTCTTCACTACCTACGACATACAACACATGTGCCTCTATCTTCCACTACTATAAGTTTTTTCATCTTTGTTCATTCTCATTTCCTCTTAGGTTCAATACCACCCTGAATCTCTAGCCACCAACTTGAAATAATGAACTAGCATTGCCACATTCTTACCAACATGTTCCTTGGAACATATGACCCCAATCTCCAATTTAAGAAACCTTCTACTTTCATTTTCTCTTGCATCCCATATCTGTGGTCAAGCATCCAACTCACCCATGACTAACATCATATTTTTAGGTCCCTATAATACTAGTAAATGAGCTTTTTTTATTTGAATCATCCAAGAATTGTTCAATTATGTAATGTAAATGAGGTTTCCCCCTCGAAGAGGATATTTTCTAAGTCGTTCATCTATTATTTCTATTGTTTTGTGAGTTGGTTGCATAACATTTGGTATGCGAGAAATTGAGGACAACATTGTTTTGAAGGATAGGGGCATGTTAGGTCCCTATAATACTAGTAAAGGAAGTTTTGTTATTTGAATCATCCAAGAATTGTTCATTTATGTAAATGAGGTTCCCCCCTCGAAGAGGATATTTTCTAAGTCGTCGATATATTATTTCTATTTTTTTGTGAGTTGGTTCCATAACAATATTCCTTAGAACATATGACCCTAGTCTCCAATCCATGCTAGATTTTGACTACATTTTCTCTTGCATCCCACTTTTTTGGTCAAGGATACCATTAATCCATGACATGGAGTCATATATTTCTCTCTTGTATTATACTTTCAATAGGTGTCCTTTATGTACCTAATGTTCATGCTACAACTTCAAATAACACACTTTAAACTCATTAGAAGTCTTAATCACTACCACAACTACCATCTCATTTGATCATGAATTCCTTTCATGACCCAAACCATCTCTATCGCTAGTATAAAATTATCTTAGAGACAAACTTATTTCTTAGCAACAACCTTGTGGACATTCTTTACTTTATGCAACTCTCTTTCATTTTGTTATCACAAAACTTTAATTTGCTATCAATGTCTTCTTATTTCTTCAACCTTTTTCCATTTAAAACATCACTATTTTCTTTGACATTTGGTCATTTATCTTGTGCATTTTCTTTTACTTATAATCTATAATTTAGTTTTTAAAGCTTCTACGATTCTATCATTTCCTATTCTTTTGTTCTCCAATTCTTCCAATGCTTGGTTCCTCACACCTTCTTGACTTAATCCTCTTCACATGCTTGGTTCCTCACACCTTCTCGACCTACTCCTCTTCACATACTTGTTTCCTCACACCTTCTTGACTACTCCTCTTCATGTTGACATCCTTATGAGTTTTCTTGTAGTCTTAAACTAGGTTTCCATTGTAATGTTATTATTATTTTGAAGCCTAGGGCCGCCAGGAAAGAAGGCCATGCCTAGATTAGCTGAAGGCCAAATTGAGTGAATGAATATTTATTTCTAATATATTTAGAGATTCTGAACTCATTAGAGTATGTTTCAGGAGCATTTGATGCATGTAAAAAAAAAAATTATGCACTATTGAGCTAATACTGAGGCCCAATCCATGGAAGCTAGACCAAGGAGATGTATCCCAAGAGGGGTGAACTCCTTCATCAAAACTTTGTGTTGATGGATAAATTGTGATGGTTTGTTGTTCTTTATGTTGTTGTTGTTCAACATTTGATATTTATACTTTATGCTCTTGAATTCACTCATAAAACTCAGATATTTTACCTGTTTGACACACATAAGCAACAAGGAAACATGTGTACAACAAGCATAAGATCGTCAAATAAATTATAAATCTGAAAATGAAATTAGCACAACAAAACTAAAATTCATACTTTATATCGCCTACAATGCTAGCACTAATGACATTTCTTGATCTTGAGTTAGAATATTTAGATGTTAAAACAACTTTTCTTCATGGAGATTTGGAAGAAGGGATCTATATGGGACATCTAGAAGGTGTTGTACAAGATTGAAACAAGAGATTAGTTTGCAAGCTTAGGAAATAATTGTATTACTCGAGCTAGTCTCCCAGGGAATGGTACAAGAAGTTTGATTCCTTCATGGTGAGCCAGAAATTCACTAGAAGTGAATATGACAATTGTGTGTGTATTAAAAGTTTCAATGGTTTATTCATTATCTTGGTTTTGTATGTTGACGATATGCTTGTTGCAAGTAAAATCATGGAAGAGATCAGTGGGTTAAAGACTCGACTTTCTAAGACATTTTATATGAAGGATCTTGGAGCTGAAAAACAGATCTTGGGCATGGAGATAGAAAGAGATAGGGAAAATGGTAAGCTTTGGTTATCACAATAGAATTATGTAGAGAAAATAATTGAAAATTTTGGGATGAACAATGTGAAACATGTTAATGTTCCTTTAGCTTCCCATTTAAAGCTTTTTTCGGGTTTAAGTACTAGTATTGATAAAGAAAAGGATTATATGTCTCATGTACCGTATAAAAATGTAGTAGACAACTTAATGTATGCAATGGCGTCTACAAGACCTAACATTTCGCAAACAGTTGGGATTGTCAGTAGGTTCATGGAAAATATAGGTGAAGAACATTGGCAAGTAGTGAAGTGGGTGCTTCGGTATTTGAGAGGCACAAGTGACCATTGTATCATCTTTAGTGGTTGTAGAGATTCAGTCTGCGGATATGTTGATTCTGATTATGTTGGTGACTTGGACAAGAGGAGATCTACTACATTATATGCTTTTACTCTTGTAGGTGGAGGGATTAGTTGGATGTCAAATCTTGAGGAAACAATTGTTCTGTCCACTACTGAGGCATAATATATAGCTACTTCGCATTCTTGTAAAGAGGAAATCTGGTTGAAAGGTCTACTTCGTGAGCTTGGAAGGATATAAGAGAAAGTGAATGCATTTTGTGACAGGCAGAGTGTTATTAATTTGGATAAAAATTGAGTTTATCACAACAAGCCTAAACATGTTGATGTAAAATACCATTTTGTAAGACATGTTATTGATGGTGGAAAAGTAGCTCTCAAAAAGGCACACAAACAAGAGAATTGTGTAGACATGCTCACGAAACCAGTTTTGGTAGAGAATTTGCGATGGTATTTGGCTTCTCTTGGCTTGTAGGAAAGATGATGAATGGGCATGGACAAGGGATTAGGAAAATTTTTGTCAAGGTGGATATTGGTTTTTTTTGTAAGTTGAGTAGGACCACTTTTTTCATTCATTTTCAAAAGGGAAGATTACGTGATATAATCTCTTTCGAGGCCTCAACCAGCCCTGCTTGGAAACCAAATTTGTTGGCCATCAGAAGGAATTCTATGCCATCCAAAAACAAAAAAATTTAGTATAGCATATTCAACTTTTAAAGCCGCAATGTTGGTGAATTTGACATAGTTTGACAAACTGGACACAAGCCTACTACTTACATAGTTTAACAACAAGAACTTAAACATAGATAAACATCAACAGTAATGACATCAAGACTACAACTATATTAGCTCTCTGAGGAATCGATAGGTGTTGGGTCTTTAGTGCTGGACCTAGGAATCTTCGTTTGTTATGGGTTCTTCAAGAGCTTCTCAATTCTGATCAACTGGGCATTCTGGCGCTGGACCTGGAATTGAAGTAATTGAAAATCCCTCTGGATTTCCTGCATTGTTGGGTCTACTTGCATGAATTTAGTAGTGTGCATGATGGCTTTTGTCACCAAGTGTTTCATTCGCCAGTATAAATGAAGATTTTGTCAGTATTGAGCTACTCTGCCTCTAATTTTTCCTGGATCGGGCACTATCATTTCTCCTTCCAGATTGATTTCCTCCTCCTTGACTTGATAAGTAGGAGCTTCCTCCCATTTAGCAATAACCTTCCTCACTTGGGTAGGTATTTCTTGTATGTACGTGAGGGTTGCTTCTGCAATGTGGTCATCTTGGGGCTTATGCCCAAACCGTTTAGGAGCCCGTGTGGATGATTCTCCTATCTCTTTCTGCTGGCCTCTTTTCAACGTCTGCCACATGTTCATCCCTCCCGCTTTCTCTTTCACTGCCTTCGCCCGTGCCATGTGATACTGCCTGATAGTAGATGGGGGCACAGAAAATCGAGGGGCCCAATTTGTTCCACATAAGGTCTTGATTTGTCTTCTGGAGGTTGTCACAAAGACATATCGGTTTCATAGAACACAGAGTTAACAATTCAATGCAGTGATTATACATTTGACAGACCCGACTCACCGTGTATATTCCCTAATAAAGCCTGTCCCCCTTACCCCCTATACCCTGTAGAAGTCTCTTAGAGTGGTCATGATAGACATGACTCACAATATACCCTCCCGAATGTGCCCCATTCCATGTTTTTCCTACATAGGAATAACCTCTTCCCTTACATTTTCCACACAACTAACTATCAAAATCACCACTCCTGGAATCCAGACAACCAGTAGAATTCATGAATTCAAATCTGCACTCTAGATTTCGAATGGCTAGCCTAGGCTTGTTCTGGACATCCCGACCCTCTAACCTCCTACCCATGTCCCCATCCCCCATATTGTACAACATAATCCCGAACAAAACTGAAATCAACAAACATCTGCATTGATTACTCCCTCTGGTATCCCCAGATACCCAACCATGCAGCTAGAGAATGCTTCGCATTTCAATCACCCTATTTCCTACATTCAGCATGCAAACCTTAACTTGATCCATATACACGGGAGTTGGATAAGTGTAGAAGTTTACATACCCTTGATCCTCAAAGCAATGTCACGGGATGCGGATGTCTAGTTCAACCTTCTAGCCTTCTTCGCACGCAACTTCACCACCCTCCTCGCGATGCATGAAAGGAACCAAACATACTGAATAAAACCCGTGTGGCTCATCCCTCCAGTGTTATCCTTCTTTCTCGCATGGAGCCTTCCTTGAAAGGAGCAACCCACCCCCTATCGCACACAGCTTCCCTCATTGTCGATACCCTGCCACTTAGTCTCAACCAGGCTGGTCTGCCCACTGTACTCTCTTACCTTAACTATCGTCATCATTCCTCAATGGTACTTGTGCCCTTGCCACACCCTGATTGGGGGTGTCAAGGTGGATATTGTTAGTAATGACAACAATTAAAATATTTTTTGTAAATGTAATTTAAGCCTTAGTTTACCAATCAAACAGTTCCATAACCATAGGAATTTTTATAACGACATATTCCTATTAAAATGTTGTAGCCCAAGAGGCATACTGTAATCTGGTAGTCATTTTGACCTTAATTAATGAGGAATTTCAATCCCTTGCCTCGTGGAGATCTCCTTGACACACTGTCAGGGTTTTACCACGTAAAAATTATGTGTCTATGTGTATGCATTCAATTTCCTAATTTTGTGTATATTTTTATTTCTTGATAAATTATTTAAGGGCTCAAAATACCAAGAAGGAAAAAAGCCACGATTCAGATGGGTGGTCTGTGGAATTATTTCTTCATTTTATAGATCTCATGGGGCTAGATCTGCGTCTTCTTGTTGAGGAATTGATGACCTCTTGTAATATTTTTAGTGTTTTAAAATCCACCTTTATTTCTTTGATTTCAAAAGTATTAAAGGCAAAATATTTTATGGATTATAGACCTATTTGTTGTTAAAGAGGCTTATAGGTATATTACACTTTCTCATCGATGTTTAATAGATAGATGGTGGTTTAATTTTTTTGGAATTGGAACCTTCCCCTAAAGCTAAAATGTTTTGGGTGGCTAGTTTGGCAGAATAAGATATTAACATGAGATAATTTATTTCAAAGGGGTTTCATTGGATTGGGTAGATGTGTATTATGTAAGGGGGCACTTGAGGATGTGCCTCATCTTTTCATTAAGTGTCCGTTTGTGGTCTCCATTTGGATTGGAGTGTTGAACACGTTAAACATTATTGTCGATTGGAATTCAACATTTGTGGAAGCTTGTTTGCAAGACTGGATGATAGGAACTGATCAGGCATTGATCAGGAGTTCATCATTTTGCTCAAAATTCAAAGCTACAGGAATGGGTTGAAACCATGATGGTTGCGTAGATCTTGTCTTCCTGATTCCAGCACCGTGAACAATTCAAAATACCCATGTCATATGAGGGCGATATCGCATTCTCATCAAATTTCCAAACATGTAAATTTTGCGACAGGTTGAATGGGATGCCCAGTCAGCAAGGTGGATCGCACATTCAGCAAAAGGAATATTCTGACGAATATTCCTTCCTCAGAGCCAACCATAGGATGAAAAGTGGAAAAATTGTATTAGACTGTTGGTTGTATGGTGTTTTGGAGATGGCAAATTAGAAGGTGACACGTGGCCAGCCCTAAGGCCACATGTGTCCTTGTAGTGGTGTATTAAAATTATTGTGGAGGCCACATGAGTTGAACCCTAGACCTCCAGAAGAGCACGCATCCTCCACACCGCATGAGATATAAGAATTTCTTAACTATTATAGTTGTCGGGTTTGTTATATGGTTTAATGAAAATCGCATTGTGGGTTGGGGACTGCCGGCAGTCCCAACCCGCCACCAGTCCCCGTAGCAGGTGGTCACATTACAACATTTAAACTCCAACCGATGTCGCAACAAATGTAACTCCAACAGTTTGCCATAATTTCTACAACAGTTTCGCTATGTCACAAGGGAACGTTAGTGCTAACATTAACTCCGACGGTTTCTCTGCTAACACAACGTTCAACCCGGAGTTTAAACTTATCCACGGTTAAAATCTTGGAGTTCTACCAGCGATTAGAAGGCCGAGGGGTTTGGGGTTGGCAAGTGGCCACCCCAACACCCGAAATTTATTATTGCATTTAAATCTGGCAGAGTTTTAGAGCGCGCCTAAATTTTGGGCAAATTTACTATTTTGACTCGAGTTAAGTGAATTCCTCCACATTTAGTGGATTTTTTTTAGGTGTAACTGGGAAAATGAGTAGGAGAATCAATTTTCGCCCATTCAGAGGGAATGAAGAGTCATTCTAGATTAACTGGAGCATTATGGAGCCATTGGTGTAGAGAAAACAACCATTAGAGGCCTATAACTACATGTATTTGCAAAATTTTTAGCACAATGAAAGATGGAAAATCCATTGGGAGCTCGACCAACAGATGTAGCCCGGGAGGGGTGAACTACTTCATCATGCCTGCTGTGTAAATGTTATGTGGTGACTTATTTCTCTATTTTCACTGCTATTTAGTGTTATTTGTGCTTATTTCATGCTTCTAATTCACTAAAATCACCTACAATTCATGGTTAAAATCCTCAATCATTAAGAAAACTAATGAGACAAGTATGCATATGTTTTTAAACTGAAAAGACACTTAGCACAGAAAAACCAATACAGTCCTTTCAGATTAGGTTGGTATCAGAGCTAGAGTTTATTCTCTGGTGTTGTTTTGTGAAAATAATTGTTTAATTGTTTGCAAGTTTTAGATGCTTTCAAGGCTCAAGCTCAAAAGAGGAGAAGGCAAATTGGTGGGAGAAGAAGGGTCTCAAGAAGAGCCAAAGAAAAGGAGAGCAAGATTGCCACAATATCCACCACCTAGTTCACCTCCTAAGGAAGCAGAAGCTACATTAAGCATGCCTCAAGAGGAAGGATAAATCCATGAAGAAGTTGATCCCAAAGAGGAATAAAAAGTTTTTAGGAAAGCATTCCTTGACATGAATGAGATGGTTAGAATCCTTTATCAAGAAAGGAATGAGAGACTAGTAGGAGAAGGATTCAAACTTCACAAGGAAGGAAAAAGATCTTCAGGAGTTCACAATGATGAAGATAAGTCAAAGAAGGGAAATGGAGGAAATGGAGGCAATGGAGAGCCATCATCCTCACCCTCATTATCATCATCCTCTACTTCTTCTTCAGTACATCAGCCACACAAGTCAAAGAACACTGGTAAAATTCCTTTTTTTAAACTTGATGTTAAGTTTTAATTGCCAATGTTTAATGGTGGAGTCAATGCAAAAAAGCTTGATAATTGGATTAGGAAATTGGAGGTTTATTTGAGAATACAGAACGTTCAAGATGATGATACCAAAATCCAATTAGCTTCATTAAGGATGGAAGGTGCAACACTTGTTTGGTAGGAAGCCAAGACAAAGGAGGAGATCAAAAATCATGGTAAGATTATTCTATCATGGTTAGATTTCATTACTGCTATAAAAAAATAGTTTTATCCATTATCTCATATGCATAAAGCCATAATGAATTGGCATAAATTTAGGCAATTGAAGGGACAAAATGTGCAAGAATACACCCAAGAATTTAGGAGAAGAGCTCTCTTATTAAGGGTAGATTTGTGGAGCCAAGATACTTTGCTCAAGTACATAGGAGGCTTACATAACTACCTAAAACATAATATTCTCATGTTTAACCCCATAAGTCTAGATGAAGTAGGTGTTCAGGCCACACATATAGAAGCTAGAGGGAAGAACATTTCTGAAGAGGGTAGAAAGAAACCTTTTAAGGGTAAAAACAAAGAAAATACCTCAAAAGGTAAAAGCAAAAAGAATGCATATGTTAAGAAAGAGGGAGAAAAATTAGTTTGTAAACATTGTTCAAAAGAAGGCCATCATGAAACTCATTGTTGGAAATTACATTCGGAAATGAGGCCAACAAAACCCAATAACAAAGTGAAACAGAAAAATGAGGCTACAACTCAACAAGATTTAGGAGATGATTCAGGTGATGAATCTAAGATTACAACCATGGGATTGAAGAACATGAAGGGGAAAGAAATAACTAAACCCAGTACTAGCACATCAAACTATCACATATATGCTCCAAATGAAGAAGAAAGAATTGAACTATTTCATGTGAGGGTCATATCCAAACATACTACGATTGACACATTATTTGACAGTGGATCACAAGCAAACTTAATCTCTGAAGACTTGGTCAAGAAACTTAACCTTGAGACCATACCACATTCAAAACCATATCCATTGGGTTGGATTTGTAAGGATGCAAATTTACAGGTTTCAAAGAAATTCATATTGCGGTTTGCAATCACTGTGAATTTTGTTGACACGGTTGAATTAGATGTGGTTCCGCTTGAAATAACAGGTATTGTGTTGAGGAGTCCTTACTTGTATGATAGGAAAGTTATCTTCTATTGCCATGAGAACAAATATAATTTATCCAAATATGGCAAGGAGTTCATTGTTAGAGCACATTGTAAGAAGACAAACATTGCTATGGTAAATGTTGGACATGTAAAGAGGCTGGTGATTTCAAGTAAGAATTTTTGTTCTTCTAATGATTAAGCCTAAAGCTGATGTTAATCATGAATCATTTGAGGGACATGATCCTAAGTTGAAATCAGATTTATATGATGTAGTCAATGCACATCATGAGATGTTTCAGGAGCCAGCCGGATTGCCTCCAAAAAGAGAGATTCAACATGAGATTCAATTGCAGCAAGATTTTCCTCTTCCAAACGTCGGTATGTATCGCATGTCGATAATGGAGAATGTTGAAATAAAGAGGAAAATCAAAGAGATGTTGGACACAGGAATCCTAAGGCCAAGCACTTTTCCATGCGGTTCACCCATAGTCTTGATACCGAAGAAAGATGGGACTTGGAGCATGTGGGTAGACTTCAGAGCTTTGAACAATATTAAGGTAAAGAATTGTTACCCACTCCCAAGAATAGATGATTTGCTTGATCAGCTGAAAGAAGAAAAGTTTTTCACTAAGTTAGATTTACGAAGTGGATATCATCAAGTAAGAATTGCAGAAAGTGATATATGGAAAACTGCATTCAAAACCAAACAAGGACTCTTTGAGTGGTTAGTTATGCCATTTGGTTTGTGTAATGCATTGGCAACTTTCATGCCTGTTATGGATAGTGTTTTGCGTCCATTCCTTGATGAATTTGTGATTGTGTACTTAGATGACATATTGATTTTCAGTAAAACAAGAGAAGATGATGTCTTGCATGTGAATAGAGTGCTTGATATTTTGAAGAAAGATAAATTGTTTCTTAAGATGTCAAAGTGCGAGTTTGGAATGAATTATTTAGTTTATTTGGGACACATTGTAGGAGAAGGAGAGTTAAGAATTGATCCTCATAAAGTGGAAGCCATTGTGAATTGGCCCACACCCAAAACAGTAACCGAGGTAAGAAGTTTCCTAGGTGCAGCTCAATATTGGAGAAAGTTTAACGCAAACTTTTCTTCCATTGCAGCTCCTATGCATGCAGTGACGAGTGTGAAGAAAGGCTTCCAATGGGGAGGCAAACAACAAAAAGCTTTCGAAGCTTTAAAAGACAATATCAATTCAAATCCATTCCTTGCATTACCAAATTTGAGACAACCATTCGAGATACAAACTGATGTTAGTGATTATGCCAAGGGAAAATTTCTTTTGCAGCATGGTAAGCTTATCGCTTTTCATTCTAAAACATTTAATGGTGTTGTGACAAATTATCCTACATATGACAAAGAACAATATGTGTTGGTACAAATTGTCAAGAATTGGAAACACTACTTGATGGGTAAAGAGATAACTGTGCATACCAATCACCAACAATTACAATACTTGCAGTCACAAACAAAATTGCAGCAATCAAGACATTTCAAGTGGATGGGATTTCTTCAATAGTTTCACTTGGTTATAAGGTACAAGAAAGGTATTTTCAATAATTTGTTGATATGCTTTCAAGACCACTCATTAGTGTGTCTACTTCACTCAAAAATTATTCTATTGTACATGAGAGTTACATAGAACAATATGCACATGACGTTGATTTTCAAGATGTGTATGCCAGTTTGATGGAAGGGAATCAAGTTGAAGAAAAAGATTATCACGTGCATAACAATTTGTTGTTTCATTTGGGCAAGTTGTGTATACCACAAGGAGAGACGCTAAGTGTCATGAGAGAAGCTCATCCATCTCTTATTGCTGGACACTTTGGGGTAAGCAAAACAGTGGCGCATCTACAAAGGTATTGCTGTTGGCCTCGCATGATAAATAGTGTGTCGTGTTTTATAAGAGGTTTTTCTATGTGTGCAACAAGTAAGCCTAGTAATAGGAAGCTTGGGTTGTACACACCACTACCGTTACCATCAAGGCCATGGGAGAGTGTCTCCATGGACTTTGTTGGAGGTCTACCTATGTCAAGAAAACAACATGATTATCTTTATATAGTTGTGGATAGATTCAGTAAAATGTGTATACTTATGCCATGTAAGAAAACCATTACTGTTGAACAAACTGCTGAAATTTATTTTCAACATGTTTGGGTTCATTTTTCATTTCCAGCTTCTATTGTTAGTGACAGAGATTCCAGGTTCATTGTGAATTTTTAGTCAAATCTATGGAGTATGATGGACACAAAGTTGAAAAAGAGTACTGCTTTTCATCCGCAAACCAATGGACAAACTGAGGTGGTGAACAGAACCTTTGTGCATCTATTGAGAGGATATTGCAGCAAACATCCTAAGTTGTGGGATGAGCAACTACATTATATTCAACACGCTTACAACCAGGCAAAGCACTCTTCTACACATACATCACCTTTTGAAGTATACATTGGGTATTTTCCAAAATCGACATTAGAATTCATCTTTGGAAAGGATGTTGCAATAGATGGCCATAGTGACATTAACAAGGCTCGAAAGTTCATTGAGAAAATTCAGATTATACATCAACAAGTTCAAGAACAGCTTGAGAAAATTCAAAGAAAATACAAAGAGAGGCATGACAAACATAGATTTGATCACAAGTTTCAAGAGGGAGATAAGGTATGGTTGCACATTAGCAAAGAAAGGTTGCAAGGGGAAGGTAAAAGGCTCAAACCCATTTGCTATGGTCCATTCAAGATCATAAAACAAGTTGGTAACAATGCATTTCAACTTGACTTGCCTTCATATATGCAAATGTATTCAGTTGTTAATGTTGAAAACTTACGTTTGTATGAGCCACCTTTGATCGATGTTCAAGAAAGTGATGTTCAGGTACCTTCTATTGAAGATTTCTTGCCAAAATTTCTGGATGAGCTCAAAGAAGATACAATTCTTGATAGGAGGACAAGAGCATCCAAGAGTGGAAGTGTTGAATACCTTCGATTTGGGCTCAAAGGCACTAAGCCAAGCAAGGGAAAGTGGATGGAGGTTGGAAAGGTGAGGGAGTTGTACCCTCATCTACTGAACAAGTAATCAAGTATTTTGGGGTCTAAAAGCTTCCAAATGGGGAGGAATGATCAGGAGTTGATTAGGAGTTCATAATTTTGCTCAAAATTCAAAGTCAGGAATGGGTTAAAACCAGGATGGTTGCGTACATCTCGTCTTCCTAATTTTGGTGCCGTGAACGGTTCTAAAAACCAATGTCATACGAGGGAGATATAGCGTTCTTATTGAATTTCCAAACAGGTAAATTTTGCGACAGGTTAACTGGGATGCCCAGTCAGCAAGGTGGATTGCACGGTCAGCAAAAGGAATATTCTAAGGAATATTCCTTCCTCAGATCCAAACACAAAATGACAAGTGGCATTATTTTATTGGACAGTTGGTTATACGTTGTTTTGGAGATGGCCAATTAGAAGGTGACACGTGGCCAACCTTGAGACCGCCACGTGTCCCTGTAGTTGTGTATTAAAATTATTGTGGAGGCCACAGGAGTCGAATCCTGGACCTCTGGCAGAGCACGCACCCGCCACACCGCATGAGCTACAAGAAGTTCTTAAGTGTTATAGTTTTTGGGTTTGTTATATTGTTTAATGAAAATCGCATTGTGGGTTGGGGACCGCCGACAGGTTGGGGCAGGTGGTCACATTACAACATTTAAACTCCAACCGACGTCGCAAAAAACGTAACTACGACATTCCGCTAGCATTTCTGCAACGGTTTCACTATGTCACATGGCAACGTTAGTGCTAACGTTAACTCCGACAGTTTCTCCGCTAACACAACATTCAACCCGGAGTTTAAACTTATCCATGGTTAAAAGCCTGGAGTTCCGCCGATAGTTAGAAGACCGCGGGGTTTGGGGTTGGCATGTGGCCACCCAACACCTGACATTTATTGTTGCATTTAAATCCAACAGATTTTTAGAGTGCGCCTAAATTTTGGGCGGATTTACTATTTTGACTCCAGTTAAGTGGAGTCCTCCACATTTAGTGGAGTTTTTCTGGGTGTAATTGGGAAAATGAGTAGGAGACTCAATTTTCGCCCATTCAGAGAGAATGAAGAGTCATTCTAGACTAATTGGAGCATTCTAGAGCCATTGATGCAGAGAAAACAACCATTAGAAGCCTATAACTACATGCATTTGCAAAAATTTGAGCATAATGAAAGATAGGCATGCCATTGGGAGTTGGACCAACAGATGTAGCCCAGGAGGGGTGAGCTGCTTCATCATGCCTACTGTGTAAATGTTATGTGGTGACTTATTTCTCTGTTTTTCACTGTTGTTAAGTGTTATTTTTGCTTATTTCATGCTTCTAATTCACTAACATCATCTACAATTCATGGTTAAAATCCTCAATCATTAAGAAAACTAATGAGACAAGTATGCACATGTTTATAAACTAAAAAGACACTTAGCACAGTAAAACTAATACAGTCCTTTCAGATCAGTTACAAGGAATATCGAACTCTTTCTCTTTACATATTATGGGGCATTTGGAGGAGTAGAAATACAAGTATTTTTTAAAATACTCCATTGTACATAAATTGCATATGCATAAAGATATGTGCATACTTCAATGAAATCATACATGTGGCCTATAAGGGACCTTTGAGATGCATTCACCTTGTGAATATATGGAGTAGATATCTTATGTGGTTTTTTAGTGGGGCCGAAAATAAAATATTTGTGGTAGTGAGGCATACATTGTCATAAAGCCTGGTTATGTTTTCCATTTATGTCGGAACAATGGGTTGGGCTCCAACACTCAAACAGAGATCATTGCTCTTTAGGGAGTCTTATATTGCACTAAATGGTTATCCATTGGGAAAATGGATGTATTTAGAGACTCAAGAGCAGTTATAGAATTGGTTATGGAGATGTCTTCTTTTGATCCTCCTTTGCTCTCAAACTGGATTGAAAGAATTAGAATGTTGATTAGTCTTTTTTATGGGGTGACATTTTCCCATATATATCGATAATAGAATGGAATTGTTGATGCTCTATCAAAGGTCAAACACTGACATCAACTTGGGGAGATCATCTACCCTGCTTACTACGATGGCAGATATCAAGGGACCGAAAAAATCCATGTCACGCAAGTTCTTCTTGCTTGATGTGGATCTTTTTGTTTTCCATAGTTAGAATAATTGTCATAATCAAATTGAGATGAAGTGAACACAAATGTTTTTATCGAGTTACACTTGTTTCAAAGATAGATTCAAAATCTATGATATATAACAACAATTTTGTGCTTACATTCATTTCACTAGAAAATGGTAATTTACTAATGAATTTGCATATGCAAATAACCTATTACTAATATAAAAGTTTGTATGTTTTTTTTAAGGAAAAGAAAAAGAAGTGAGTGCAAAGATTCAAAAATGTGTTTAGAAATACACTGAAGTAAAGGGGACCAATACACAAAAGTCTATAAATTACGTGGGACCCAACTTTGTCCCAGAAATTTGTTTAACGATGGAAGGATGGGTGTTTGGAATGCTAAGGAGCGGAGAAATTTCGAAAAAGGACGGAACAAAGCAATCATAGTAACGAAGAGCGAAGGAATTCAAGAAACAAATAGAAGAACGATGGACATGGAAAACTAAAGAACAAAGGTAATTCAGGATAAAAAGGCATGAATGAGAATGAAAAGAATATTGTATTCTTTGTAATATATAAAACCAACCTAGATTCATCTTAACTTTGGCTCTATCAAGCGTCGAGAGAGATCAAATCCCCCAAGGTACAAACTTCTTTTTTGAATGTAAAACTTTAAGAAAAAATTACACTTTGAAAAATTTGGTCCCTCTTAAAACTTGATAAATCCATACTTAAATTTAATTTCATGGTTATTTGTTAAAAATAAGTTAATTATCTCGCTAACTCCCTAGAGAATATCACAACCATGGCACGAACATAGTCACACGCATGTGGATAAGGGGAGATCATGGATGAGTTTTCCACCCATAGCAATGGATGATTTATTCGAATTGGTGAAAAATTATTCAAATGATTTTACTTTAGACTTCATAGCAATGAATGATTTATTCGAATTGGTGAAAAAATATTCAAATGATTTTACTTTCCAGCCACTGGTGAAACTTTTTGAATCACTTCATGGAGAGGGGCAAATAAAACCATACGATGTACTTTCCCATTCGTTGGGGTTAGTAAAAGCCAAAAATAAACGAAAAAGAAGAGACTTTATTGATACATTAACAAATCCTTTGAAGTTCTGACAGCTTAATTTTGGAACATCCTGCAGAATGAATGCAAAGATTCAAGGATTTGTTTAGAAATAGACTAAAGTAAGTGAGGCCACCACGCGAAAGTCTATACATTACGTGGGACCCACCTTTGTCACACAAATTCGTTTGACGATGAAAGGTTGAGTGTTTAGTTTTTTATGTTTATAATTTAAATTAGACTAGACGATATAGTATATATTAATATTATTGTTTTATTTTATTTTATTTTCAAATTTAAAATAGGTTAATAAATGATAATATTATTGTTATTATTTAATTTTGAGGTTATTGTCTTGAGAGACATCAAATTGGTGTATGAGACTTTCTTATTTGTGAGACAAGGGATAAGTTTATGAAGACATACATACTCTACTTCTTTGGTTTAGAACTTGTGGTTTCTTAGGAGGAAACACATGCGCTTTACCATTAGGTCCACCCAAATTGTATATTAAATTTTCACATTATTTTTAAATTTAAGATATTTTAATAAATGATATAAATTAATATAATGTTTTATAAATGATTTCATATTTATATTAAAATATTAATAGTTCATTATTAGAAAAACTTATAATTATTACATTGAAAGGCGTATTGTACGAATAAAGGAGAGGAGTTTAACAAATATTATTTTCTATAATAAAAATAAAAAAATAAAATTGTTCTCTGTAAAATTTAGATCAAGGTTGAACCAAGAGACAACTTAGGAATAAAGAATTCTGGTGGAGACACAATTTATACAAGAGAATTTAGGTGAAAACGTAACTTGAGTTAAGTGACTCAAACAGGTTGATGAGCTAAGTGGCTCAAATGGGTTGAAGTACCAAGATGGCAGTTTAGGAGTTAAGGTACAATTATGTTGACAAGTTCATAGAAGTCTATGTGGATTTTGGCATGGACCTATTTATCGGACAAGCTATATAAGTTTATATGTAGGATGGGCGAGTTGCAAGTTAGTGCAAAGTTGCTAGAGTTTGGTATGAGTACATACTGGCTAAGTATGTGGTGGAGTTGGCATGAAATGAGCGTAAATTGTGTGTTGGCACAATAACTTGACATAATTCATGGAGATTCATACGACTTAGCTATGTTGAAACAAGAGGGTATTTGGTGAAACGATAGATAGTGGTATGACAAGATTGCAAGTTGGCAACTGTAGTGATGTGGGGATTTCATTGGTCATGCGAACAAGGGGATGAGCTCAACCTGCATCACATAGTTGTGAGAAATAGTAAATGTTTAGGAAGCTGAGTGATAGTCGAGGGTTGGCCTAGTCATTGTATATGTTTGTTAAGCCATGTGCTATTTGTATCATTTTGTTATAAAAGGCAAGAGTTCTTGTCGTAAAGTGAGTTGTACAATATTGTAACATAATTCAGGTGTTAGGTTAGTTATCCAACTTATTTACACATATATTTGTTGTTCACTATTGTATGGTTATGATTATTCAAGTGTTGAATGCTATCATGGGTTGATAAAGATTTAAAGTGTAGGCTTCGAGCTCAGTAGACTCCAGCTAGTGAACCCACTTAATCAAATAACTATGATGTTGTGCACCCTAGAGGATAATAGATCATTCAGATTCATGTGAGGCCTCCAACATCATGAAACTAGCCAAAATAATATAAAAGAAGTTGAGATAAGATACATGGTGTATAAGAGTATTCACAACAATAGAAAATCAAAACTCACAAAAATCCAACATATCATAAAAATAAAAAGAACAATTTATTATTGATTTCATGAACAAACATGAGACCTCTTACAAAATTTTGACCTACTATTACTTCTACATTAATATTAAAAATACTTTATAATGTTAAATTTAAAAATGTCTCCTTTCTAAATATTAAAAATACTTTATAATGTTAAATTTAAAAATGTCTCTTTTCCAAAAAGTCTCTCTCATGCTTTGGGTGAAAAAAAAAAATATTACAAATATTGGTATTTTTTAACCTTCCAATTCTTTTGAAGTTTCAAATCTCTCTTTTTGACTCTTTAATTCTTTTTATAAATCTATATTCTTTTAATTAGAATTTTAACGAGTCTCATCTCTCCAAAAATATTTCCCTTATGACTTTTTAATTTTTTTTTATAAATCCATATTCTTTTAATAAATTTTTTAACAAATATCTTCTCTCCAAAAATATTTCCCTCTTTCCTTCTTTTGAATGTTGAAAAACCTTTTTATAAAAATATAAATATTTTTTAACCTTTCAATTCTTTTGACTTTTTAAATATCTCTTTCCAAATCTTTAATTCATTTTATAAATTATGGTCTAAATATTTTAGCACATTAAATATTACTTAAACTCTCCATTCGGTACAAAAATTATACAATGCCAAAATTGGGAATCGATATACCATTAATCACATTCAATATGAGTAATCAATTTTGGGAAATTTACACTGAATTTTTTTTACAATGCTTCATGGCTTTTCCAGGAATGGAGCTCACATTTCCCAAGGGCAGATATTTAATCTGACAGCAGTATCCGGGTGTGGTGCGTACACCAATAACTAGAATGCCATGTCTCAATCAAATATTATTGCTTTTTATTGAGTACTTGAGTACTTGACAAAAGGAGAAAACACGTTTCGCGGTCTCAAATTTGAACGCTCCAGGCGGTGAGCGAAAAAAGAAAACAAGTTTCGCTGTGACATAAAGTCGATGCTACATTTACGCACATATATATTGACGGGAAAAAATTGAGGTGAAATCTTGATTTGTGTTATTCAAATTGGTTTTTTTGCATATATGGATTCAACACCCTGAAAAACCCCTGGTATTTCCACTAGGCAGAGTTTATCCATCAAAATTGTGATTTCAATGATTTTCAGATTTTGGACAAATAAAATTGGAAAAATAAATTGAAAAAGTTTTCAAAAATTCGCATTAAAGACAACTCATTTAAGTTGTATATTCTCACTATCTTATTTTTTTTAGAATTAATAAATGGAAAAAACTAAACCTCAAATTTGTATGAACATTTATTTGAAAATTCTCACTTTGTAGCATGAGAGTGACAACCTATACATTATGTTTCACAACAATTATATATTCAACAACATCTATACCTTTCTTCATGGTAGCATCTCTTGCCAGTGATGCCACTTCTTACAATCAATGGCAAGTTTGAAAATCGAGGAAATGATCAATCTCTCATATAGAGACTTCTCATATCTAGGCTACACTATAACACTCTTACGTCCTTTAGTAAATCTCAATGTACTTCATATTTATATTCAATAGGAATTTTCATCCTCATGAGCACACAAACATAATTCAGTCATGGTTCACACAGTTAAACTTCTCTGCACAATTCTTAAAATTAGGCACAATGCCATCACGCCTAATATTTCGAAACACATATATCTAAAATGTTAGGGATTCACAAGGACATTATTCTCCATAGAAGTAGATATTGTCCATCTTTTGCATGCATACAATATTAATCATCCATGCAATAGAACACAATTCACAACCATAGATACAAAAACAACACAACAATATAATCACACAAACTTATCCACACATATGCAAAGGAATTTCACGTAGAAAGCTTAACTTTCTATTAAGTTATTCAGAAAAATAAATATAATGGTTCAATGGCTGCATATCAACTTACAGATATCATTGTGTTGCTAGGACCAAGGCCATAGCAACCTCAACCATTGCCTTGTGTCACTCTCCTGAGATCTCCCCTCTCCTTCTTCAAACCAACTTCTATTCTTTCTATAAGTTGCTACTCCTCTGACCTCCTTAATGTTTTATTTATCTATCTTCAATAGACTATTTTCCTTTCTCTTCTAAACGTTGCTTCAACTACCAACACTCATGCCCTTTCATTTTCAACTTCTACCTTTTCATTGCCATCTTGGAATCCATATCTTCCTAGTGATTCCTCTTGACCTTCCAACTCCCACTTAGTAGCATGCTCCTTCTTCAACAAGTCATTTGGACTCCCTTCTACACATTCTTACAAATTTCCTCCTAACGTGTGTTATTTTTCTCATGCGCTACTTTGTAGCATTAACTATCACATTTTTCAACACTATCACATACTACAACAATAATGGCTCATTTTGAAACATTGTCACATTCCATATAGTCTTCACATTCATCATGGCTATGTTGGCCATTAGTGGTACCTTCAAATTTTTGTCTTTAAAATAAGCTCGATGCTCTTGCATTAGAATCCCTATATTATTAAGAAAGCATATCCTCATGCTTATGAGGTAAACTATTTAAATCTCTAGTTACCTAGTGCAACTTTCATAATTATTTCCTTTACTATCTCTACATTTTCCATTGTCATACATTTAAATCCACGACAAGTTCAAGGCATCTTCTTCCTACTACATATACTTCTTCGACTAATTGTTGTTATCATCATTTCCATTGCTACATATATATCTACAACATCAAAACAATACTCTTATCGTGGAAATCTAGAATTTCCATTGTATTTATGGTACAACTCAACTTTTAGTACCACTACCATATTTGTCTCTATTTATTCATCACCACAAACATGATTCAAGTGATCTCCAACCATGCATCATTTGCGCATCTTAGATTGAGTCATGCCTCATCTGAGACATTCCACTACCCATTTTAATGTAGTGTACAAAGTGCCTTTGATGCAATTGGCCATTCATACTCAAACCACACCACATGGATTCACATGCTCACATGTTACACTTCTCTTGACTTGATCCACAACCACATGTATACTACCTCAACCAGTGATTTTGTTAGTGTATTCACATGCTTGATCATTAGAGACATACCTTCAATAGCCTTAATGTTCATGCAACACCATTATATTCAGTTCTCAACACATTCTCTTTATAGAATACAATATTTTTAAAATTGTTCCACAACATGTTTTTCTTCCTATAGAACATATGTTTTATTCCCTTTTTCCTTGTTAGTAACATCTTAAGAACCTTCCTCTTTCTTTAATTTTTTTTTTTTTAATTGCATCTATCTTCAACTCAATTTATTCACTCATGCTTCCTCTTAATCCACTTATCTTCATGTCATCTTATTCTATTATGGATTTATCTTTAAACATCTCCATCCTTTGTGACCTCTATGATTTTTTTCAATTGTTATACTTTCTACAAATTCCCTTTCCTTGCACACCATATTTTTATTGCATTTTATATAATTGATATTTGTATCTCCTCAACCAAGTACATTCACTTTTATCTACACCTGTAAATTTCCTTCTTCCCTCAAATAAACAAATATCATATTAAGGGAAAAATAAAGAATTCTCTCTTCACTACCTCCGACACACAACACATGTGCCTCTATCTTCCACTACTATAAGCTTTTGCATCTTTGTTCATTCTCATTTCCTCTTAGGTTCAATGTCACCCTAAATCTCTATCGACCAACTTGAAACAATGCACTAGCATTGTCACATTGCTGCCAACATGTTCCTTGGAACATATGACCCCAATCTCCAATTTAAGAAACCTTCTACTTTCATTTTCTCTTGCATCCCACATCTGTGGTCAAGCATCCAACTCACTCATGACTACCATCATATTTTTTAGGTCCCTATAATACTAGTAAAGGAGCTTTTGTTATTTGAATCATTCAAGAATTGTTCAATTATGTAATGTAAATGAGGTTTCCCCCTCGAAGAGGATATTTTCTAAGTCACTGATCTATTATTTCTATTGTTTAAGTGAGCTGGTTGCATATCATTTGGTATCAGAGCAATTGAGGACAACATTGTTTTGAAGGATAGGGGCATGTTAGGTCCCTATAATACTAGTAAAGGAGGTTTTTTCATTTGAATCATCCAAGAGTTGTTCATTTATGTAATGTAAAGGAGGTTTCCCCCTCGAAGAGGATATTTTCTAAGTCGTTGACATATTATTTCTATTTTTTTGTGAGTTTATTCCATAACAATATTCCTTGGAACATATGACCCTAGTCTCTAATCCATGCAAGCTTTTGACTACATTTTCTCTTGCATCCCACTTCTTTGGTCAAGGATACCATTAATCCATGACATGGAATCATACCTTTCTCTCTTGTATTCAGTTCTCAACACATTCTCTTTAGTAGCATACAATATTTTTAACATTGTTCCACAACATGTTTTTCTTCCTATAGAACATATGTTTTATTCCCCTTTTCCTTGTTAGTAACATCTTAAGAACCTTCCTCTTTCTTCAAGTTTTTTTTAATTGCATCTATCTTCAACTCAATTTATTCACTCATGCTTCCTCTTAATCCACTTATCTTCATCTCATCTTATTCTATTATGTATTTTTCTTTAAACATCTCCATCCTCTGTGACCTCTATGATTTTTTCAATTGTTATACTTTCTACAAATTCCCTTTCCTTGCACACCATATTTTTATTTCATTTTATATAATTGATAGTTGTATCTCCTCAACTAAGTACATTCACTTTTATCTACATCTGTAAATTTCCTTCTTCCCTCAAATAAAAAAATATCATATTAAGGGAAAAATAAAGAATTCTCTCTTCACTACCTCCGACACACAACACATGTGCCTCTATCTTCCACTACTATAAGCTTTTGCATCTTTGTTCATTCTCATTTCCTCTTAGGTTCAATGCCACCCTGAATCTCTATCGACCAACTTGAAACAATGCACTAGCATTGTCACATTGTTGCCAACATGTTCCTTGGAACATATGACCCCAATCTCCAATTTAAGAAACCTTCTACTTTCATTTTCTCTTGCATCCCACATCTGTGGTCAAGCATCCAACTCACTCATGACTACCATCATATTTTTTAGGTCCCTATAATACTAGTAAAGGAGCTTTTGTTATTTGAATCATTCAAGAATTGTTCAATTATGTAATGTAAATGAGGTTTCCCCCTCGAAGAGGATATTTTCTAAGTCATTGATCTATTATTTCTATTGTTTTGTGAGCTGGTTGCATAACATTTGGTATCAGAGCAATTGAGGACAACATTGTTTTGAAGGATAGGGGCATGTTAGGTCCCTATAATACTAGTAAAGGAGGTTTTTTCATTTGAATCATCCAAGAATTGTTCATTTATGTAATGTAAAGGATCCCCCTAGAAGAGGATATTTTCTAAGTCGTTGACATATTATTTCTATTTTTTTGTGAGTCGATTTCATAATAATATTCCTTAGAACATATGACCCTAGTCTCCAATCCATGGAAGCTTTTGACTACATTTTCTCTTGCATCCCACTTCTTTGGTCAAGGATACCATTAATCCATGACATGGAGTCATACCTTTCTCTCTTGTATTCAGTTCTCAACACATTCTCTTTAGTAGCATACAATATTTTTAACATTGTTCCACAACATGTTTTTCTTCCTATAGAACATATGTTTTATTCCCTTTTTCCTTGTTAGTAACATCTTAAGAACCTTCCTCTTTCTTCAAGCTTTTTTGTTAATTGCATCTATCTTCAACTCAATTTATTCACTCATGCTTCCTCTTAATCCACGTATCTTCATCTCATCTTAATCTATTATGGATTTTTCTTTAAACATCTCCATGCTCTGTGACCTCTATTATTTTTTCAATTGTTATACTTTCTACAAATTCCCTTTCCTTACACACCATATTTTTATTGCATTTTATATAATTGATATTTGTATCTCCTCAACCAAGTACATTCACTTTTATCTACACCTGTAAATTTTCCTTCTTCCCTCAAATAAACAAATATCATATTAAGGGAAAAATAAAGAATTCTCTCTTCACTACCTCTGACACACAACACATGTGCCTCTATCTTCCACTACTATAAGCAATTGCATCTTTGTTCATTCTCATTTCCTCTTAGGTTCAATGCCACCCTGAATCTCTAGCGACCAACTTGAAACAATGCACTAGCATTGTCACATTGCTGCCAACATGTTCCTTGGAACATATGACCCCAATCTCCAATTTAAGAAACCTTCTACTTTCATTTTCTCTTGCATCCCACATCTGTGGTCAAGCATCCAACTCACTCATGACTACCATCATATTTTTTAGGTCCCTATAATACTAGTAAAGGAGCTTTTGTTATTTGAATCATTCAAGAATTGTTCAATTATGTAATGTAAATGAGGTTTCCCCCTCGAAGAGGATATTTTCTAAGTCATTGATCTATTATTTCTATTGTTTTGTGAGCTGGCTGCATAACATTTGGTATCATAGAAATTGAGGACAACACTATTTTGAAGGATAGGGGCATGTTAGGTCCCTATAATACTAGTAAAGGAGGTTTTTTCATTTGAATCATCCAAGAATTGTTCATTTATGTAATGTAAAGGAGGTTTCCCCCTTGAAGAGGATATTTTCTAAGTCGTTGACATATTATTTCTATTTTTTTGTGAGTTGATTCCATAACAATATTCCTTAGAACATATGACCCTAGCTCCAATCCATCCAATCTTTTGACTACATTTTCTCGTGCATCCCACTTCTTTGGTCAAGGATACCATTAATTCATGACATGGAGTCATACCTTTCTCTCTTGTATCATACTTTCAATAGGTGTCCTTTATGTATCTAATGTTCATGCTACAACTTCAAACAACACACTTTAAACTCATTACAAGTCATAATCACTACCACAACTACCATCTCATTTGATCATGAATTCCTTTCATGACCCAGACCATCTCTATCTCTAGTAGAAAATTATCTTAGAGACAAACTTATTTCCTAGCAACAACCTTGTGGACATTCTTTACTTTATGCAACTCTCTTTCATTTTGTTATCACAAAACTTTAATTTGTTATCATTTTCTTCAACCTTTTTCAATTTAAAATATCACTATTTTCTTTGACAATTGGTCATTTATCTTGTGCATTTTCTTTTCCTTATAATCTATAATTTAGTTTTTAAAGCTTCTACTATTCTATCATTTCCTATTCTTTTGTTCTCCAATTCTTCCAATGCTTGGTTCCTCACACCTTCTTGACTTAATCATCTTCAGATGCTTGGTTCCTCACACCTTCTTGACTTAATCCTCTTCGGATGCTTGTTTCCTCACACCTTCTCGACCTACTCCTCTTCACATGCTTGGTTCCTCACACCTTCTCGACCTACTCCTCTTCATAGTGACATCCTTATGAGTTTTCTTGTAGTCTTCAATTAGGTTTCCATTTGAATGTTATTATTATAGTACTACTTCTCTTCACTCTCCTCTCATCTTACAAAATCTAAGATGACCCTCTCTCAATTATTTTTTTCCATGATTTTGTAGGAATTTATTCATGGAACCAAAGCTTCGAGAGAGAAATATTTCTGGAAATACTACTAATTATCAACCAAATTTGAACATAACTCTCATACCATTGCAAATTATTTCATCCTAGAGTTGCATCTAGCTTTGATACCCTTGAAATTTGTTCATCCTAGCATTGTAATTTCTCTGATATATCTTGATGCCAGAGGATACAAATCCCTTACCTCTTAGGGTAATTTCATGGTGAAATCCTTTCTCCTAGCAGAATCAAAAATGTAAATTCTCTAAAACTTCTATTGTATTATAACACCACATAGAATTCCCAAACAAAGAATGCTACAAGCACTCGAGTTATGCATCCCTAACATTTTCTCTTTTGTAGAACTTGTAAATGGACAACACTGAACACAAAATTATATGAACACATCTGCTTCATAATACTCAATTTGTAGCATCAAATTTGAAACACATATAATGTTCCATAGCAATAATATATTTGAAAATTGTTGAAATGGCACCCATTGGGGGCTTCTGATTTAATTTTCCCTTAATTAAATTGGAAGAGAAATTGTGATTTCATCTCATGACAACTTGTATTAGTTAACTAAGTCAGAAAGATTGAGTTAGCTTGGGAAATTAGAGTTGAGGGTAAAAAAGGAGGCATGTAGAGGATTTTCCTATTTTTAGGGGGTCTAGTTATAGTTATTTGTTATTTGTAACTAGTTAACTCAAGAAATTGAGTTAAAATCAATTTAACTAGTTCTAACTAAGAGATGAGCTGGTGAGAGGCCTAGTGAATTAAATGTGATTTAATTCACAATGAGTGATCAATTATTTAATTGATAATTCACTATAAATAGGTGTTGCATTTCGGTTCTAAGGAAGGCTCAGTTGATAGTGAGGTTAAAGAGAAGATAACTATCAGTTGTATAATTAGAAGATTGTACAGGTCATGCATGAGGTCACCAACAAGACTTAGATGAATTGTGCAATCAATTCCAAGGAATTTCCTAATTAATAGGGCCACAATTCCTCCAGGAATGCGTGAGAAAGGCTGGGCAAGCAGGGGCTTAAAATTGGTTAAGTATTGGACCGATTTTTCCTAGATCAGTGTGAGATAGTCAAGAGAGTGCAAAGGTTTCTCAATGGAGGAATAACATTGTATTGTTTCATGATCATGACCATATGAAATATATAGATAATGGGGTTTTGAGCAATTGCTTTCCCCATATGAATCTTGTGTTGTGCAATTGATAATTTCTTTCTCTTACTTGTTATATGATTGTGTAATTGAATTTTGTTTCTGCAAATTGTAGAAGGATTCAATATTTTTTTTTAGTACATTACAAGATCAGATTGAGTCCCTTGGATATATTTTCTACATGGTATCAGAGCGCCATGAATCACAATAGAAGAGAAGAAATTGAGTTTGTTTTGAATAAGTACATCAAATTTGTAGATTTATTCTTCAGGACTAGCAATAGATCAAGATGTCTTTCAATGGCTTGAAACACGAATATGCACTCAAGGGAAATTCGAATTACATAGCATGGAAGGTAAATATGGAGGTAGTGTTGGAGGGCAATGTATTGAAGGAATTCATTGATAGTGATATTCCTTAGCTCGTTGCGACCAATGCTAAACTTCTTGATGCATGGAAGAAGAATGTAGCAAAGGTGAGAAGGATATTATTAGAGGGAGTTCAAGATCATATTGTCTCAAGCCTCCATGGAAAGACGAATCCATATGCTATGTGGAAGGACTTAAAGATATGTTTTAGTATAACAACGACAACAGGAAACTGGCACTGAAAGACAAGATTAGAAAGACCAAGATGGAGAAGGGCGACACGATCCAAAAATACTTGACGAAGTCCACCCAATGTCAAGATGAGCTTGGAAGTGTTGGGGTCATGGTTGTAGATGATGATTTGGTGAGCCTAGCTCTTCTAGGCCTTCCCAAGAGATGGCATAGCTACTAAGACTCTCGGAATGGGAGGGAGAAGCTACTAGTCTGGGAACGATTGTGGTATGATTTTGTACAAGAAGAAATTCGGTGGAACACCATAGATGGATCCTCATCAAGGATGATGATGAGGAGAATTATGACTTGGATAGAAAGGCGAAGAAAGGAAAAGGGAAGGCGTCCCATTCCGAATTGGAGTCTGGTAAGGTAGGAAAGAAGATATACTTGTCAAATCTAAAATGTTTTAACTATCATAAGCATGGACACTACGCCAAAAAAACTCCACAAAAGAAGAACAATAAGAAGGCCTCATGAGGAGCAGGAGGTGAAGCACTTGATTCACAGTTCGAGTTGGACTTCACTCTCATCGCATGCATGGAGTCATTGGTGATGGTTTTTGTGTGGTACTTGGATAGTGGAGCTTTGTTCCATATGATTGGAAACAAAGAATTCTTCAATAGCTTGGAAGAGAAGGATCTCCATATGCACATCAATATGGGTGACGATGGGAGGTATGACATTACCGGTGTTGGTACAATTACCTTTTAGAGAGAGTCAGGTAAACCCCAAAATTTAAAGGGTTCAAAACACTCTCGAACTAGGACAAGATCGTAGTGTCTATCGCCTTGATTCCAACAACACGAATGACACTCAAATCCGAGTTCGTATGAGGGAGATGGAGCTCTTCAAAGTTTGATAAGACAGGGAAAAAGTGGGGCCCACAGTGTTCCACGTGGCATCCCAGTGAGCAGGTTGGACCCATGGATTACATGGTAGTGGACACATAGCCTATCATCTAATGACACTTGGCCCCTAGTCATTGGCTCCTTACCTTACATAAAAGACAAAATAATATCATTAAAATACCAAATAAAACAAAAATCATTAAAAAATACAATATATAAATATGGTTATTATAACCATATAAAAAAACCCTATAAAATAAAAAGTAGTCATATAAGACAAACATAAACGAACAAATCCAACGAATATTGTTATGGTGATTTAAGATTATGTATGGGGATTTAAAAATGTGGTCATAACCATATACCACCACACCCACAAAATATTCACAACCTATTTAAAGCATATACCACAAGTCATATCACAACCAATGACAGATTTTGATATATATATCACCAACGTTTAGAAAACCATATGAAATTTATATTAAACAGTGGAATATTAATATAGCCACGGTTAAAACCGTGGTTAACAAGTTCCGACCATTATCACTTATTTTAAAAGGTGCCATCGCACCATGCAACGGAACTAGTTAAAAACAAAGTTTCACACCAAAAGAAATACACATTTTTCTATTTGGGGTTGGTAGGGTTGGAACTCCCGACCACCCACAACCAAATCCTATTATTTACTATTATGCTAACTCAATGGGCTTTGAAAAATTCGCCAAATTTTTGTTTATAAACCTTTACATTTTCCCATTCGACCCAATCAGTGGAGCAACCGAACAAAGTGACGGAATTTGGAGCAGAGCGGAGCCATGATAGAGTTCCAAACACTAGGAGTGACAGAACCTTGCCTAGGAAAAGAGGCAGTGGAACCATGAACTAAAGAATTTTCCCAAGGAGATAAAAATTCACTTTATTAGAATAATATCAAATTTATATTCAAATTTCATGAAATTTCGTAGGGAATGCAATGGAGACATCAGATTCTCTATTTGAGAAACATATTTCTAGTCAGCCCATGGAGCAGAAGCTTTGGAGAATCACAGGGGAATCTAAAATATTCTTGTAGGCCTAGATTTTGACGGTGTCAGAATTCGACAAATGGATAGTATATTTTACACCACTCGATGCCAGAAATTCAGTGGTGCAGTAACTTTTTGTAGCCGAGCATTTAATTTTTCGGCCAACTTCAGGAGTGAAGGTACATGAAGTAGTGATGTCATGTTACTTTCATAATTGTTGAGATGATGTATTATGTTTTGAGATCCTTGTTTGATGTTATGTTGTGGGATCGTTTTTGCCACATTATGTGAGATGTATTTAGCTTTTCATGCTATGTATTGTTGTTGAGATCCCTATGTAATTAATTTGAAGGGATCCTCATTGTCACATTGTGTGAGAACATGTTAGTTTGTCATGTTGAGAGGAAGCCTTCTTGAGTGACAATTCCTGTAATCGGAATGTCTCGTGGAGAGACAAGCCACTCATGTTTGATGGCATATGTCCTTGCTATGACAAAGTGTTTTCCATGTAAATCATCATTTCTTAAAAACATTATATGAAGTGGCCTACACCATCTTGACATCAGGCCTGAAAACGTAGCCCACACTGGGTGAACCCCCTTATCAAATGTCTTGTGTTCTTGTGTTGCTGATTTTTATCATGTTTCCTCTTGCTTAAGAATGCATATGCGTTATTTTAATGCTCTTTTCAATGCAATTCTAACCACATCACAGAAGTAAAATATCATGGGTAAATTTGGTAGTTGACGGTCCCCGGATCAGTTGGGGATATTTTTGGGGTACACTGATACACCTCACAACTATCAGGTGTAATTTCCAGCACACGGGATAACAATGGTCAGAAGAGATGTGAAATTCGATGAAGAGAAAGCCATGTGATTGTCCCTTGAGAGGGAGCTTGAGTTGCATGTAGTTAAGGAGCTCTTAGCTTCAAGTGTGAATCTCAGGAAGTGGAGCAACCATAAGAAGAGGAACAGAGAGTGGAAGAAACCACTCATGCAGATTCATCCACTAGAGATGGAAGGAAGCGCACTAGAGAGGATGACAGATTGTTTCTAGATGCGAGAGAGAATGTGGGAGCACCCTCATCACAATGTAGGTAGAGAAGGTACCTAGAGCGGCACACTGGATACATGGATCTCATGAGTGAAGGTATTGAGATAGAACCATCCTCTTTTGAGGAAGCAGTGCAAAATCCAGTGTTGGGTTGATGCCATGCTTGAGGAGTATGACTCCATTATCAGAAACAATGTAGGGGAAGTTGTCCCAAGACCAGTAGGGAAGTCAGTTGTATGATCCAGGTGGGTCTACAAGGTGAATTAGATAGTAAATGGGAGTGTGGAGAAGCACAAGGCTATATTTGTGGCTAGAGGGTTCTCTCAAGTGGAGGGGATTGATTATGATGGGAGTTTTGTGCCATTCGTAAGGTACTCATCTATCAGATCCATCCTTTCACTCTCAGAAGATACATCATATGGATGTAAATACAACCTTTCTCAATGGAGTTATTGAGGAAATGTTGCACATTGAGCAATCATAAGGTTTTGAGACCTTAGATAGGGATTTTCATGTGTGCAGACTCAAAAGAGCACTGTATGGGCTGAAGAAATCACCTCGTGCTTGGTACACTAGGATAAAAAACTATTTCCCTAGGTTGGGCTTCACCAATAGTGAAGAAGATGCAAACCTATATCATATTTTGGTTGATGGTAAGATTTTGATTATTTTAATTTATGTTGATGATATGATACTGACAGGTGATGAGCATATCATAAATTATTGCAAAGAGGATCTTGCAAGATAATTTGAGATGAGGACATGAGGCTCTTGCACTATTTACTGGGATTGGAATTATGGAAAAGAGATGGGGAGCTATTTGTATCTCAAGGAAAGTATGCCAATGAGATTATGAGGAAGTTCCACATGGAGGGTAGGAAACCCATGGAGACTCCTCTAGCAGGAAACTGGAGGAAGGAGGATGCTACTTCAGACGAAGTAGTGGATGCTACTATTTACAGGAAGCTTGTGGGTTCACTCATGTATTTGGTGAACACAGACCATACATATGCTACTTATTTAACCACCTTATCCAAGCTATGGTTAAGCCAACCAAGCTCTTTTGGAAGGCAGGGAAGCATGTGTTGAGATACCTCAGAGGCACTACAGAGTACAGATTATCATACATATGGATAGAGGGAGTGAATCTTCAAGGCTTCATTGATGCAGATTGGGTTGGGAGTCTATGCAACATGAAGAGCACATCAGGGGGCATATTCATCTAGGATCAACAACAGTTTCTTGGTACAGCATGAAACATAGATCAATTGCACTCAGTTCAATGGAGGTAGAGTACATGGCAGCCAACCAAGCAACATTTAAGGCCAACTGGATGAGGAAGATACTTGCTGGTTTCTTTGGTCGACAGATGGATCTAATGGTGATACATTGTGATACCCATAGTTGCATCAAACTCTTGGTTAATCCAGTTTTTCATGACAGTTCCAAGCATATTGATATATGGTATCACCATCCCAGAGATTGTGTGTAGAGGTGCATTATGTCAATATAGTACATTCCCACGGAAGAGTAGGATGCAAACATATTGACAAAGGCACTGTCGAGAGGAAAGTTCGAGTTCCACAGAGGTAGGACCATGGTAGAAGATAATACCTTTCTTGTTGATAGGGAGTGTTGAAATGGCAACAAGAAATTTCACCCATTGGGGGATTCTGATTTAATTTTCCCTTAATTAAATTGGAAGAGAAATTGTAATTTCATCTCATGACAACTTTTATTAGTTAACTAAGCCAAAAAGACAGAGTTAGCTTGGGAAATTCGAGTTGAGGGTCAAAGAGGAGGCATGTAGAGTATTTTCCTATTTTTAGGGGGTCCAATTATAGTTATTTGTGAGTTGTAATTAGTTAACTCAAGAAATTGAGTTAAAATCAGTTTAACTAGTTCTAACTGAGAGATGAGCTAGTGAGAGGTCTAGTGAATTAAATATTATTTAATTCAAAATGAGTGATCAATTAGTTAACTGATAATTCACTATAAATAGTTGTGGTATGTCAGTTCCGAGGAATTCCTAGTTGAGAGTGAGGTTAAAGGGGAGATAACTATCAGTTGTATAATTTGAAAATTGTACAGTTCATGCACGAGGTCACTAGCAAGAATTAGATGAATTGTGCAATCAATTCCAAGGAATTTCCTAATTAATAGGGCCACAATTCCTCCAGGAACGTGTGAGAAAATTTGGGCAAGAAGGGGTTGAGAATTGGTTAAGTATTGGACCATTTTTTCTTAGATCAGTGTGAGACAATAAGGAGAGTGCAGAGGTTTCTCAGTGGAGGAATAAAATTTTATTGTTTCATGATATTGACCATATGAAATATATAAATAGCGGGGTTTTGAAAATTTTCTTTCCCCATATACATCTTGTGTTGTGCTATTGATGATTTCTTTCTCTTACTCGTTATGTGATTGCACGATCGAATTTTGTTTCTGCAAATTGTAGAAGGATTCAATATTTTGTTTTAGTACATTACAATATTAGATTGAATCCCTTGGATATATTTTCTGCAACAACCCTTCTTTTCTCTCTTCATTGTAGCATCGCCTACAATTTATGCCATTTCTTGAAATCAATGGTTAGTTTATAAATCGTTATCATATCTTATATAGAGACTTCTCATATCTAGGTTACACAAACACTCTTCCCTGCTCTAACCAGACTCTATGCTCATATCTATATTCAATAGAAACTATGCTCTACATAAGCATCATACACAACATAACTTAGTCATGGTTCAACACACTAATAGAATTTCTTTGCACAATTCTCGAACTTAAGAACAATGCCATCATTGGATGATATTTCCACACACAGACACACACACACCCCTATAAAATGATAGAAATTTATAAGGACACTATTCTCCATATAAGTAGATATCCACCATCCTTGAAAATCCTACAATATTAACCATCCATTCAATAAAAGCATTTTGTAGCTATATATACAAAAATAACACAACAATATAACCACATTAGACCCATCCAAACATATACACAAGGATTCAATATGGTAATGTGATTTTTTCTATTCATTTTTGTAGAAATATAAATAGAATGATTTAATGGCCACATATTAGCTTCCAAAGGTCATTGGGTTGGAAGGCTCAAGGCCATGACAACCTCAACCATTACCTCTTATTACTCTTAATACCTCCTTTTTTTTTCTTTAATCCAACTTCTACTCTTTCTGCAAGTTATTTTTGTTGCCTCCTTGATGTTGTATTTAATTATCTTCTACAAGTTATCCCCTTTCATCTTCCAAATTTTACTCTAACTACCAACACCCATGCTCTTTCATTTTCAACTTCAACCTTTTCATTTCCATCTAGGAATTTCTCTTCTGCAGTGCAACATTCCAAATTCAATTAGTAGTATACTCCTTTTTCAACACCTCCTTTGGATTCCCTTCTACACATGCTTACAAATTTCTTCTTGTTTGTTTTTTTATTTTTCTGTTGTACTCTATTTTGTAACATTAATTGTCACAATTTGCAACACTGCCACATACTATAGTAACATTATCTCATTCTGCAACATTTTCACATTCCATATAGTATAATCTTCAGTATTCATCACACCTCTTAATGATTTATTAGAGTTGGCATATTGAAAATGAGCTAGATGCTTATGCATTATTAAACATGTTATAATTTGAATTTTTCTCATCTCATTTTTATTTAAAATCTAGTAAAAGAAATTAAAAACTTGTTGAAAGGGTTTGTTGAGATTGCACAATATTATTAAGATATGGTTTTTTAGAGTGTTGAACTTATTTAGGTATTAAAAAGCACAACCTCATATGATCCAGGTGGATATTGGTGGCCACCCACCTATTCCACTTGGACCCCTACCATTGTTTCTTTCAGTTTTTCAGTTTCCTTAATTATAGCACAATTTAATATTTTTAGCAGTTTTTCAGGTCCCAAACTTCTGGAGCCGTTTTGAGGCCCTAAACAATGTTTTTTGGGAAAACCAGGAGCAACATGGGAGTTCCTTTAAGGTTTCTCACTCAAAAGTTGTAGTCCTCGGATAGATATTTCTAACTAGATATTGAGCGCATTAAACATAGATCATATGCCAAAGTTACATCCCCGAGAAGTTGATGTACCAATTTACCCAAACAATGCCCATAGTTTTGGTGTTTCATCTCCTATGGTTAGGTCTTTGGATGTCTATGGTCTTCCATTGTTTCTCAATAGTAAATAGGCCTTCGAGCCTCATTGTAACATAGTTCAGAGGCCTGTAGCAGCCACATCTCTTCTAAGAGATAAGCTACCAAAGCCCTAGCTAGTTTACTTTCATTATTTTTGTACACATATTTCAGTTATTTGTTATTAATGAAATGAAGTTTTATTTTTACTACATCTCTGTGTTTATGTGTATTTATGTATTTCATTGTGTTCCTGCATAAATATGGATTAGTGGTATCATAAAAGTCTACTCTTTCTCGATCCTTCTTTGCATGTCCCTAACAAGGTCGAGGTATAAGGATTTAGGGCTCGATCTGGTTGAACATTTGCAAGATCAACCTCGCAAACCTTGATGACTGCCCATGGGGGAAGAAAAGAAAGATAAGGGAGCATGAGATTCTATAAAAATATTTCTCGAGGAGGCCCTCTAGAAACAAAGGAATGTGATGATGGATAACTTTGCCAATATTGTTCAACAGCTGCCCACAAACGATGCATCTACATATAGTAGCGACTCTAGAGGCACCACTCATTTTAAGGTACAAGTAAACTTTGACATTCCCATATTTGAGGGCTAAATAGATGCAGATGTCTTCGATAGATGGTTGAATCTATTAGAAGGATATTTCTTGGTTCATGACTTTTATGACCGAGAAAGGATTACTTTTGCACTCCTCAAAGCCTCCCCCCATGTCAAGGACTGGTTGGAAACCTACTGGGAGAAAAAGGGCGAGGGGAAACCCTCTATGTTCTTAGCCACACCCACTTGGAATTATTTTCGAGATGCCATAAAGGAACAATATTATCTCATGGGAAGCTATGAAGAAAAATACATACAATGGACTACGTTGCGGCAACAAAGCGATCAAGATGTGCATGAGCTGACGAATCTGTTCCATACCCTGCACACAAAGTTGGGTATCAAAGATTTGGAGAAACATTTGGTGCTAAATTACCACAGTTGTCTGCACAGATACATTCAGGAGTAAATGGAGTTCCTTGACATCTCCTCGCTTGGTGCGGCATACCGGTATGATGCCAAGATTGAGCAAATGTTCAAATAGAAGAAATGAGACTTTGGATTTGTGAATTGAAATCAAGGGAAATGTGCCCCCAAACCGTAGAGCAAAGGACAAAGCCAAGGTTTTGTGGCCCAGGAAAACCCGCCAAAGCTGCAAGCAAAGAAAATCACCACGAAGCCAAAGAAGGACATAGGAAAGTGGTGTGAGTTCCATAAGAGCTCCACACACAACACAAGTGAGTGTCGGGCCAAGTAGTCACTGGTGGCTAAGTTGAATGCTTCTGAATCGAAGGCATGCTCTAACTCTGAATTAGAACTCGACAAGGGGAATGACAAGGGAAGTAGATTATCGATGCAGAGCCCAATTCCACTGTTGCCACCACGAAGATCGAGAAGGAGGAACTAGAAGATCTAGAGGAGGGGGAGTGCCTCTTCCATTCCCATATGTGGGTAAAGGGTTCCTCACTGCAGTTCATTGTCTAAAACGGTAGTCAAAAGAACCTCATCTTAGTAGAGGTCATGAAGCAGCTGCGCTTGTCGACCACATCACACACACAATTGTACACCATTGGGTGGCTTCACCAAGGACGAGTTCTCTACATCAGCCAACAGTGTCGCCTTTCCTACAACATCAAGCCCTTCACATATGAGGTATTATGTGACATTTCTCCTCTTGATGTTTCTAATGTATTATTAGGCCAGCCATACTTGTGGAAGAGACATGTTGTGTATGAGTCATGACCTCATGCTATTATTGTTACTTTGGGAAATAAGTTGTACATGAAACCGGAGGTAGCATCGCCTACCACCATCTCTTTGGTTACTACAAAACAGTGCAGTAAGCTCATTTCAAAAACCAGGAAATTTGTTTTCCTGATGATCTGCCCTCAGGGCAAGAAGAAGACTATGGCCATGAATTCTAGATAGGGCTCCTCCACATGGCAACAGAAAATGGACAAGGTCACGGAGGAGTACGAGGACATCTTCAACTCCCCTGCGGGGTTACATCTGCACTGTTAGGTCAAGCTCTCCATCAATCTAACCCCAGGTGTGTCACTGCCCAATGGACCAATCTATCGATGCTCTATTCTAGAGAACGACGAAATCAAGAGGGAGATTCAGAAGTTGTTGCAGTAAGGTCACATCCGATCGAGTTCATCGCCCTGTGGAAGCCCAATCATGTTGGTGCAGAAGAAGGATGGGACTTGGAGACTTTGTATTGACTACTGAGCGTTGAATAAGATCATTGTTCAGAATAGGTACCTGATCCCATGGATTGATGACCATTTGGACCAACTCAAGAGGGCGAAATATTTCAGTAAGATCGAATTGAAGTCTGGGTATCACCATGTACCAATCGAACCCTTTGATGTGTGGAAGACTGCTTTCAAATCCAAGGAGGGCCTTTTCGAATGGTTGGTCATTTCTTTCGGGTTGACGAATGCCCCCGCAACCTTCATGAGGCTGATGGAAGACATCTTGTGTCCATTCACCAACTCATTTGTAGTGGTGTACCTGGATGACATCCTGATCTTCAGCCACACTTGGGAAGAGCACCTCCACCACATCCGACAGGTCCTCCAAACACTACGGCAACACAAGTTGTGTGCCAATTTGGAAAACTGCACTTTTGGCATGACCCGGGTTTAGTATCTGGGATACATTATTGATGAGCGGGGGGTGTATGTGGATCCAGCCTGTTAGCACTGGTATTTGCATCCCATCCATCCCACCTTATTTTACTCTACTTTCACCTCATCTCCCTCATTATCATTGACCTCGCTTCGTTTTTTTAACCATTTTTCCTAAGGGTGCCCAAGTCATCATTGTTCACAAGCACTAAACACTAATTTTCTCTCCCACTGAGCTAGGGTTTGCCATGGAAACAAGACATTTGAGCGGAGGAGGCATAAGGTAGGTCATATCATTAAATATGAGTTAATTTAAGCTCATAAACATCATGTCTCCATCATTTTTTGAGAAGTCATTCCAAGGGTCAAGTCATTTGCCACTCATAGGGTTGGTTTTTCTTCAAACTGTGTTTTTGACCAAAAAAAGATGAATTTGACAAAAGTGAGAGAGGGTTTTTTCCATAATAGGGAAAAGAAGAAAAACCTCCTTCATAGTTTACACAAGTGTCATGGTTTTATGGAAATGTCAAAAACATAGGTGCCACAGGAGAGTTGCTACACTTCTGGAGTGACCTTGGGAAAATAAATTTTTATCACAACTGGAGCGTCAAAATCATTTGCTTGATAATTAAAATGATAACTATACAAAGAGATATTTTCAATGAGCTATCATGAGCTCAATTTGGAGTTGAAGAAGGCCTCCAAACGTTGCCTGCAATAGCACTCTGCATTTCTGCACCCTCATTCAACACTTTTTGACCAGTTTTGGGAAAATTAATTTTTGACAAGGTATATCAACGAAATGAAAAAAAGAAGAAGGTATATTTAGAAATTAGACTTGAAGGGATTTCCAACGAGCTATCCTAGGCCCATTTTGGACACCAGGAAGGCCTCCAAATGTGGTCTTCAAAAATGTGTTGCTTCTGTGTTTTTGAGTTTTTTTGCACACAGAAAGTTTCCTAAACGCGTAGCGACCTGGACGCTACGCTCTTATTTGGGACCTACAAATGACAAATGGCCACTAATAGGAGGTTTGTATTGATTAGGAAATAAACCCTAGAAGGTTTCAAAGTTTTTGGAGGAGAACTGGTCCATCAAAAGCTCAAAAAACCATCAAAATTTCATGTTTTTGCCTCTAAATATGCTTGGTTGCTACGCGTTTACCAGTCTTTGGAGAATAAGTTTTTTTACAGAGAAAATGAGCACGATTTTGAAAAATGGAGGTAGTTTTGGAAAACAGAGTCAAAGGAATTTCCAATGAGCTATTGCGGAGCTAATTTGGACACCGGGAAGGCAGTCAAAATCAGACTTAAACAAAGGTCAATTTTTCTGCCTCGACGCTGCGCGTTTCACAAGAAAAATGTATTTTACACAGTCTTCAGAAATTTTTGAAGTTTCACTCTAGTTTGAATTTTAATTTAGGAAATGAGGAATTTATTTATTTAAATGGTCAAGATGAATGTAAATATCACGTTTTTACTTTTACCTAGGGTAAATACATTAGGTAAGTCAACCATTTGAGGTGTAATGAATTAGTTAATTAGAGATGGGAATGAGTCACTATTCTCATCCTACACTCTAGCTATCAGTTTAGATTTTTATGTAATATCTCCCTCATCTCATGAATTCGACCCCTATGGATGAGTGGAGGTGGTTTTGAGGTCTATTTAGGTCAGATCTTCATAGGAGTCAAGGGTTGGAATCAATTTCATTTTGATTTGTGGATCCAGAAGACTTTGTATTCAGTTTTGGCCATTAATACAAGAGGAGTTGCAGCTATATTTATGGGATACCTGTGGTATTAAATGTCCTTAATTGTTTCCTTTTTAGTTACATATGTGTGAATGTATTTTTCATTTCCTTTCCATTTCTATGATATGATTTTTTATAAGTGTGAGATTCATAATTCATGCTAGTCATGCTTTGTTTTGGATAACTGGTCATAGCTTGTTTCATGTCTTCTGTCTGAGATAAATTCATCTTCTATGATTCCCTCAGCATTCTTAAATTTTATGAACCATCCCATAACCATTTTCCTCAAGTGTTTGACATTGTACCTACCTTTCCCCATTCATCCCTACAACCCTTTTTGTCTCTTGCCCTGACCTAGCCTTTCCTTGATCTATTTTTAGTATCTACTGATTTACCCAACCAAAAAAAAAATCAAAACAACCCCTTGTACTCATTATCTAGCCTAAAAACTCTAATTCTCAGCCCTCCTGGTTGTCAACCTTTTTGGAGAGAGCCCTCTACGGCTTGATAGGGATAGTTGTCAAGCCAAAAGCTTGGTTTGTGGTTACCTATGTTGGGATTCCTTCCTCGGCCTTGGAAATATGGTGGAGTGATAACACAACCAAGATCCAAGTCATTCGGGATTGGCCAATCCCAACCACTCTAATAGAGATCTGTAGCCTTTTGGGTCTTTCCAATTTCTACCGTAGGTTCGTGTTGGGGTTATCTCATATCACTTGGCCCTTGAGTCAAGTCACCAAGGGAGGGGCGAAATAAAATTTCTTTTGGTATGAATCTCAACAAAAGGTGTTCATAGAGTTGAAGAATCGCCTCTGCTCTATACCAGTTATCACATTACCAAACTTGCAACAACCATTTGAGATTGAGACATATGCCTCTGACTATGCTATTGGGGTAGTTCTTACTCAAGAGGGACATCCAGTGGCATATCACAATGAGACACTTTCTTACACAGTCCGGAATTATCCCACTTATGACAAAGAGATGTATTCCATTATGTAGGCTTGCTGAAAATGGAAGAATTAAATTTTGGGGAAGAATACTGTCATCCACATAGACCACTGACCCCTGTAGTTCATACAAAAACAATGGAATTTGCAAAACGGTCGCCATAAGAAGTGGTCCACATACCTGCAACAATTTTATTTAAAAATCAAGTACAAGAAGGGAAACACCAATAATGTTGCAGACTACCTCATCCGATCACCGATCGTGGCGCTAACCACTGTGCTCAACTCTTGTGGGCACGATATTTCCAATTGGTCACTTCTCTACCAAAGCGATCCATAATTTGGCCGCACATACAATACACTCTTGGAGGGTAAGCCAATTCTAGATTTTCACCTCCAGGATGCCCTGTTATGTTGCCTGGGACACCTTTGTGTTCCTTCAAGTGAGCATGCCAAGATGATTTGGGAAGATCACTACAGACGGGTCGATGGGCATTTCGAGGTCAAGAAAATAGTTGCAGTACTGCAGATGTATTTGTATTGGCCAAACCTTCGACGGGATGTTGGGAAGTACATCAAGTCCTACACTGCTTGCACCATTGCCAAACTGACCATCAAGAAGCATGGCCTCTATACTCCGCTTCCTACCCCTAGTCGACCTTGGGAATCCATATCCATGGATTACATGATGGGCCTTCCTTCTAATAAGGATGGCAATGACTATGTTTTTGCAGTCATCAACAGATTCTGAAGATGGCCATTATGACAACTTGTAAGAAGAATATCACAACAAAAGCCACTACTAAACTCTTCTTTGAACAATTATGGGTACACTTTGGGATCCCACAATATATCATCTTAGATTGGGATAGCAGTTTCCTTAGTACATTTTGGTTCAGCCTCGGGTTGATACATGACACCAAGCTCACCAAGTCCACAACTTTCTATCCGCAAACTGATGGCCAAACAAAGGTCGTCAACTAGATGATCATACACATTCTGTGCATGTACAACTCAAATAATCCACACACATGGGATGGGAGCCTTCCCTATGTACAACGCAACTATAACCGGGCTCTCCATAGCTCAACCAACCACAACCCCTTTTCAGTGGGCTTGGGATTCCAGCCACTATGTCCCATTGACGTAGCTATTCCATTTGTGGCTACACAGGCAGATTCAGCTCATGTCGAGTCTAAGGCTAACAAGGAAATTAGCTTCATTGAGCACATTCATAACATCCGCCAATAGGTTCATGACATACTATATAGAGCCAATGCTAAGTATAAGCAATGACATGATCAACATCCGGTGCCACACAAATTCCAGGTGGGCGACAAAGTGTGTCTACATTTGCAAAAGGAGTGCCTAGCTGGACCCCATCGCAAGCTTCGGACGCTCTGATATGGGCCATACAACATCACCAAGGCTGTAGGGGGGAATTCCTTTGAGCTCAGTATTCCACCATTCCTTGGTCTGCACCCAGTATTCAATATGTATCGTCTTCGGCCCTACTTTCCACCTCTACTAGACACATCTGACATGGCAGAACAACTCATACCAACAAAGTTAAACCCAAATTGCATGGAACAAGCCACCACTGGTTAGATCATGGACACACAGATCAATCACACTCGACAATAGAAGATATCTCTATATGGAGTTGTCAAAGTAGGCCAACTCTTTCACCAAGGTAAGTGGCTCACTAGGGATCAAGTTAACCAGAAATTTCCTTATCTCATGGAGGAAATCAATGCAATGGGGACCATTGCTTCCTAAGGGAGGAGGAATGATCCAGGTGGATATTGGTGCCCATCCGCCTCTTCCACTTGGACCCCCACCATTTTTTCTTTTAGTTTTTTTAGTTTCCTTAATTATAGCACAATTTACTATTTTTAGCAGTTTTTCGAGTCTTGAAATTTTGGAGCTATTTTGAGGCCCTAAACGACTTTTTTTGGGAAAACCGGAGCAACATGGAAGTTCCTTTGATGTTTCTCACTCAAAATTTGTATTCCTCGGATAAATATTTCTAACGATATATTGAGCATGTCAAACGAAGATCATATGCCAAAGTTACGTCCCTAAGAAGTTGATGTACAAATTTACCCAAACGGGCCCCATATTTTTGACGTTTCATCTCCTAGGGTTAGGAATTTGGATGTTTAAATTTTTCCATTGTTTCTCAATAATAAATAGCCTTTGAGCCTCATTGTAACATAGTTTAGAGGCCTGTAGCTACCACATCTCTTCTCAGAGATAAGAGACCATCACCCTAGCTAGTTTATTTCCATTATGTATGTAAGCATATTTCAATTATTTTTTATTAATGAAATGAATTTTTATTTTTGCTGCATCTCTTCATTTAGGTGTATTTCTGCACTTCATTGTGTTCCTACATAAATTTGGATCATCATCCCTTAAATTTATAGTTACACACATTCTTCTATAACTAGATCTACATAATTAATTAGCATTGAAACTTCTCCATTTTCAATTTAAAAAAATACAAATAAAAACAAAAACAAAAACACTTCAAATGACACTTCTTTAATCCACTAGACAAAATGACAATGACAACTTTAATTTTTTGATAGATGGCACTTCTTTAAATCCACTGGACCAAATGATAATGACAATTTTAAATTTGTGCTAGTATTATTATGGCACGACATTGATAATACAATGCCTCCAATACCCCACTGCATGATAAAAATTATCCACCATACTCACTATATCATAATTAAAATCCACCCTCTAATTATCATTCTAATCATAAATCGGGTTGCAGAGAACAAAATTCAAGTGCAAAGAATTGAGTAAGAACTGTAGTTAATAGAAAATGAACTTGAATCCATTTCTTTCTCTTCTAGTGAAGGTTTCTCCTCTAAAGAATATGTTTTCTAGCGTATAATTTTGGAATGGAGAAGGATTAGCATTTTGAAATCTAGAGAGGAGGAATGGAGGCTCAAGAGTAGGGCTATTTGGCTTAAAACCAGTGATGAAAATACAAAAAATTTACAAGCTTTTGCAAAAAGTAGGAAAGTGAAAAACACTATATGGGCTTTACAGGATGAACATGGTACACAATTCTCCTCATTTAATGGTTTGGAAAATTTGGGTAGGGGTTTTCTTGAAAATATCGACAAAACCCCTATGGAATCATCCATTGTTGAATTTATTCACTTAGCACAAATTTTTCTGAGGATGGTTGATGATGAGTTATGTAAGTATTTAATGGAGGATATTTATGAAGTTGAATTAAAAGGGGTGTTGCATAGTTTTCAGAGAGATAGAAGTCCAAGGCCAGAAAAATGGAGTGTTGAATTCTTCCTTGATATTTTTGATATTTTAGGTCAGGATTTGATTGGTGTTGTTGAAGAGTCTAGAAAGGATGGATGCATCTCTCCTTATTTTAATTCAACATTTATAACTCTCATCCATAAATAAAATCAACCTATTAATTTCTCCGACTTCCAACCAATTTCCCTCTATAATGATATCTACAAGGTCATTACAAAAGTGATTTCCTCTTTACTTAAGCCTATCCTTTCTAAATATATTTCCTTTGAAAAAAAATATTTTCTTGATGGATGACAGATCCATGAGGATGTTGGTGTGGCCCATGAAACCTTACGTAGTATAAAAACCCAAAAAATAAAAGGGTTTGCTATTAAAATTTACTTATCTAAATCCTATGATCGAGTAAATTAGATCTATATTCGACTCCTTCTCACCGACCTTGGTTTTTGCATTGATTTAATAAGTTGGGTTATTTCATGTATTAAATTTGTATCCTTTATGGTTTTGATAAATGGCCATGCCTCTTTTTTTTTTTAATGGTCAAAAAGGTCCTCGTCAGGGTTGTCCTCTTTTTCCTTTACTCTTCCTTCCGGTGGTGGAGGGTCTATGTATACTTCTGTTGGATGTGCAGAATCAAAGGGCTTTTAGAGGAATTAAGGTTGCTTGAAAAATTTCTATTACTCATCTATTTTTTGTTGACGACATCTTAATTTTCAGTTGTGGTGATGTAAATGACACTTTGATCCTGGTGGATTTACTCTTTCTATTTCAGTGAACTACATGCATGATACTTAATATTAAAAAATTCACTATTTCCCACCATAATGTTTCTGTAGAGGAGTTTCGTCATATGATCGTGTCTCTTCGATATGTTTTTAATGACCTTGGATCAAGGCTTAAAATATATGGGTTTTCTTTTGAAGCCAAATTGTTACATAAATAAAGATTGGGCCTAGTTAGTTTCTAAGGTTAGAAAATTATTGAATATTTGATTCTGAATTTAGATTTCTTGTGTTGGACACATGGTCCTTATAAAATCTGTCTTAGAAGCTATTTCAGTGTATTAGGCCTCCTTAGCATGGATTCCAAAAAATATTTTAGAAAATATTTGAAAGTTGCGTTCCTATTTTCTTTGGTTAGGAAAAAAAGGAAAAAACATTTCTGCCATGGGTAAATTGGGATTCCATTTCCATGCCTAAGGCTTTGGGTGGTTGGGGCCTAAAGAATTTACAATTTTCTCCAAAGGCTTTAGTTTCCAAATTTGGGTGGTGTTTGATTTCTAAGCATAGTATATGGAATTCAATGGTAAAACATAAATACATTGCTCCTTTATCCATTGAAAATTGGATTCATAGATTGAATAAAACTAGAACAAACATTTCTATAATTTGGTGGTCAATCATTAATATATTGACATTATTGGTAATGTTTTAGCATGACGTGTTGGAAGAGGTGATAAACTTTGTTTAGGCCTGTTGGAGAGGTAAATCCCCTCTGCAGACAAAGGCGATCCCTACTAGCCCAGATCGGGTCTAGCAACAATCAAACACGCTACAGTGCAGGTTCCTAATTGTAAATAAACCAACTTGCGATGAAGGCTTACCTGGAATCCAACACTGTCATTTGTAGAAGAGGTGGTGCTCCCGTTCCTTTGCCCTGGCAGGTCACAATCCTCATGATCTCCGTGACCAGACACCTGCACATGCAAGAAACAACACAAACGCAAGCATAAAATCTAGTATATACAACTATATGTCAGTCGAAGAGGACATAACTCATGAACATAATCAAGAACAAGAGTGGAACCATAACCAATAGTCGCTTATCATTAATGAGTCAAAAAGAAGAATACAACCATAGCTTCGACGCAACACTCTCCTTTGGCTGGTCGTCAGCAAAACATGTCTCGATAAGCCTGTCAAGGATGGGACAAGCCTCTCTCTCCGGATACTTAACAATAGTCTCCTTGCTTGGATTTGGCCTTAAGGAAATCAAGAAGGCTCTTGCAGCATAAGGGTGTGAAAGCTCTTGGGAACTTGGAGATTAGCTTGCCATGGAGAAGAGCAAGCTTTTATAGAAGGAGGAAGGGGAGTTGGGATCCCTATAATTATGGGATTGGCCCTATCATCAAGGAAGCTTCCATGAGAGGTGGCAAACCACTTCCTCTCTATGGAAATCCGTAGCCAAACCTCCCAACTCAAGATATAAATCAGTCCAGGAATTTGTTAGGACGAAACTTCCGCCTTTTATTTTTTAAAAACATCTCTTAATATGGTTGGCGCGGGTGCGACTTTATGACAGAGCGCCAATTGGCATGCCCTCTTTGGAGGATTTTCCCTCTTGGCACGAGGGCTGAACTGTGGAACCGCGCCAATGGAAAAAGAGCTATTTTTAGGGGTTTTTGCAGGGAGATGTCTTCAGGGCAGTGGAAGCTCATCTTCAGAGGGATAGAATGAAAGTATTTTCAAGTCTTGTCTCTGCTCACAGGTCACGGAATGAATCCTCTAATGTGCGGGATGGGGAATGGTAGGGACGGTGACAAATTGCTGTGTAACAGATGCCCCCTAAAGCATGAGGCCCGAGAGAGAGAGAGGCGTGAAATGCTTTACGAGAACATGCCGACTGAAAACACCGCCATCGGAAAACCTGCGGAGCGAAGTACAACTGATGTCTAAGATACATGATATATATGCGTGGTATGGGCGCAGCCATCCATAACAGAGTATGCAATAATCGAGATCCAAGGCATGGACGCAGCAATCCAATGAGGATCGATAAATAGACTCAGGTATGGTCGCAGCCATCCAATCAGTGAGTCATGTAAACAATCATAATAATCCACAATATCGCAGCCTGGATTACAACAGACACAATCCAGGGTCTTGCGCTCCCTCTCAACCCGAACAAAGTACAAGTTCAAGCATGTGAATGTGTGAGCTGAAGTCAAACATGCAATAACATCGTCTGATTACCAGCCAATGATGAAAGTTGTTAACAGAGGTGAGAGGAACCACCAATAATGACAATGGCCCTCAAGGTACTACCGGTACAATCTACGGTATGTGAATCAATGAGCTGGCGTCGAACACCCGTAGAATCATTCGAACGGAGGCCAATGATGAAAACCTCACGTCGAATGCGACAAACCTGCCATTGAGGCATGCAAGCTCCAAGGTACCATAAGGGAGTCTCTAGATCAGCTTCCTGGATAATGAGCTAAAGTCGACACGAAGTGACCTTGATCAAAGGTGGGCCATAATGTTTCCCACATCATTGACACGAGACAGAGGAACATAATGTTTTTGTGAATCACGATCATATGAGAATCAGAGGAAGGTTGATACTTGCAGAGGTCAACTTCTCTTGAACATATAAACAACACGACAGTGGATTTGGCAGCATTTGACATCAACGGATCAGAGATCAAGGTGACGAGGAAAAGAACAGATGAGAGGTCAAAAGGGATTACCCAAACCCACGGAAGCAAGCGAGAAAATGAGATGAGATGTCCCCAACCCGACACGAATGCAGACAAGTGCCATGTTCAAGAGCGACATACTGCCGACACGACAATGATGCTGGTTCCATTTTTCCCCAACCATTTCTGGCGGGTACCCCAATTATTTTTAATAACAAGCTTGAAGGGGATAGCATATGCTTGTGATATAAGTCCATCCTAGTACATTTAACGAGCCCTAGGAAGGAGGAACTCGGAGAATGTCATTTCGACTGAGTCCAATGTCATCAGGTTTTAACGAGTCTGACAAAGGAAGAACTCGACGTCTTTTCATATTTAGAGAGTTTGAAAAGACAGCTGAAAAGTAAACTCTAATGGTCCCTTTTCATAAATATTTCCTCAGATCCGAAAAGGTAGAAAACAATATCTGAGAAAACCTCCTAGTCGCGATAGGCTAGGGTATTCCTTTTTCGTAAATAATCTATCCCAGCCCGAAAAAGGGGTAAACGTATACTGGGTAGATGTCGTTTCGTGGCCACTTTAACGAGATCAAAACGACAAGGTACTCGGCAATATTTTCATGTTTAGAGAGTCAGAAAAGAACTGAAAGATGACTCCTCCTGGAGGAACGAGTGGTATAAAGGGTAGCAACTGGTTCCGGTAATGGTGGAACTCCTCAAAACAAGTAAAGGTCAATAGGCTGGCTAACAAGACCACTCATTGCAGCGGTTCCTCAGGAATGGGTAAAACAACCAAGTGAAGGCATATGATCGGCCAAGCAGATAGTGACAATGGAATGAGAAAACCAAGGCTCATCTAGCAAAAACAGGCTGATGAAATGGCAATCACAAGGGGTAAAATGGGGATGGTTTCATTTTTACACAAGATTGAAATCAAGAAACTCTGCTTGAAGTTGGTTTCATTTTTACACAAGCTTGAAAACAAAGATAAACTATGCTTGAAACCGGTTTCATTTTTACACAAGCTTGAAACGAAAACAAACTATGCTTGAAAAAGTAAGCATGCCCCCAGCATGGCGACTCAATTCGAGGTACATGTCCCCCAAGCTTCAATCCATATGAAAGGCAGATGGAGTGAAGGTTCAAATTACGAGATCAAAAAGACTCGACTGGTATTTTACGAGAACGTATCAAAGACTCGAATTGAACAAAAACATGTTTCATTATTTTAAGGAGGTTGACACATTAAAAGAACTATCCTCAGAACACCTTGTTTCATTGTTTAAGGAGCTTTACACAAGAAAATGAACTCTGCTCCGACCTACTTGTTTCATTTTTTAAGAAGCTTGACACAAGAAAATGAACTATGCTCCAACCGACCTCATCATAATGAACAAGAAGTCATCGCTTCCAAGATTTCCACTCCCGATGGAAGGAAAACATCCTAGAAGTCAGGACCCAATGCCCCTAGCACACGATGTACAACGACATCATCACTGAGCACAGGCACGGGGTAGGTAGCCACATAGTTGACCTGCGATGGGGCAGATACAACGGGTGGATAAAAACCAAGAAGGGATGATGGTGGGCTAGCTGCCACATCAGGACCAAAGAACGAAAGCTGATCAATGGTCATGATCCATCCTTCATGTGGAAAACAAACCACACAAAAAAGGGAGGAGACAAGTGCTCCCATGGCATAGGTGTAATCGCGCCCCAAAATCAGATTGAAATACAAGGGGCCTGGAACAACCATCACGTCCATATGGACGGTTTTACCTCCCAAAGTAACATGTAACCTTGGAAGGATCCCTAACGGTTGAATCGTTCTTCTGTTAAATGCCAACAGATTCTGCGTAATAGGCGCAAGTGGCGGTGAACCAAAATCTTGCCAAGTAGTTGAGGATAGAACACTAACAGAAGTGCCTTTGTCTATAATGGTGCTGGGCACGACCAGACCAAAAGCCTGTACTGTGATCTCGAAAGACACATAAGACGAAAGGCGATATCCTGCGAGTCGACTCTAATCAAAGGAAGCGACCAAACTACTTGGAGGGGCTACCATCGAATTGAGATGGTCTTCCCCTGGTGTTACGGAAGAAGGAGCATCCTCCACGACCTCCATCTCGAAGGTGGGAGGGGTATCCTCTGGGACCTCCATCACAGGAGGCGGAGGAGCAACTTCTTGAGATGTAGGGACAGGAGAATCTTTCTCCAAGTCTGAAGAATCTGATGAAACCAGAAGGACATGAGGGGTATGAGATCCACTCTCAAAGGAAAAGACCTGGTGCACCCTAGACGGGGCCAGCTCAACCGATCCCACGACCAATGGTTGGTCGGGGATGGATTCCTGAATTTGAATTTCCAAGGGAGCGGGATCGACCAAGGATGACTCTTGACCAATCATAGGATCAACAGGTGGAGGACTCAAAGAAAGCCGATTATAACCAGCAGGAAGGCATGGTGTAGAACCGGTCGAGTTGTCCAAAACTCTCTTGGCTTCATCCATATATGGACAAAGATGAATGGCATGGTGCCCTTCACACAACTTGCAGTGATTGGTAATCTTACCCTGCTTCTTAGGAGCCTTACTAGCACCAGTTGAAGACATGCCTCCAACCTGACTCTTAGAAGCCAAAGGCAACGGCGGGCGACCGTTGGACCATACTTCAAGCACCTTGGGAATCCCAGGGAAGTCTCGAAGAAGATGGTCTCCCGTGCACAACATGCAAGGGTACTTGAATTTCCGTGGAGGGTTGGGAGGTTTATCGACAGAAGGCTCCTTAGGCGCAATAGCCGCAGAGCCAGCCTCTCCTTTATCGGACTTCTTCTTCTTTGTCTTCTTCTTCTTCTTCTTAGCCACCTGGTTACTCGAATCCAGACTTTCACTAGGCGAAGTAGAAGAGGAGGACGCAGAAACAGGCAAAGAAGGGGAGAGGTCCACCTTGGAATCAACATGATGTTGTTTAGGCGGAGGAACTGATTGAACAGTGGCCGGGACATTTGGGACCACAGAGGTTGAAAACAACCAAACAGGCAACCCAACAGTTAACCCAGGAAGGGACAACGTTGCCATATAAGGAGCGCCAACATTTCCAAAAGGAGGAAAATGACCAGGATTCCCATCGGAGGGGATTCCTTGGTTGGTGAACTCTGGAAAAGTCGCCATCAACAACTCAAAACCGCACACGGGCTAAAAACCAAGGCACACAATCAAACGGCCAACAAGAAAAATCTACAAGGGCGTGTGATCGTGGGTGATTAATTTTTTACCACATTGAAACTTAGAAACTTCACCATTTCATGTTTTAAGAGTCGAGAAACGGATGAAAGGTGACTCTATCTCTTTCAGTTTTGAAGCAAGCGTGAAAGGACAAGCGCTTGGTGATCCTTTCAAATTTAAAGAGTCAGAAAAGATCAAATGACTACTCGGGAATACTAGGCAAAGGGTGTACCAAATAACCGTGAACTGCAATATACACCTTGGTTTCAAAATGAAAGAGAAATCAACCAAGGACTTAACGTACGTGCAGGAAATCTCCCTGAATGTTGTGTTAGGTGTATCACGGGTATAGGGCAGCAGACTCGGCTTCCTATGGATAAAGGATTGAAACCTAGTGGGGTCTCCCTTTATATACGTGACGGTACGGGGAGTACAAGTCCGTACTAGTCGCTGTCTAAAGCCAAGAGGCGAACGCGGCTTGACTACTAGGTTCAAGAGCCTTGAGAAGACATCTCTAGCCTAGACCTCTAAATGTGTTTCGTTAGATTTCAATGCTGCCTTAGTGTAAATTGAGTAAATTTTAAAGTTTATCTTCAATTACGTTTCAGTTTTCAGGCCCTAGCGAATGTAATGTCTCAAAATCTCCTAAATTCACTCTATATGAGAAAAGAAATCTTTTCAATTCGATGAATGTTATCTAGTTAAGGGAAGAGCTTCAAACAATGATGCAACAAACAACAATATTGAAAACGAAACTTTTCCAAACTAGATGACTTTCACTACTCGAAAGTAATTTCAAACATTCAACGATGCGAATAATGCAATGTAATCTATGCAAAATCCTCTTTTTCAAAAACTATGCAACTGTAGTCTATGCACAATTTCCTTTTTCTTTTCAAATGATAAGAATGCACTCAATGCATTTTCGATGAAATGAGAATCTACTTAATGCATGCTTTCAATGAAAGAGAATGCACTCAAAGCAACTTCTAGTTTTCAACCATTAAACAATGTAATCTAAGTTCAATGATAAATCTCAAAAATACTTTTCAATGCAATGTGATCTAATGCATTTTAACGAAAAGAAAACTATGAGACGAAAACTAAAAGAATGCAAATCTTCTTAATGGAAGGATGAATGCAAAAGAGATGTAAACAAACACTAAGAATGCAATCGTTGTTTCAAACACTATGTAACGAAATCCCTCAAAAGGCGACAAAACATATGAGGTCAAACACGAAGAGGACTTCCAAAGCAAGAGATCAAAACAAGGCATTCATTCCATTTTACATAAAACAATCATGGAAAGAAGACATTCCAACCAATGAGCAATGTAATCTATGCTCATATAGTGAAAAGATCGGAAGGGAAAGAGACACTGGTGAAGGATTTAGGGAAAAAGTCTCAATTTTCATACATCCTGAAATTGGCTCGACTTGTACATTGACAAGTAGCGCCAACTGGCATGACTTTCTCACTGACAACTAGCGCCAATGGCCAATTGGCGCGAGTTGCTAACTGAAAACAAGCGCCACTGCCTGAAAATGAAAAAACAAAGAATTTCTCCCAACCAAGACCAGACTCACCACTTCAAGCAGAATCCAAAACAAAAACAGAGGCAAAGTATTAACCAAAAGAAGCTTTCGAACAAGGGTAAACCCTAGCACCTACAAAAGATGGCGCGACTGTCTGGCTGTAATCCGCGCCAGACAGGGAATGGCGTGAGTGATGAACTGGAAAACTGCGCCAACTGGTGCGACTTTCAGGGCTAAACTCGTGCCAATCAAGCCAACTATGAAAAGGTGAAACTTTAGAAAAGCAGAGGTCAGATCTGATCCTCTGGGGCTGAACCAGAAGCCAAAATCACAAAAAGAGCCAGCCAAAAGAGCCAATCAAGCAAGGAGGATCAAGAATCAGCCGAAAAGACAAGACAATGCTCAAAGGGTTCAGTTTACAAACTAAACGGAGATTGACTGAAGCAGCTTTGATCTACTTCGCAATTGCAGAGCAAAAGCGTTTCGAAGGCTATCTAGCCAACTTCAAGCTCCGTCTATAGCTCATAAAACGAACGACAACAAGCTAATGATTCCCCAGTGGAGTCGCCAATTTTTTGTGGAGGTAAATCCCCTTTGCGGACGGAGGCGATCCCTACTAGCCCGGATCGGTCACAACGGTCAAACATGCTACGGTGCGGGTTCTAATTCTAAATAAACCAACTTCCAATGAAGGCTTACTGGGAATCCAACGCTCGCTCGTTTGTAGAAGAGGTGGTGCTCCCGTTCCTTTGCTTACCGAGGTCACAATCCTCACGATCTCAGGTGACCCGAGACACCTGCACATGCAAGAAACAACACAAACGCAAGCATAAAATCCAGTATATACAACTATATGTCAGTCGAAGAGGACATAACTCATGAACATGATTAAGAACAAGAGTGGAACCATAACCAATAGTTGCTTATCATTAAAGAGTCAAAAGAAGAATACAACCATAGCTTCGACACAACACTCTCCTTTGGCGGGTCATCAGCAAAACATGTCTCGATAAAGCCTGTCAAGGATGGGACAAACCTCTCTCTCCGGATACTTGGCAATAGTCTCCTTGCTTGGATTTGGCCTTAAGGGGATCAAGAAGGCTCTTGCAGCATAAGGATCTAAAAGCTCTTGGGAACTTGGAGATCAGCTTGCCATGGAGAAGAGCAAGATTTTATAGAAGGAGGAAGGGGAGCTGGGATCCCTATAATTATGGGATTGGCCCTATCATCAAGGAAGCTTCCATGAGAGGTGGCAAACCACTTCCTCTCTATGGAAATCCGTAACCAAACCTCCCAACTCAAGATAGAAATCAGTCCAGGAATTTGTTAGGACGAAACTTCCACCTTTTATTTTTAAAAAACACCTCTTAATATGGTTGGCGCGGGTGCATCTCTATGACAGAGCGCCAATTGGCGCGCCCTCTTTGGAGGATTTACCCTCTTGGCGTGAGGGCTGAACTATGAAACCGCGCCAATGGAAAAATAGCTATTTTTAGGGTTTTTTGCAAGGAGATTTCTTCAGGGCAACGAAAGCTCATCTTCAGAGGGATGTAATGAAAGTATTTTCAAGTATTGTCTCTGCTCACAGGTCACGGAATGAGTCCTCCAATGTGCGGGATGGGGAATGGTAGGGACGGTGACAAATTGCTGTGTAACAAGGCCTTCATCCATGGCCTCAAAGTGGCCTCCATCATATTCTCCCTTCCCCTTTGTTTGATTGGCTCCAGGACTGGGGATTCAGTAAGCTCGCTCATATTGCAACACAAATATTTCTTTGTTCTGGCATCAAGCATGGTTGTCGACTGAATATTTGGGGTTGGATGATGTTTTTAAGGTTTCTTGGTTAAATTATATTCAATGCCTTGTTGATGGTCATATTCATTTAACAGATAAACCAAATGAACTTGTTTGGATTTTCTCTACCGATGGTACTTACAATCCAAAACTAGGTTTTATTTCTCTTATTGCATAATATTATGATATTGAGCCAAAATGGTCATGGAGGGCTATTTGGAAATCAAATTTCCCTCCAAAAAAAAAAAAAAAAAAAAACTTTATGTGATTTCTAATGATGAATAAAGTGGCTACATGGGATGTCCTTTAGTGCATTAGAGAAATTTTGAGCTCTAAAATGGGCCTCCTAAGGAATATTATAAAATAATAGTGGAAATAATAAAATAAGATTAGATTGCATCATCAAAATTTAGAGGAAAAAATAAAAAACTACTTTTTCAACCTATCTCCCTACGATTTTACTCAAATTTCGTGCAGGAGCACTCGTTAGATGAGGATTATAATTCCTCATCCAAGAAGTACCCATGTTGCATACTTTCGATGGACCTTGTTACATGAAAACTAAGAAATACATGAAAGCATGCAACATGGGTACTCCTTGGATGAGTGAATTCTCGTAGCAATGCTCACGAAGTTTGGGTAAAATCGTAGGGGTGATGTTAATGCGAGTTGAAAAAAGTTTTATTTTATTTTTTTAATCTTTTTACTTTTTCTCTCCATAAATGGTGAATCATCCCCCATTTTTTATTGTAGGAATTTACAAGGTAAGTTCCTTAGATCAAACACCAAAGGTCACCGCTCACAAACAAATCACATATCAATATACCAGTATTTGACGTGGTTAAAACCCTCGAAGAGGGAAAAAGTCCACAGCCTGAGCCAATGTGGCCACTTCAAGCAATTTATTAATATGAAGAAAGAAAATTTACATAAGCTTCTCTCATAAACGGTTACCGGACAAATGACCCTCCATGCTCTTTAAATAGAGATTCTGGACCCCAATCGGGTGTTAAGCCACGAATCAAGTGTCGATAATACCAAGGATAGAGTGAACCGTTGGATCACTTCATATCGTGAACGTCGGATTATAAGTTACAAATGTACATAGTAAAGAAACGCACTTTACCTAACTCTATGCTAGACCAAGTTATACTTAACTATTTCCTATGTGTCGAAATATCCTAACATCCCCCCTTAAGAACAACTTGGGATAGGATTGAAGGATTTACAAAGGTGACACAATAGGAGAAGGAAGGAGGCATTAGAGCCTATCCCCCCCTAATGATAACTTTCCTATACTCCAAGCATAGATCGAAGTTTGGTAAACTTCACTTCTGTGAGAGCTTTTGTAAAGATATCAACAACTTGATTATTGGTTGAACAATAGTGCACTGAAGAACACGATCATGAATGAGCTTTTTGATGAAGTGCATGTGTAGCTCAATGTGTTTCATGCACTAATGTTGAACTGGATCTTTGCATAGCTGAATGTCACTCTGATTATCACACCAAAGTGTAGTTGGATGCTGCTAATGAATACCAAATTCGGACAGGAATTGACGAAGCCACAGGGCTTCCTTGCTGGCTTCAACAACACCACGATACTCTGCTTTTGCCGAAGAAAGAGAGATGGCACTTTGTTTCTTACAAGACATGTAATAGGTCTTGAACCAATAGTGAATACATAACTTGTAGTAGACTTTCGATCATCAGGGTCACCAACCCAATCAGAATCAGTGAAACCAACCAACAATGGAGATGTTCCTGCACTGTAATGAATCCCGAACTGAACTGTACCTCGAACATATCGAAGTATTCTTTTGGCTGCTTTCCAGTGACTTTCATGAGGTTGGTGCATAAACCGAGCAACAAGACCAATGGAAAAGGAAAGGTTAGGACAGGTATGGGTTAGATAGAAAATTTTACCAACAAGTTGACGATATAAGGTAGCATCAACTTCAGGGGAAGTACAAGTGACTGAAAGCTTCACTCTAGACTGACAGGGAGAAGGGGATGGCTTACAGTCTTCCATGTGAAAGTGGCGTAGAAGATCACAGGCATACTTAGACTGAGAAAGGGTAATACCTTCTTTGGATTGCAAGACTTGAAGACTAAGGAAATAATGCAAGTGTCCTAAGTCTGTCATTTCAAACTTCTTTTTGAGGCTAGACTTCACATGGTTATATGGTTGGGATCACTACCAGTGAGGATAAGATCATCAACATAAAGAACAAAGATGATTAAGGACTTACCCACTTTCTTGGTGTAGACAGTGTTGTCGAAATGACATCTAGAAAAGCCATTATCTAAGAGAAAGCTATCCATTTTAACATACCAAGCCCAAGGGGCTTGTTTGTGACCATAGAGAGACTTCCTAAGGCGACAAACATGGCTAGAGTCTTTTTGGATAAAGCTAGGGGGTTGTTCCATGCAGATTTCTTCATGCAAGTCCCCATGTAAGAAGGTGGATTTAACATCCATTTGATGTACTTCCCATTTAAAGGAGGCAACAAGGGAAAGAACAAAGTGGATAGAATTAATTTTGGCAACAGGGAAGAAGGTTTCAATATAATCAATGCCTTCAACTTGTGAAAATCCTTTAGCAACAAGACGAGCTTTATGTTTATCCACTTTTCCATCTGGTCCAAACTTTGTTTTGTAAAACCATTTGCATCTGGCAAGTTTTCTTCCCTTTGGAAGAAGAACAAGATCCCAAGTATCGTTTACCAATAAGGAACGATATTCTTCATTCATAGCTGCATCCCAATCTAGATGACCTGGAGCATCTTCAAAGGTATCTAGATCATGATTTTTTGGAACTTGAGCCGATAAGGAAGAGGCTTTGTCGAACTCGAATTGGGAATGTGTACGACGTTGATCTGTAGGTGACATGCGGCAAGAGGAGAACTTTTGTTGCCTCAGTATTTATAGAGGACTTGTTTTGGAATCTGTGGAGTTGAAGGAAGATCTCGAGGAGGTGGAGGATTTTAATACTCACTTTCGTCATCGAAAGTATAAGGAATGCTATTAGAAGTAGAAGAGATAGAGAGAGGTGTCACATATGCTGAATGAGGCTTGCGGGTACATTGTGAACTTTTGTCGAACTAGGATCGCGGCCCAAATATATTTTCATCAAATTTTACATCTCTTCTAATGATTACATTTTTGGATTTGGGTTGAAGAATTCTATATCCTTTGACATATTCAGAATATCCAATATATATATATATATATATATATATATATATATATATATATATATATATATATATATATTTCACTCTTAGGTCCTAAGGCTTTATGTTTCTCGCCTGGAATATGGGCCCAAGCTTCACTTCCAAAAAAATGAAATTGACTTACATCTGGTTTGATTGAGCTCCAACCTTCTTCTGGAGTAAAACCTTAGTAGGAGTGTGATTTACTATATAATTTTCATAGTTAATTGCTTCTGCCCAAAAATTAAGATTAACTCCTTTAGATTGAAGCATAAAATTAGCCATTTATTTTAGAGTGTGATTCTTCCTTTTAGCTACACCATTTTGTTGTGGAGTATACGAAACAATATGTTGCAATTGAATTCCATGCTCAGTGAAAAGGTAGATAAATTTGTTGTTAACATATTCTTCTCCATTGTCAGATCTTAACTTAAGAATTTGATGTCCAAATTGTTTCTCAACAACGGCCTTAAAGCCCAAGAACATGTTAAAAAATTCACTCTTGAGTTTTAAGAAGTATACCCAAGTGCGTCTAGAAAAATCATCAATGAAAGTTATGAAGTGCTTGTAGCCAGTGAAAGAAACAACTGGAAGTGGACCACATAAATCATTGTGCACAAGTTGCAAAGGGGATGAAGCGTGCCAAGAGGCACGTTTGTCAAAACTATCCCGACGATTTTTTTTGAGTACACAACCAAAACAAACACCATCTCGGAAAGATACCATAGGAATACCTGTCACCATATTTTCTTTACATAGAGTTTGAAGAGACCGATAGTTTAAGTGACCAAATTGCTCATGCCAAATTTTTCTCACTTCATCATTATGAGCAACAAAAATGGAGGGAAGACATGATGACCCAAAGTTGTCAAACTTATACAAAATTTTGGAATCATAAGCAATGTCAGTAGCTAAAATATGTCTAGGATCTCTTAGGTCCTTAATTACAACATCATGAGGTGAGAATTATATGGTTTTCCCTTCACCTGAATGATTTATCTGATAAATAGATATAAGGTTGCAGGTTAAGGTAGGAACAAATAATACATTATTAAACTGACCATTATCTAGACGAATGGTTCCAGACCCTACAACACTAAGAGATAACATCACCAACATAAATATTTTTGGTGTTACAATCATTTAAAGAAGAAAACATGGATTTACTTTTGGCCATGAGGTAGAATCAATGAGCCACTCATGAGAATGAGAAGAAGAAGATACATTCAATGAATAACCATATCTTGATGCTTAACAACCACATGCAGAAAGTGTCGTTCCTGAAAATTAAGTTGAAGAGTTCTCCAAATTGGATGTTGTGCTTCTTCATTGTTGCTTCCAAGGCTTCCATCTTCTTAAAACATTTTGACTCTACGTGGCCATCACGATTACAAAAGTTGCAATGTCTATCGGTTTTATTCCCTTTGTTTTTATTTTCCTTTTTAGTTTGTTGAGTCGCTTTTTCAGTTTGCGGCTGAGATTGCTTAAGACCCTTGCTTGGTTTAGGACAATTCCTTTTAAGATGCTGCTTCTTAGGATTCTTTGGATTTGGTTTCTACTGGGTTGTTAAGGCTTTCTTAGAAAATATTTCAATATTAATAAGACAAGGTGTAAGATTTTTTCTTGTTCTCTTACAAAGAATTGCAAAAGGCATCAAAAGAGGGGGACTTGTAGGGTGTTCCTTGAGAAATGAGGTCTTCTCTAGTGGAATGGAAGGTGGAAACAAATGCATAGTATGTAGGGCCTAAATTAGTAATAATGGGATAAATAAGACTGCCATATTCCTTTTTGAATTTACAACCTTCTAGTAGAAGTCTAAGGGTCTTGAATTTGGACAAAAAATCTTCAATAGAGGAGAAATTATTGGGGTCCAAAGTCATTTTCAAGCTGGTGGGATCTGATTTCATTTTGAATGCCAAAACAATATTTAACTTTTTCCTAGCTTCATCAGGGGATTCAATTTCTTGGATACGAAATCTAAGATCTTAGGCAATGGACATTCCTATCAACCCTCGTGCTTGATCTTGTTTATTTTCCCATTTAGTCTTTTTAGCTTCATCGGTAGGTTTAGATTCTAGTCCTGAGGCTATTCTATAAAGCCCTTTACTTATAAGTAAGTCTACCATGTAGGATAGTCATTGGAAATAATTGGTGTTGTTAAGAATAACTGGGCATGCATTTTCCTCTTTTAAAAACTGAAGCTGCAAAGGTTAAAACTAACTACTCCAATGGAAAGATCTCAAAAAATTAGGCCGGTTTAAAAGAACAGCTCTGAATATAGATTCCGGATAAAGAAATTATGCCATTTTGTAGAAATGTTAAAGTAGATTCCAAGTAGTCACGTGAAAGGTTGAAAAATGATGATGATGTTGTACTTTTTTTTTAAAATCCCTCCCCCCCCCACCCTCCAAACTTAATATAATAAGCTCACTTTTTTTTTTAAAACTACCCATTAGAGAACTTTTGAGGTCTAAAATGGACCTCCTATGAAAAATGTACAATCAAAATCAACTTTAGAAGAACCAATACGATTCAAGATGATGATGTAAACCATGGAGGATGATTCACCATTTTTGGGGTAAAAAGGTAAAAATATTAAAAAAATATAAAATAATAAAACTACTTTTTTCAACTTGTGTTTTCAATTTATCGCCCTAAGGTTTTACTCATATTTCGAGTGGGAGTACTCGTTGGATGCATAATTTAATTCCTTATCCAACGAGTACCCATGTTGCATACTTTCGATGAACCCTGCTACACGGAAATGAGAAATACATGAAAAAACGTTATTGCAATCACGTTTTTCATGTATTTCTCATTTTTCATGTAGAAGGGTCCATTGAAAGTATACAACATGGGCACTCCTTGGATGAAGAATCAAATTATGCATCCAATGAGTTTTCTCGATCTAAATTTGGGTAAATCCATAGAGAGATAAGATGGAAAAATAGTTTTTTCTTTTTTTCCCCCAAAATCTGATGATTTATTCTAAATCTTACTTTATTATTTCCATTATTATTTTATAATTTCCTTAGGAGGTCCATCTTAGACCTCAAAATTCCCCTAATGATATGTGGCCCACTTTTATAAGTAAGTGAGAGTCACTTTTACATTGTTACTTAATGAATCAATGACCAAGTAGACTATAATTTAAATAAAAAATAAAGTGACTTTAAACTGTAAGTGACTCACTTTTTATAATGGGTGAGAAACACTATTATATAAGTTAACTTTAAAACATAAGTTACATGTGTTTTTTTTTAACTTGACAATATATATATATATATATATATTAAATAACTTGATAAAAAACTTTTTAGAAAAAATAACTTGACGAATTTTTTTTTAGAAAATGTAACTTGACAAAGAGACTTGAACCTAAGACCTCTATTCTCATAAAGTAACTTTAGATCAAGTGAGCTAGTAATAAGATTTAGTAATTAGTGGAAAGGAGGAATAGGTTTTTTTTTTTTTGCTCTTTCGGGTGTGTGTTATTTTTCTTGCAAAAGAAAAAAACTCACAAACAAAAACAAAAGAAATACAAGGCTTCCTGCTTGATGTTAGATTTCTGGTTAGTCTGACCAGAAACTAAATATTTTTCTCGTTATTTCTGATTTCTCGAGATAGAAAAAAGTCGCGGGGAAAGAGTACACATAGGAGAAAAGTATCGTCTTTATGTTTCTGGTTTTCCAGATTGCACAGAGCGCAGAGAAAAGAGCATACACAGATAATAGGGTGTTGATCCGGTAATAAAAAAATGACTATAAACCAAAATAAATAGAGGGATAAATAAATATATCTGCAAAAAAATACTTTTTACTTCCAGATCTAAAATGACATAGCTAGGGCAACCATAAACGTTTTCATACGAAACGAAAGAGGTTCCTCTCTAGAACAAAGACTATTGAAACAACAAAGAAATTATCTGGCCCCGAAAGTGGTAAAAAACAGTAGATCTAGAAAACGAAAGTCGCATGTAGTCAAAATCGGCTTCGGATTTGGATCGACAACAGATGCAGCCGTCAAACAGATCTTCTACCATGTAGGAATTTACAAGATAAGTTCCTTAGATCAAACACCAAAGGTCACTGCTCAAAAATAGATCACAAATTAGTACACCATTATTTGACGTGGTTAAACCCTCGAAGAGGGAAATAGTCCACGATCCGAGCCAACACAGCCACTTCAGGAAATTTATTAAGGAGTAGTCTATCTAGGCGGAGGAATTGCCCGGCTTCCTTCAGCTGGAAAAACTCCCGGCTCCCATCAGAATTCCTCCGACGCGCCTCTGTTTGATGTGCATTCTGACACGCCTCCATTCATCAATATCGAGCCTGCTATAAGGCATTTAATGCTCTTATGCCAACCCTGCCACCATACATGGCCATGCTATGAGCATAGTAATGCTACCGCCCTCATGGTTATTTAAGCCACCTCGATTAACTGCAATTACGCATCAATGCTATTAACCTACCCAAACATTCAAATGCTTGTTCGGCGCCAAGAATTTAATAATGCTCTGTATGCCTGGTGATTTTGACACCCTCGGCAGAATTTCGTATTAGTAGTATTACCATCGGTTGAAGACACAGAGTTTGAATGCTTAGATCGAGCTCGATGTGGGACTCCATCAGATAAACTCAGAGGGAACCGATTTTTTTAACAAATTGGTGTAAAAATGGAAGATTGCTTTGAAAGCTAAGTGGTACAACATCGATGAGGTAGAGAACAATTTTCTTCAGTTGATCGGACCAAAATCCCAAAAAGAGTGGTATGATCTGAAAATGGATCTTGGAAATAAGGCCTTAAGCCAGGAAATTGAATAAATCATATGTTTCCGAATGAGTATAGAGTTGTAATTCGAGTTATTTTGATCCGCATTACTCTGTATTTGACAGGATAAAAACAGGACCGATACTTGGCAAAGCACACCGATTGCTTCTGCTATGTTTCTGAGAAAAGTTGTCCTAACATCTTTTTAATTTCACAATGAATTCATTGAAGGAAATTGAGTCTGTATTTTCTTTCATTGATCTGCCACTAATAGCCATACCCTCTTAGCTCATTCCATGCCAGTGTTCATATTATTCTATTTTTTCGAATTGACGTTTTGGGTATGGAATTTCGGTACCGATTGCGAGGCAAAGCTAGTCGTGCTATTGGTGAGAAATTCAATGATTTTCCTAACATCATGGTTTTTTTTCCCTCCATTTTGTGTTTATAAGTGTTAATTTTCTCTTTGTTTCAAGATTTTTGCTATTTATTGAGGGATATAGATAGGGTGAAACCCTTACCACTACAGCCAAGGTAAGTGTTTCAGTGTGACACTAGTAATCTCTAAAATTTGCACTTGTTCTTGTTTTCAGGTATGGATTTTCCTATCCATTTCTGTCTAAGTTAGTGGGTACATATTGAACTGTTGACTTGCCTAGTCCGGTGATTTCTTTCTGAAGTGTCAACGAAGACTTCAAGAAGTAATCATAAAGATGCATTAAAATGGATATTACAGACCCCAAAGATACATCTACTTGCCTCGGATCTTGATTCTCCATAGGCTTTTAAGCTTCTTTGCTATGCAGGAATTTATATTTAGCTGCAATTTTTCAATAATGCATTTTTTTGCAATATTGGTTTGCAAAGGTGCCTATATAGCCCAATGAATTTGAATAAATGTGTAGATAAATCTTCCAATGTTGGGGATTTCCCTGCTATTTTTGTTTTATGTATCAATTCCAGGAACTCATTATTTGGGGTTCTCCTTCCCTGGTTATATGTGTTTTATGGATCAATTCCAGGAACAAATTATTTTTCCTTTGGCAGGTGAACCAGATAACTCTATTAATTTTTTTTCCAGGTGAACCATATAATTCTATTCTTAATCCTACTCGAAAACAAGTCGAAATTGCTAACACATTATAAGATAACTAATGCCACTCGAAATGCACTGAACCTTGATAGAGGAAATTTAGAAGATGAAAGGCAAGGAGCCGTGCAGGTAACTTGCATCTCCTTTGATCCACCTTACATACAAACCACAATTTCGAAGATGAAAATCAAGGAGCTGTGCAGGTAAATTGCATCCTTTGATCCACTTTACATACATATCAAATTCTCGAATTGGCATAATTGGAAGTGCAGAAAGATAGATTGCTTCATTGGGATCCTTTGTAATTGGGAATGGCCATGATACAGATGAGTTTTTTTTAAAGCATTGTGTTAAAGTATGTATTAAAATTGAGATTCTGAGATTTAACTTGGTTATTGTCCGTTTATCAATGTTTAAATTAAATTTCTTTCACTAACCTTTCCAAAAAAACATTTGCTATTCATTATGCAATGCCACAGTATTGATATTAATCTGATAATACAGTTGTACATTGTAAACTCGATATAGTTTGACTGATGTAAACATTTTTGATGTATTTGTGATTAATGATAAATGATCGTTAAGTTCTAAAAAATGATTGGAACTATACTATTCCATTTTTCTATTTTTAATATGTAGTATGAATAAAAAAGCATCTATGCAATCATCTGTATTTTTTAGAATAAGAAACCATGTTATAAGATTTTTGTTGTTTTTTTGGAAGATGTGAAAGTTTGTTTGTTTATCAATGTTCAATATTTATCACTGATACATTTGTGAATTAAAAATAAACTACTTTCTAAATAGAAAAGTACTATTGGCTATAATAGAAAACAAAAACTAATATGCAAAATAATATACTATATATGTTTAGTTAATTGTCCATATGACATAATATAATTTCTTTAATTTCATCTAAAGAAATTAGAAGTAGAAAATATGTTTTAGAAAGATGTTTAAACTTTATATTTTTTTAAAATATTTCAACACAATTTTTTTTTAACTAATTTGAATATCAATGTTAACTCATTTACGTGGATATCAATTAATTGTCCTTATGACATACTATAATTTCATCTAAAGAAATTAGAAGTAGAAAATATGTCTTAGAAAGATGTTTAAACTTTATATTTTTTAAAAATATTTCAACATATTTTTTTTTAGCTAATTTGAAGATCTATGTTAACTCATTTATGTGGATATTAATTTATTTACATATTATATTTAGCATTTTAAAAGGGATTTATACTTAAAGAAATTTGATCCCTCTTGACACAAGTTAGATCCGGAGTTAGATGAATCTGGCTGGTTTTATTGTTGTGTGGGGCACATCAATATGATTTAAGATTTTTGAGACATTTTGAAAAGAAATATTACTTTTATAAGAATGCGTAAATGATTCGGAGTTAAATGAATATGGCTGGTTTTATTGTTGTGTGGGGCACATCAATATGATTTAGGATTTTTGAGACATTTTGAAAAGAAATATTACTTTTATAAGAATGTGTAGATATTGGTTTTTTCCTTGCAATTTTAGTTAAGGAAATATATTAAATTTTACTTTTTTCAAAAGTGTTTTTATATTTTACAATTATAATTGAGTTTGGAAATTAATACGATTTATTTATTTATGAAAAATAAAAATGGTGTTGGAGAGATTCACATAAATGATATATAAACATTTTTTTGGGTAACATTAAAGGGAACAAAGTAAAAACCTTACTAATTGTGAATCTATTGATGTGTATACATAATACATGCTTAATACTAATCAAATAAGTTTATCATTTAAATTATTATTTTTTGGGACTAAAAAATCTTATAGCTTGATTTTGGCAATCCTTTTATGGAAAATGATATCTATTTGTTTTTAAATATCAAATTAATTTTAGTTAAGGAAAGATTAAATTTTACTTTTTCAAAAGTGTTTTTATATTTTACAATTATAATTGTGTTTGGAAATTAATATGATTTGTTTATTTATGAAAAATAAAATTTTCTTCAACTTTATAATTATAATTATGAATGGAAATTAATATTACTTTTTTAGTTTTTCATTTTTTTTAATAAAAAAAATAGATTAAAGTTTGTTTCTCAAATGAGAATGAGTAAGTATTATACACACCCAAAAATGGTGTTGGAGAGATTCACATAAATGATATATAAACATTTTTTTGGGTAGGGAACAAAGTAAAAACCTTACTAATTGTGAATCTAATGATGTGTATACATAATACATGCTTAATACTAATCAAATAAGTTTATCATTTAAATTTTTATTTTTTGGGACTAAAAGATCTTATAGCTTGATTTTGGCAAGCCTCATATGGAAAATGACATGTAAGTTGAAAATAATTAATATTATTTTATATTAATGGAGAAATGGTTACACAAGTTGTAACGTATCTCCTTAGTTTAGGATTAGTTCCTACAATTTAGGAGTTTGTTTGCAACTTCCTAATTCCTAGTGTTGTACTTAATGATGTAAGTCCTCATTCATGAATGTAGAGTAAACTCAGAGTGTTCTCTCTGTTTGAGTGCAGTCTCCAGGTGCAGTACTCACCTGTGAGCTGCAACTCCTTCTTTTTCAATTCAGTGTCATTTTTATCTTGGTATCAGAGCACAATATCAGAGGCCTGTGTGGTGTGTTGTGTTGTGAGAAAATTCTTGAAGCTGCGCGGTGCTTTTTTGTGCATTTTCAGTGTTTTCAGTAGTTTTTTATCAACGCATTGTTTCTGTTCGCAAACGCTGAAACTATAGATGCTGTCAACGTTGACATTGTTGTAGGTCCTCATTAGATGGCGAGGATAACATCGGCTTAGAAAAGAAAATTCGATTTTGCTGAGGCTGAACAAGTTGTGATATTTGTATATTGCCATTGAAATACCTAACGGGCCCGACCGCTTCTTGTCACTCGGTTGAAGCCAATTGCTGTAGGCAAACGAGTGTTTTAGTTTATAACCAGGGAACCACAACCACACGATGCACAGTTGGCTCGTGGTTTGGAGAGCCTGAGACGCTCGGCGTTAGAGACATTGAAGAATTTTTCCAGAACCATTGAAGAGCTAATACAGTCCAGTTCCCCACGTTGACTATATCTGACCTAAGTTTCAGATGGGAATGGTCGTGGAAATGGAACAACAAGGCGAAGGGCGCTTTCAGGTGTAGCAGTGCCAGATTATCTGGAAAAGTTGTAGCTATCTCTGGTTAGAGCGCGTGAAATAAAGCGGAGAGATACAAATCTGCATCAAAAATGCGTTAAGACGAGAAAGCCGTGGAGCCTGTTCTATGGAGACAAACAGTCAATGATGCCTGAAAATTGTGATTTGTGAGAATATTTTGTTGCCGGATGTTGATGGCGTCCAGGGGTAATTGTAACATTGTAATTCGTGTCGTTGAAGGCCATGGTTGGTGTTGAATCTATCAATCTATCTCCCACGGTGTCGACCATAAATACGGATATGGCAGTGAAAACAAATTTAAAACCATTGGAATGTGATGTGCGCGATTAGAAGTATGTGGAATGACTTGAAGCTTTTCACTAGGGATGTGGTTATACCCCTTATGGAAAATGGAGTCATGGAAGCTTTAGCTAGTGGTCATGTTGTTCTTGAAATATATTTGTGGTTTAGTAATATTATAATTTTTTTTTGTAAATTAAGTTATCATGATTTTCATAGAAATTTTATGATGCAATAACTGATTCTAGATACATTCTGTATTTAGACGGCTTTTCTAGATAACTGGCGAGTACAGCGGTTAGCGCCCATGTATCTCGGTGGATGGGAGCTTGTCCATAGAATGACTAGGAGTTCAGTGATTGCAATCAATTGTTTTCGAAGAGATCAAGTGGCAGTAAGGCTCAATATGGATGGTTGTCCAGATAGTATGGCAGTTGCAGATCTAGGGAAGGATCCCTCATTAGTGGTAGACGTGGAGGTGGTCTCCTAATGAGGTTATGCGATAGATTGGGATGTTGTTCAGTAATTGACTTCGGGAGGTCCTTGATTCGGGAGTTGAGGAAGCGAACTCGGGAATCCAACTTGCCAACTACACCTTTCCGAGGGTTATGAGGCAACTTGATGGAGCATCTACTGATAAGCTTGATTATTTTGTTATTTTCATGTAATGTAATCATTAAGGGGGGATGTTGGAGTTAATGCTTACATTCCATATTTGAGAAGTTGGTTTGTGATGGTTGAGAAATTCTCTCAACCTCTTTGTCTAATTTAGGAATAAGTTGGATCTCAGAAACTCTATTTAATAGAGTAATCAGAATGTAAATCTGTGTGTCAGTGTGTTTACACATACACCATTTGTGCATAATATATAATTGTGTTTCTGTAATTGATTATTTTTGTTACTAAGCCTCTTGGGCGTGTAAAGTTTGAATTGTTTAGAAGGATGCTAGGAGTTCAGGATAATCCTTTCTCCATTAAGGGGGGGAGTTGAAAATAATTAATATTATTTTATATTAATGGAGAAATGGTTACATAAGTTGTAACGTATCTCCTTAGTTTAGGATTAGTTCCTACAATTTAGGAGTTTGTTTCCAACTTCCTAATTCCTAGTGTTGTACTTAATGATGTAATTCCTCATTCATGAATGTAGAGTAAACTCAGAGTGTTCTCTCTGTTTGAGTGCAGTCTCCAGGTGCAGTACTCACCTCTGAGCTGCAACTCCTTCTTTTTCAATTCAGTGTCATTTTTATCTATGTATTTGTTTTTAAATATCAAATTAATTGAAAATCATTATCTTGGAACATATGAACCAATATTTTAATTTTAGTTCAGTATAAACTAATTCTATAAAATTTCAAGTAACATTTAAATTAAAGAATTGGAATTATACTACCTATGTGGATATCAATTAATTGTCCATATGACATAATATAATTTCATCTAAAGAAATTAAAAGTAGAAAATATGTCTTAGAAAGATGTTAACTTTTATATTTTTAAAAAATATTTCAACATATTTTTTTTAACTAATTTGAATATCTATGTTAACTCATTTATGTGGATATCAATTTATTTACATATTATATTTCACACTTTAAAAGGGATATATACTTGAAGAAATTTGACCCCTCTGGCCACAAGTTAGATACGGAGTTAGATGAATCTGGTTGGTTTTATTGTTGTGTGGGGCACATCAATATGATTTAGGATTTTTGAGACATTTTGAAAAGAAATATTACTTTTATAAGAATGTGTAGATGATCTGAGTTAGATGAATATGGCTGGTTTTATGTTGTGTGGGGCACATCACTATGATTTAAGATTTTTGAGACATTTTGAAAATAAAAATTACTTTTATAAGAATGTGTAGATATTGGTTTTTTCCTTGCAATTTTAGTTAAGGAAATAGATTAAATTTTACTTTTTTCAAAAGTGTTTTTATATTTTACAATTATAATTGAGTTTGGAAATTAATACGATTTATTTATTTATGAAAAATAAAAATGGTGTTGGAGAGATTCACATAAATGATATATACACATTTTTTTGGGTAACATTAAAGAGAACAAAGTAAAAACCTTACCAATTGTGAATCTATTGATGTGTATACATAATATATGCTTAATATTAATCAAATAAGTTTATCATTTAAATTATTATTTTTTGGGACTAAAAGATCTTATAGCTTGATTTTGGCAAGCCTCTTATGGAAAATGACATGTATTTGTTTTTAAATATCAAATTAATTTTAGTTAAGGAAAGATTAAATTTTACTTTTTCAAAAGTGTTTTTATATTTTACAATTGTAATTGTGTTTGGAAATTAATATGATTTATTTATTTATGAAAAATAAAATTTTCTTCAACTTTATAATTATAATTATGTATGGAAATTAATATTACTTTTTTAGTTTCTCATTTTTTAATAAAAAAAAATAGATTAAAGTTTGTTTCTCAAATGAGAATGAGTAAGTATTATACACACCCAAAAATGGTGTTGGAGAGATTCACATAAATGATATATACACATTTTTTTGGGTAACGTTAAAGGGAACAAAGTAAAAACCTTACTAATTGTGAATCTAATGATGTGTATACATAATATATGCTTAATACTAATCAAATAAGTTTATCATTTGGGACTAAAAGATCTTATAGCTTGATTTTGGCAAGCCTCATATGGAAAATGACATGTATTTGTTTTTAAATATCAAATAAATTGAAAATCATTATCTTGGAACATATGAACCAATATTTTAATTTTAGTTTAGTATATACTAATTCTATAAAATTTCAAGTAACATTTAAAATAAAGAATTGGAATTAGATGACCTATTCAAACAATGTGTATTTTTGAGATGAAGTAATATATGTATTATTTTGTTTAGAGAAAATTTATATATAAAATTAAAAACAATTTATTTTTACTACACAAAGTAATAGATGTTTCATCTTGTTAAATAAAAGTGGACACATGAAGTTAAGTATTTCCAAGGTTATGATAATGTTGGAACACATTAAATTTCTATTTTTATTATTTCATTTTTTTGTTTTATTTGTAAGATTGGCAGGACTACATCTTCAACATGTCCAATATAACATTGAACCGGTAACTTCACATCAACGAGCGCCTTAACAGAACACTCAATCATCGTTATTCAAGACCTCGTGGACATTATTTTAAAATTTATAATCTTAAACTAAACACACACACACACACACACACACACACACACACACACACACACACACACACACACACACACACACACACACACACACATATATATTCAAAGCTTAAATTCAACACAATACATCATCTTTTTATTAAAGAAATGACATTGTTGTGTATATTTTTTTTCAAAAGGAAAAAAACCAACATATTTCATTAAAATGAAAATAGTTTACATAAATGGTGAAAATAACCGAATTATATATATATATATATATATATATATATATATATATATATATATATATATATATATATATATATATATATATATATATATATATATATATATATATATATATATACATACACACACACACACACACACATATATATATACACACACACACACACACACACACACACACATATATATATATTCAAATCTTAAATTCAATGGAGTTTATCATATTTTATTAAAGAACTGACATTGTTGTGTATATTTTTTGTTCAAAAAGAAAAAAAGCAGCATTTTCATTAAAATGAAAATTGTTTACATAAATGGTGAAAATAACTAAATAATAGGGCACATAGGCCCACCAAAGAACCCCATAGGGAGCACCAAATATAGCCCAGGAAATGGGCAACCAAACATTATAATGTGGGTCAACAAACCCCAACAAAAATCTAAAACAAAAAAAAAGGGTTCAAGGTCCATACATAGACTCAAATGGGTTGTAGCAATTCTGGGGCCGAAACCCTAAGACACCTAGATAGCATAGGAAGATACTTTGACCGAAAAGAAGAACAATGTCGAAAGGTAATTTGACAGACAAGTAAGAACAATGTTGGATGATGCTCTAATGGGAAAGTAAGAGCTTGGAGATGCTACAACATGCCTCAATGAAACCATAAGGCACCTTGGTAGCACTAGAAGATACTTTGATTGGTCTCTCGAGGGATGCCATAAACAAGGGGAAGGGGTGGCTAGGGTTCCATCATCCCCAACTTATTTATTGTATGCTTCAGATGCACAACCACGATCCAACCCTTAGGATCCTCATCAATACATAACCACATACTAGGTTTTGTCCAGTGTTTCTCAGAACGCTACAGTTAAAACACCACGACCCACCCCAAATATGTGCCATTGCAGACAACAAAACACACTTCCCAACATGAATATCACTCGAGAAAGCACAAAACAAGCCCACGACATAGGTATGCGGCTCCATAGGCAGACTCTATCCATATCATAGACAGAACAAATCAGGTCGTGAAACCCCCAAGAAAACCCTAACAAGCTCGGAGACACACAACCTCCCTCATCCAACTTCGTCATAGGCCTGAGGCACAAACCCCCCCCCCCTAGAGATGCTATTGTACCTCATGCGACAACCAGGTAGGCTTAAAAGAGAAGTATAATTTGAAGCCTTCAACGAGCACCTCCAGATTTGTAGTGATACAACATACCAAAGACATGGAGGGAAAAGAAAAACACTATGAAGCAAAGGCACATGACCAAAATGATCGCCAGCGACACCAGGCACATCATCTAAGGAACCAAAGAAAGTAACATCTACCACTGTTATCACTGAATTCTCCTCCACAGCCACTGCCAATGCCTGTTGGTCTTTTGTAACACAAGCCCATTGAGGAAACAGAGCTTCTGCAAGGCCTCGATTTGTTCTTCTTGAATTCAATGGAGTTGATAATATTTTTATTAAAGAAATAAAATTTTTGTTCTTGATAGAGATGGTATAAAGGAAATGAAATTGCTATTGTTTTTATTGAATTATTGCCGCTAAGTAACCTTTATAATGGCTTGGAAACTCAACTTAAATTTGTCAAATTTTTCTTTGTAGAGATTTATGAGGGAAATGCGAGATGGTGTGCATAAATGCTTGTTTAATTATCTTGGAAACAAAGGCTCACTATTATACTTCGACTTCTATAATTGAATTCTTAGAGTTTATATATATATATATATATATATATATATATATATATATATATATATATATATATATATATATATATATATATATCGAGAGAGAGCCTATATCATAACAATAAATTCATTAGAGACATTTAAGAACAAAAGAACTCATGATAGTCACATGATATATTTTATTTTAATTTTATAACTTCATAATCTTGAATAGAGGGACATGACTAACATACAAGTATGGAAGTATAAACATTGAATTACATGGAAGTGATTATTGTTGAGAGATATTTGGTGGTTTGTGTAATAGTGATGATTTATGTAACTATGGAAAATCATGTAACACATATAATAGTGGTAGTTTATGTAACCATGGAAGTTCATGTAACACATGTAACAATGGCAAGATAATTATATATCTATATAGCTTGAGACTCATATATAACTAGTTTTTTTGGAAGCTAGGGGTGAGAATATTGTAGTCTTGCTCCTCGAAAAATAAGAATAGCAATATCTTTTCCCATTGATGTTTCGTTGACATATTGTCAAGGTTTTACTACATAAATATTTTATCTTGTTTGAATGCTTCTTTGTTATCTTGTTTCATTATTTCCTTGCATCCAAACTTTATGCGAGCTCAAATATACCAACAAGTGTTATCAGAGTGAAGGTGAAGGGGGGTGTGAGAGGTAGTGAACCATAAGTTTGTCTCTCGCAGGAAGATAATAGGTTGCAAGCCAGAGGTGTTTGCACACAAAGGAGAAGCCACAACGAGAGATTCTATCCATATATAAGAGAAATAACCAATAAATGTGTTGCTAAGATACTCTATTATGTCCACATAAGGGATAATTTGTTGTTATGTTCATAAAGAGAAGAAAACATGATTTATTAATGGTCGAGTTTTGCATGTGTTTTGGTGGAGGATGAGTTCTGATTTTCTACTTTGAGGCCACTTATAGTAGAATTTGTGAAGAGTTTTGTCTTTTTTTGGTGGAACATTTTCTACTCAATTTGGTGATGTCACAGACGATGCAATTTGGTGGAGCCACTTGTTCAATGGGGATGGTGCAAATACAATTATAGGTCTAACTAAATTTAATAATGAGTCTCATGGAGAGTGTCGTTTGACAAAGGACTTGTGGAGTCTTTCTCTAGTAGAAACTACAAATCTAATCTATTTGTTTTTGTTGGAGATATATTTCAAATTTCAAATTTCTTCTCTGCGCCAAAGGATACTCTAATACCATGTTTGGTTCTCGCTTTCAGAGAAGACGATTCACATGTTAATTATCCAGTCAATGCTCAGCCCAACCAGAACGTTGCTACAACAATGCATAGATGAGGTTGTTGTTTATGTTCCCCTTATATTCTCTTTAACTGGTAATCTATGTCCCCTTTGAAAAATAATATGTGCTCCAATAATTTATGGAGAACCCTACAGAGAAATAAACTCTGGAAAAATTCAATAATAATGAGCTAATTAGGGTGGCAATAGAGGACCACCGAAATTGCTGAGATTCTAGCTAGGGTGAAATCATCGAAAACTGGTTTCTCTTGAAATCCTGGATCACGATATTTCCTTGAAGTCGATCTATAATAAACCATCAGGATGATAGGATGCACAACTCTGATACCACTGTAAGATCCCAAATATTAAAAAATTTGACTGATGTAGAACACTACATTGTTCTAATTAACAGAAGCCTTCAACAAAAATAATAACATATAAGGGATCTGGAACTGCAACCACTTTATTAATTAATTACTATAGATAATACATGCCAAAATAATTAACATAAGAAACCATCGCCAATGGCATGTAAGGATGCTCATCAAATGAGAAATAATAGCTGAATCACAACCATAGACTCTGGATGGATCCACTAGAAAAATTACTCCCACGGGTTTTCGTCCCTAGGATCAAAATAGAACTGGCCTTGCCAAGTTCTCAACAAAGGAAAAATAGATAAATAACTCAGGATGATCTCAATGCCTAGCTCCTACCCCCTTTTATAGGCTTGATGGACTCTCTAGAAGCTTTATTTTATTATTTTACCTCGAAAAATGAAGGAGAATACCGTGGGCAGATACCATGGGTAAATACCACGATAAATACCATGGGTATATTTCGTCTATTTTGACCATATACAAAAAATGAAATATTACATTTGTCATCTATCTATTATAGTTTCAATGTCCTTCTATCCATGTTCTCTAGTTTCAGTTGGGGTGGTCATTCACTAGGAAAATGGGCCATAGATTCTTCTACTCCTTGCTTTGAAAATACATTAGAGGAAATTTCAGCCTAAAAGTGGCCTCCTAAGGAAAAATAATAAAATAATACTTAAAATAATAAAATAAGAGTAATGAATTTTGGAGGGAAATGAAGAAAATTATTTATAGAGGCATGTCAACATTGGAAAATGGCACGACAACCTCGATTAATCTGGAACCAGATATAATGTAAAATCACCATTAAACATAACATAGAGGGCTATGTGGGGTTTGCACCTAAGCCAACGCGACAATGCCTTGTGAATGCCACATGGCAGTGGCGAGTTGGTGTGGAACCATGCTAATGTGGATGTACGAACCTTTTTGATGAATTGTTGGAGCTATGTGGAGTCCATGTGGGAGCTACATGACCTTATCACCATCCATTGCTCATTTCCACAACTAATATGCAATGTAACATGCGACAGAAAATTGTAGTAGGGAGGTGACAATAGAGTGGTGATGGTAATTGTCCAAAAAATTCCCATCTATTGGGGTCGTCATTTGACGAGACCTCCCACCACTCATTAGATCAAACTTTTGACCCTCCATAACTAACATGCTACCTTGGATGAAAAAACCACAGGATGGCCAAATCAACGAGCCACATTTCATTTTCTGCCCCCCTTGGTCCATTGTGAGTTAATGGGAGGGTTCGACATTAGTATTCTCGCGATGGGCCCCACATTAAAAGGGAACCGCCTCATGGAAAAATGATTGGGTTATGGGTCCTATCTATGGTCCTCATTCATCCCCCCCCATCCCCCTTGGTGTACCATGAGTTAACCAGGGGGTGGTTCTAAAACAGGAAACCATCCATGAAAAACCACTTTAATTTCTAAGAACCTAAAACTAGGGGTAATGTGAAATCACTGCATAACCCATGGAGCCAGGCTTGGTGGGGGCCATGAGCCTTAATTGACATGGAAAGTGCCATGGAGATCTAGTCATGGACACAATGGATGCCTTGTAGTGACATGGTAGACCCACACATGCACCCATGTCCTTATTCGATTGGTCAAACTTGAAGGGGGCATAACTCTCAATCCAAGAGTTAGATTGAGATAAAATTTATATTGTTGCAATGCTCTCGATATATTGGATATGATGGTGGTATCAAAAATTAATTCTGAAAACTATAAAAAAGCCAGAGGATTTCTTAGCTCCATATTCATAACAAACCTTGGACATCATGTTAATGATATCGTAACACCTTCCACAACTTGAGTTAGCTCAAGGGGGTGGGAGGGAGTGTTACATCATTTACCTCTATTGACCAATTCTATGAGTGTTTGACATGATCGTCATTATTGACACTTGTTAGATTGTACTAAATCACCTGGGAATCATTTTCATCATTAGTGGTCTCCTTAATGTTCGTTAATAGGATCCCTTAATTCCTAGTAATTATGAAATCTCCCTATGTCCTCGACATCAACTCATTCATTCACATGTACTAAGGTCATACCATCGAGACAGGTAAAATACATTGGATATTGGGGATACCTTACATATGCATGTTTCTAGACCCAAGTTGCAATGGAGTATATTTTATACTTTGAAGACCATACATGGGGCACTCCCTCATTGGTTTGAAAAGTCCTATAGATATATATTGTATCAATGATCGACCTTGTAACTCTTTCATGATTATAGTCAACACTTGATGACGGGGGTCTACAATGTATTGTGTTGGAGAGAAAGCTTTATTCTTTTCATACTGAGTATGGGAATGCCTATGTCAAGAATGTTGATAATATATCTTTTATTGTGACTTTTCTAGATCCTTACATATTTTCCATCCTTTACCCCCTTCATATCTTAAACTCATTGTATATATATAATTTATTTCAACCATCAATGTCTCTTCTAACCTAATACATTAGGGGGCATTTATAGCTCAAAATTACACTCCCCTAAGTCCACAAGAGAAGCAACATAGGAAAATTAATGTAATGCATGAAAAGTTTCATGGAAACCATAAAACAAATCATGTTTTACTCCTTTAATTCCCCCAAGGCACTAACTAAGAGAGATGCAATTCTCAAGTTGGCCTTGTAGGAATAGTTGAATGTTCCAAACACGCAAGCACAAAGCAATGAATTGGGTAGGGTTTTTAATGTGCATGGATAAGGATTGACAGGGTAAAAAAGTGATCAAATCTCAAGATAATTATGAAAGGATCGAATCAAACTTAGTCAAGAAAGTTTCTAGATTCATATAATCACTTTGTTAACTCCTTTATAAAAGAAAAACTCTCCATGAGGAAGAGAGAGAAGTGAAGATAATTAAATGTTGTTGAAACTTAGTTTCACCTTGTTTAAGCCAATAATAACAGTGAGCTTAACTATGAATCTTGGTGAGAGGAAATGCTAAAGGTAAGGACTTTGAGGAGGTCAACTATTGTAACAATTGGGTAGAATAAAGAAAATATTAGATTTCCCCCCATTTGTATATTATTTATGCTATAAAAATGTTCATGATTTTATGGTTTTGGTTTTTCTCTTGCTAACATTAATAAATGTTGTAGGATTTGGTGCATTCTCGTTGTTTATTTGAAAATTGCAAGTGTGAGGGGTAAGGAGAAAGATCAACCGATAGACTTGTGATTTATATTTTTTGAGAACTTGCTCCTTACCCCTCACACCTGCAATTTTTTGGAAACAATTTTCATTTTAATAAAAACGCTGTTTTTTTTCTTTTTGAACAAAAAAATATACACAACAATGTCAGTTATTTAATAAAAATATGATCAACTCCGCGGGGTATTGGATAATGATGATCGAGTGTTATGTTAAGGCGCTCATTGATGTGAAGTCACAGGTTCAATGATATATTGGACATGTTGAAGATGTAGTCATGCCAATCTTACAAATAAAATAAAAAAATGAAATAATAGAAATAGAAATTTAATGTGTTCCAACATTATCATAACCTTGGAAATACTTAATTTCATGTGTCCACTTTTATTTAACAAGATGAAACATATATTACTTTGTGTAATAAAAATAAATTGTTTTTAATTTTATATATAATTTTTCTCTAAACAAAATAATACATATATTATTTCATCTCAAAAATATACATTGTTTGAATAGGTAGTATAATTCCAATTCTTTAATTTAAATGTTACTTGAAATTTTATAGAATTAGTTTATACTGAACTAAAATTAAAATATTGGTTCATATGTTCCAAGATAATGATTTTCAATTAATTTGATATTTAAAAACAAATACATGTCATTTTCCATATGAGGCTTGCCAAAATCAAGCTATAAGATCTTTTAGTCCCAAAAAATAAAAATTTAAATGATAAACTTATTTGATTAGTATTAAGCATGTATTATGTATACACATCATTAGATTCACAATTAGTAAGGTTTTTACTTTGTTCCCTACCCAAAAAAATGTGTATATATCATTTATGTGAATCTCTCCAACACCATTTTTGGGTGTGTATAATACTTACTCATTCTCATTTGAGAAACAAACTTTAATCTATTTTTTTTTATTAAAAAAAATGAAAAACTAAAAAAGTAATATTAATTTCCATTCATAATTATAATTATAAAGTTGAAGAAAATTTTATTTTTCATAAATAAACAAATCATATTAATTTCCAAACACAATTATAATTGTAAAATATAAAAACACTTTTGAAAAAGTAAAATTTAATCTTTCCTTAACTAAAATTAATTTGATATTTAAAAACAAATAGATATCATTTTCCATAAAAGGATTGCCAAAATCAAGCTATAAGATTTTTTAGTCCCAAAAAATAATAATTTAAATGATAAACTTATTTGATTAGTATTAAGCATGTATTATGTATACACATCAATAGATTCACAATTAGTAAGGTTTTTACTTTGTTCCCTTTAATGTTACCCAAAAAAATGTTTATATATCATTTATGTGAATCTCTCCAACACCATTTTTATTTTTCATAAATAAATAAATCGTATTAATTTCCAAACTCAATTATAATTGTAAAATATAAAAACACTTTTGAAAAAAGTAAAATTTAATATATTTCCTTAACTAAAATTGCAAGGAAAAAACCAATATCTACACATTCTTATAAAAGTAATATTTCTTTTCAAAATGTCTCAAAAATCCTAAATCATATTGATGTGCCCCACACAACAATAAAACCAGCCATATTCATTTAACTCCGAATCATTTACGCATTCTTATAAAAGTAATATTTCTTTTCAAAATGTCTCAAAAATCTTAAATCATATTGATGTGCCCCACACAACAATAAAACCAGCCAGATTCATCTAACTCCGGATCTAACTTGTGTCAAGAGGGATCAAATTTCTGTAAGTATAAATCCCTTTTAAAGTGCTAAATATAATATGTAAATAAATTAATATCCACATAAATGAGTTAACATAGATCTTCAAATTAGCTAAAAAAAAATATGTTGAAATATTTTTAAAAAATATAAAATTTAAACATCTTTCTAAGACATATTTTCTACTTCTAATTTCTTTAGATGAAATTATAGTATGTCATAAGGACAATTAATTGATATCCACGTAAATGAGTTAACATTGATATTCAAATTAGTTAAAAAAAAATTGTTGAAATATTTTAAAAAAATATAAAGTTTAAACATCTTTCTAAAACATATTTTCTACTTCTAATTTCTTTAGATGAAATTACAGAAATTATATTATGTCATATGGACAATTAACTAAACATATATAGCATATTAGTTTGCATATTAGTTTTTGTTTTCGATTATAGCCAATATTACGTTTATATTTAGAAAGTAATTTATTTTTAATTCACAAATGTAACACTCATAAATATTGAACACTGATAAACAAACAAACTTTCAGATAGTCCAAAAAAACAAAAAAATAACATGGTTTCTTATTCTAAAAAATATAGATGATTGCATACATGCTTTTTGATTCATACTACATATTAAAAAATAGAAAAATGGAATAGTATAGTTCCAATCATTTTTCAGAACTTAACGATCATTTATCATTAATCACAAATAAATCAAAAAATTTTACACCAGTCAAACTATATTGAGTTTACAATGTACATCTGTATTATCGGATTAATCTCAATACTGTGGCATCGCATAATGAATAACAAATGTCTTTTTTGAAAGGTTAGTGAAAGAAATTTACTTTAAACATTGATAAACGGACAATAACCAAGTAAATGATAAAATTTAATCGCTAAATGACTCTCCAGGTTCTCACCTGGAGAGTGTACAAACACTCACACAAACTGATACGTACAATCAAGTGAACAACCTAGTACATATAGGCTTACTCACAAATAGGTGGATTGAACCACTCCCCGAATATTAGGATCTGAGATCTAGAATTAGAATCTCAATCCTATCCTAACTTAACTTTCTCCATTAATTTCTAAAACTCCCCCTTAATGGAGAAAGGGTACTAAAAAAAAAAAAATAACATATGCCTGCTGGTCTAGTCTCAGCTAGGCTTACAATGGTAAAAAACATTAAAAAAACTTGGTAACAGAGTTTTCAGAGTTTTCATCTTAGTCTTCTTTGCGTGAGATCCATGCTTGTTCATTTGTGGATGAGGCTTCATCTTCACTTTCTTTGCCATGAGATAGTGATGTATCTTTGCCTCATTTCTTCCCCTGTGAAGGAAACCTTGATTTCTTGTTCTCATCCTTCTCAGAATCACGGCAGGCTCAATAGCAGACTGTTCCTTCTCACTATTTCCGGTGTCAATCATCTGAACATCAACGATGATATCTTCACCATTGATTACAACAATTTCTGTCTTAATTTCACAAAGACATGGTGTTTCAAGCCATGCTTCAAGAAACTTCAATTCTTCTTCAAAATTTATTGCCGATTCTTGCCTACCAATATTTTCATCTTCCTGCTCCTTCATAAGAGCTTTCATTTCACCATCTCTCCCTATTTCATCCTTTTCTGCTGACATAATTATGCCTTCATCCAGTTCTGTTGCTACAAGCATGTTCTGCATTTGATCTGTATGTGAAGATAGGCCTTCCTTCTCACCAAATAGTAATTCATCAATTTGATGTTTTTCAATCATCAAATTGGTCCACTCATCATTGGATATATAAGTCTCATCAAACTTGATTTCTGCATCAGGAAAAATTTTAGGTTCTACAATAATGGATGTGTTTTCATCATTACAAGTTTCAATTACAAATACACATTTATCACCCATCACTGCATCTTCAGTGTCACAATCAAATATGGGATCATTATCAAGAGCAATATCTGTAGCATCATTGCCCTTATTCAAACAGTGTTTCATTTCTAAAACATCCCATAAAAACTTTGTACTAGGAATCTCTCCATATTCATATATTATGCTGAATATGATATTGTCATCTACTGCAGATGTTATAAGACTTAATGCTACTGTATCTCCACTATCGTTAATAACATCTTCAATATAATCCAGTAAATTTAACTTCCATAGTACTGTTTTTATTTCAGTTGTCCAGCGTTCATAATTCATACCTGAAAAAAATGGTAAATCTGGCATTAATAATTTAATAATCTCACCAAATTCCAAATCAGCACCTTGATCAGCAGTTGGTCCATCACTATCAACCTGAAACAAATCACAAAATTCTGCAACACAATATTTTGCACTTCTTCGTTGATGCTTTTTCCTGAATTTTCTTCAAGACTCTTTCAATTTACTTTGATGACCCATTTTCTCCTTCTATTTTCTCGCTTGCAAGAACACTTCGAGCTCATGCTCTTCAAGCATTCCAACAAATCTGCAGTCTTTTCCAGACAGCAACGAATCTTCTCCTCTGCTAGTGGCCCTCAAATAACGGATGAAACCAAAGAATTTCTATCAAATTTCAACATTCTCTTTCACAATTGCTGGAGATTATTCAAACTCCGCCAAATATTTGTTATAAAGAAGGCGCAAAGTCGTTCGCCTCAAATTTGCTCACATTTAAAATAAAATCCGAGCTCAGATCCGAGCTTCGTATCAACTAGGCTTTTCAAACAATGAGTCAAACTTATGGAAGTTTGTTAAGGGTAGCTACCTAGGTTTCTGTCACCCTGTTGCCCTCATTTGCGTCGTTTCACTTCTGGAAAACAAATACCCCTGCAACCTGCATGCCGTAATAGTGGGAGCAACACAGTAGGTGAACCGATACTAATAGTAAATAGCAATCAAATCAATTCAAATTAAAGCATCCATGTTACACTGAAACTCTTCAAATAAGAGAGTCTGCAAATGTGGTTTTCAATTTCTAGAAGAAAATCCAGAAATCGAGTGGCAACAACTCCTCCTCCTGCAATTAAAAAAACGATATCCTCCCTTCTCTGCCACGATTCTCCTTCTATTTTCTGCTCGATCACAGCCACCAAAGTCTACTCGATCCTTAATCGCTCCACAGGGATCCACGAAGAAAAAAAAAACAAAACAAAAAACTGAGTATGCACGCTATCCACTCACACCGTTAGCGTTGGTTGCAGCAGTGATGGCTCCACGCAGTTCCAAATTTGCGACAGTCTATGTGCGATACACTTCAAATCCCTCCTGCAGATTCACTTCAAATCCCTCCTATTCACATGAAAGACTGAGGGAATAGAACATCCAAGCCACTTGGTTGGCAGACTCTTTGTTGCGGAGGTTTGGTCACAGTGCTCCAACCACCGTTAGCATCATAGAACTCGGTCACGAGTTTCAAACCACCGTGCAATGCCACAGATCTCAAGAATCGGCTATTTTGCAGCTGCCAAAAGGTCCTTTAAGAAAGGGAGAGTCCAAGCTGCCAGACAATTTGCAGCACATGAATCAAGCAACTTAAGCGTTTGATCCTTTGGACTTTCTTGTTTTGGAGGAATTCGACAATTCCTAAAAATGCACGCCCCTGATCTGCTGTGGACATCCGATCTGATATTTGCTGCAGCTCCAGCACCGAACATGAAATCCTTAATGAAATGGCTCTCGAGGATTCAATCGAAAAAAAAACTCAAAATGCTATCTAAGTCTCTAATTCTGGCAGTCACAGCATTGCTTATGGGAAAGAAATTAATTCATCGACATCAATGCAGGTTCAAGCAAATCTTTCAACCAAAGTTCTGTCTCCAGAGATGGCAAGGGCAGCATCCGCCCTTTCATATCCAGATCGATTCTACGCAGTGAAATTTGGCCTTTCCTTTCGTCCACACTCCCAGAAGTAATGGATAACCATTCTGCATCAATTGGTAATTCGGCGTTGTTAGCTGCAGCAGCATCATAATTTGCATCATTGCCAGGTCATCTGACTGATGCTACCATAAAGGAGTTTTTGGATCGATTCCCACTACCTCTGATCTTCATTGCACTAAAAGAACAACGATGACTGTTCATTGGGCACCTTTGATGACCGCAAATCCGACTGCAATAAAAGGTTTTGATTACCCGCAGTCTTCCACGGCTCCACATAGACTTCACTGGCCTCAACTCCTTTACTGGAAACCAATGGCGAACACTCTTCCTCCTTGACAATAATACACAGCTCGTCTCCTCAGATCTGGATTCAGATCTCAAATGAGCTATCTTGCAAAGCTTCCAAACAGCCTGCTAGAAATCAAACGAGGCAGGATGCGCTCCACTGCAGATGACCACGAGATCTAATTCTGAGATTAGATCTAATCCGCACGTCCTCGCAGTAGATTCCAGACTCCGCACCAATCCACCACACAACGTTCCCTTTTCTCTGGCAGTGTTGCACGAATGGCTCGGCGTCTCCGTAGCACGGAGTGCTCCTCCTCTCGATGGACACCGGATACAACATTGTCCTTCACGGATCCAGCATTCACGATCACAACACACCAGAAAACATAAGTTCGTGGTAGCTCCCTCCAGTGTGCCTCCACACACAGCTCAGTCACGAGCTGCTCAGTCCTTCACGACCACGCAATTCACCATCACGACCTTGATAAAACGCCTTCACGGCCTCCACACAGCCTCACGGCCTTGATAAAATGCCTTCATGGCCTCCACACAGCCTCACGGCCTGCCTCACCCAGTACCGCAACAGAGAACACAACTCTGCACCAGCGAGCCACGAAATTCACCTTCACTCGGGCTCTTGGCCTCACGCAGCATTCACTCTCCCACAGATCTATTTAGCTTCAACCTGAAGCTCTGATACCATGATAAAATTTAATCGCTAAATGACTCTCCAGGTTCTCACCTGGAGAGTGTACAAACACTCACACAAAATGATACGTACAATCAAGAGAACAGCCTAGTACATATAGGCTTACTCACAAATAGGTGGATTGAACCACTCCCCGAATATTAGGATTTGAGATCTAGAATTAGAATCTCAATCCTATCCTAACTTAACTTTCTCCATTAATTTCTAACAGTAAAATCTCAGAATTTCAATTTTAATACATACTTTTACACAATGCTTTAAAAAAACTCATTTGTATCATGGCCACTCCCAATTACAAATGAACCCAATGAAGTAATCTATCTTTCTGCACTTCCAATGATGCCAATTCGAGCATTTGATATGTATGTAAAATGGATCAAAGGATGCAATTTACCTGCACAGTTCCTTGATTTTCATCTTCGAAATTGTGGTTTGTATGTAAGGTGGATCAAAGGACCTGCACGACTCCTTGCCTTTCATCTTCTAAATTTTCCTCTATCAAGGTTCAACACATTTCAAGTGGCATTAGTTATCTTATAGCGTGTTAGAAATTCCAATTTGTTTTCGAGTAGGAGTAAGAATAGAATTATATGGTTCGCCTGGGAAAAAAAATTAATAGAGTTATCTGGTTCACCTGCCAAAGAACAAACAATGTGTTCCTGGAATTGATCTAGGAAACACAGACAACCACGGAAGGAGAACCCCAAATAATGATTTCCTGGAATTGATACATAAAACACAAATAGCAGGGAAAACCCCAACATTGGCAGAGTTATCTACACATTTATTCAAATTCACTGGGCTATACACTCACCTTTGAAAACCAATATTGCAAAAAAATGCATTATTGAAAAACTGTAGCTAAATATAAATTCTTGCGCAGCAAAGACTCTTAAAAGCTTATGGATAATCAAGATCGGGGGCACGCAGATATATCTTTAGGGTCTGTAATCTCCATTTTAATGCATCTTTCTGATTACTTCTTGAAGTCTCCGTTGACACTTCAGAAAGAAATGACCAGACTAGGCAAGTCAACAATTCAATATGTACCCACTAACTTAAACAGAAACGGATAGGAAAAGCCATACCTGAAAACAAGAACAAGTGCAAATTTTAGAGATTACTAGTGTCACGTTGAAACCCTTACCTTGGTTGTAGTGGTAAGGGTTTCATCCTATCCATATCCCTCAATAAATAGCAAAAAGCTTGAAACAAAGAGAAAATTAACACTTATTAACTCAAAAGGGAGGAAAAACAAACCATGTTGTTAGGAAAATCATTGAATTTCTCACCAGTAGCATGACTAGCTTTGCCTCGCAATCGGTACCGAAATTCCATACCCAAAACTTTAATTGGAAAAAATAGAATAATATGAACACTGGCATGGAATGAGCCAAGAGGGTATGGCTATCAGTGGAAGATCAACGAAAGGAAATACAAACTCAAGTTCCTTCATTGAATTCATTGCGAAATTAAAAGGATGTTGGGACAACTTTGCTGAGAAATAGAGTAGAAGCGATCGATGTGCTTTGCCAAGTATCGGTCCTATTTTTATCCTGTCAAATACAGAGCAATGCAGATCAAAATAACTCGAATTACCACTCTATACTCATTCATAAACATAGGGTTTATTCAATTCCCTGGCTTAAGGGCTTATTTCCAAGATCCATTTTAATATTAGACCACTCTTTTAGGGATTTTGGTCCGATCAACTGAAGAAACGTGTTCTCTACCTCATCGATGCTGTACCACTTAGCTTTCAAAGCAATCTTCCATTTTTACACCAATTTGTTAAAAAAACCGGTTACCTCTGAGTTTATCTGATGGAGTCCTAAATCGGTTACCTCTGAGTTTATGTGATGGAGTCCTACATCGAGCTCGATCTGAGCATTCAAACTCGACGTCTTCAACCGATGGTAATACTACTAATATGAATTTCTGTCGAGGGCGTCAAAATCACCAAGCATACAGAGCATTATCAAATTCTTGGCGTCGAACAAGCATTTGAATTTTTGGGCAGGTTAATAGCATTGATGCATAACTGTAGTTAATCGAGGTGGCTCAAATAACCATGAGGGCGGTAGTATTACGATGCCCATAGCATGGCCATAGACTTTCTTAGTAGAGAGTTTATTTAGCAACAAGAACAGGAAGAAGAAGAAGAAGAAGACCATATTATGGTCATCATCACAGAATGGGACCATGCTCACCAAAGAGAAACACTCAGATCCATATCAGATGACGAATCATGGGCGGTTTACAGAGAAAAGTGGAGGCCAACATGGCAGCTCCGCAATACCCAAATACTAGATGCAGATTTACAAAGCCATTCAGACATCCAACATCTAGTACCAGAAAGGAGAGTACATCCAAAAGGAAGCAGATGGATTCATGATATGATGTACTCCACCAACATGACAGCTTCACATGAAGCTGAAAGATCATTATCTGAAGATTTTTGTGATCTCGCTGTTATCTGTATTGGCGGTAGCGATAGAACAAGAATCTATTACAAATCTTATACAATCAATAGAACACGGTGTCCTAGCTGGAATTATACATAAATATTCTTAACATGGCCAGGTAATAACCCTGACCTCATTTTTCCTAACAATGTGTACAATTTTGCAGGGTATAAGAAGCATTGGTGGAATCTGCTGAACAAAGATGGTCGTGATGAAACTCATTACACCAAACTAAAATTTGGACCAACTTGGATAAATCATACAGGTCAAAGTCCTCCATGGCTAAGTGATTGGTGGTTTATGTATGGCTTGAGTGCTTACAGTATGGATCCATATTTCTATGAATCCTACTTTCAAAGCCGGTGTAACACATGTCTGGAAAGTCCAATAGGAGAATGTTTTCATACTCCTTGTCAAACTGTTAGAGATATGAGCCAACTAGAATACAGACTGACAAATTCAGTCTTTGAATTTCAAAACAACATGCATCTTCAGTGGCTCGTATTAACTAATATAAAACACCAGATAATTTTAAATAAGCCTATGATAGTCCGCCGGATATACACAAAAGCTTGGGATGATCATATCTATCCAAATCTTAGATTCTCGAACATCAAAATCCTTGAAGATCCTGCAGAAGCCAGTACAAGCGGTTCACATGGGCTCCGCTAAAATAAAAGTATCCATTGTGTTGATATACCCAGTCACGGGTTTACAGTGATAGGTCTTTTCCCGAGGGATTTTTACCTGTTCAAAAAAGCATCCTCCGTGTAGGAAATAATTATGTTTCCTTGTGGGCCTTGTACATAAAAGGTATCCATAGTGTAGTACCCACACACTATCACATACGTCTGTCTGAAGGACCAAATCTCTGCACGGATGTCACTTCGGTGTTACCCGAAAGCAATGATTCACCTTCCACTTGTCAATAATCCGATGGCGCTACAAGAATGTTTGTCCCCCCGTTCAATCTATATAACGAAGGGTAAGGCTCATTCGAAGGCATCGGAATTTAGAGTATTTTCATTTGTGTTTTGAGTCGAGTCTGAGCTCCCTGCTCTGCATCTGCGAGAATTCTCTCGATCTGCTTGCATCATGGAGTCTGGTCTCAAGACTTAGGTGATCTGAGAAGCCTGCGTGTCTATGTGCTCGGCATAGGCAAGAACCTAACGTGGCCAGATCAATAGATCGAGTTTGTAAGTGAGTCTGTCTGTGTGTTGTGTGTTTTGTAAAGAACTCTGAGACAAAGTCTGCAACTGGCCAGATAGCCTCCAGTGTTGCTCGCTCATTTACTGAGAAGCTAAAGTCTAGTAAAATCCATTGCAGTCAATCTCTGGAAAGAGATCTTGATTTCCAGTCATATATTCTGAGTTCTGAAATTTGCTCTGTAATATCATTTTGACATATCAATAAAGAGAGATTCATTTTGATGTTCTGCATGTCCAAGTACTGAAACTCTGTGCATTTATATTGACTGCTAAGACACTTTTTGTCACTCTCAAAGTCTTGAAATTTCATTAGAAGTTCGCCAGAGGTTTGCCAAACCACCGAGGGACGCCAAGGCCGTAAAAAGGCGAAGGAAGCCGCAGAGAAAGGCCGCTAGTTGCGTGAACGTGGGAGTAGGTTCGTGTATGGGTTCATCACTGGGTTCACATAAAGAATTTTTTAGAGCATAAGACAAAGGAGAAACTTAGCAAGGCCAAGTCCGCCTTTGTGTGTGCGGAAAGCAAGCTTGTTGAGAAGCCCCTGCTAGAAATTGGTATTAGAGCCAGTAGTCAAGGTTGACTGTCAAATCTGGTTCGAGAAAAGGTCAGTACTTAATCCTTTCTCTCTTTATAAATCTGAAATGGACTCTTCAATGAGGAAATCAATTTCTTTTCGTGAGTTAGAAGAACAAGATAGGGCCACCCAAGACCCTCTCAGAGATATGTTTGCATCTTATTCTAACAGAGTATTAAATCAATTAGAATTGTTGTATGAAGAGGCCGAGCCTCAGGCCAAATGGGTTCTACCAAAGATATCTACATCTGAGGTCTATGCAGACTTGGGTGTGTGGCACCTCAAGGCTGCCACCAGAATCACAATCAAAGAATCCATAAGTTCTATAGAATAAAATTCTGATTGCGTCCAAACAATCCCGTTGTTAAATCCAAAACAGCTCCAAGCAGAAGCTAGGAAATTGGGGACACAATTTCTACATCTTGGATGTATTTGGGTGGGAATCAATGCTTTGGTTCATCCAGGTCTAGATACTTATGTGTTAGCCACTGTTCATGACCTAACCCATAACAAATATACCGATTCCCTGATAGGAGGAATAGTTGCACCACTGTCAAATGGACTAGTCTGGTTTGACTGCTACCCAAATTTCTCTGTGTATGTCCATGATGAAACCCTGAGCGATATTTTAAAGTTGCAAATCCAAACTTCTGGATTTGATATGAGAAGAAAAAGAAACAATATCGCCATTCAAACCAGAGGATGTTTTCGTCACACCAGCACTATGTTCCCTGCAGTCCTCCATGCCCCCAACAGAGAATAAAAAACCAGTGTCATTGTCATGACAGATCCCAAGAACCAAAAGGTTGAACATCAAGCCATTAAGTGGGAGGATCTGACTTTTCCAGAACACTGGGTAGTGCCAAATCCAAAGCCCATCTCTGCACAAAAAATTACTTCTGCAAATATTTCGGAAAATCAATCTACTGCCACTCTATCCTTTCCCAGAAGGTCTACTATTGATAGGCATAGAATTGAAGCCGAATGTAAAAAGTCACCAATTTATATACCACCTGGTTTGTCAGATACTGCATGTTCCAGTATTGTAAATTCTTGTCAGCATATTTCTCTTTTTGAATTTGCTTAATTAGTAAATTTCCAGCCTCTTTCAGTTGCTTGTCCTCAGTGTCAACAGCAAGTAAATCTAAGTCAGCTTGCATGCTCTGTGATCCATAATAACCACAATCTTAGGACTGGTGAAGCTCCTCCGTCTACTTCAGTCACCCCTTGTCCTAATCCTAAATTTTCAGACATCCCGTTTCCCCATGATGATGATGAACATGTTCTTATGATGCATCTAGTGCCAACACTAGAAGATGAAGATCCAAGACTGAATTCTATTTTTACAAATATGAGGCCATGAAACTCTCCTAAATATGGACTTGGTTATTTAGAAGAGAAAGACAAATTGATCCCAGAATGCAGATTCAAAGATCTGCCAGAAGGTTGTAAAAGACCATCAGTCCTTGAGATCCATAAGTTTTATACTTTGATGGATGGATGCTCTAAGTATCAAATCCCTGCTCAATGGATGAAGCAGATGTTGAATTGGGATATTTACACCCATCCACAGGCTGATGAATTTGGTCTTACACATTCCCCAGAGGAGAAGATAAAACTAGCCAACGAGTGGAAAGCATATATGGAAGAAAGAAATGTCTGGATTTCTTTCTATTCATGGAAAAAGGCTAAGGAATCGGATGTTGTTTTGATGAATGATTCCACATCCTCCTCTTCACATTCTTGGACAGCCCCAGATGGTAGCAAGATTGAAACATCTACCTCTTATCCTCCTTTCAAAAGTATTTTCCTAGGAGAAGGACATCAGTCAGCTAGTGCCTATCCTTTAGTTCAAAAGGATACTACAGCAGTAGGAGTTGAAGGTAGAATCCAGAAGGTCAGTGAACAAGTTAACTGGACAAACACTGCTCTCACCGGTCTGGAGAAAAATGTAGCCAAAGCTGCCATTGTAAAGGATCAGATAGATAGAGTCCAAGTCTCTATAAATGATGTGAATAATGCTTTGAATTTTGTACAATATAATTCTTCTGTTGTTAAAAGTTATTCTTTAGAGTCTTTCAAAAAGATTGATGAAGTAGAGAATTGTGTCATAGAACAGTCTATCTCTACATGGCATTTAATTTCAAATCTGTCTGAAAAAGTAGACAGGATGAGTTTGAAGAAAATTGATAAACCAATCCCAACTTCATTTTTGCACAAGGAAAAAAGTATTCACACCCATGAACTTAGTGGAAGCCCAGTCTCTAAGTTTCCTCAGTTGTTCCCTAAAGAAGTTGAAGTTCCCTCATAGCAGTCTCTCTCCAAATCTGAAAAGCTTAATGTCGCATCTCTTTCCCAAGAGTCTGATACAGAAACCCAAGTTCTCCCTATCTATGAGCCACTTGAGCCACAGTTCACCCGACACTCTGCTCTTGATATTTATGGTGCTGGAAAGATCCCTACTCGGGAAACATTTTTTGAAAGTAGTCATAAAGAATGGAATTTGGATAATCTGACTACTGCACAGATCAGACAGATGCTTGATCAAATGATCACAGAATATAAGCTCATGTGTGTTGCAGGAAAGACTGAAGTAGAATCCTGCAAAACTTTGATTCAGTGTTTCACAGGAACACTGGCAAGATGGTGGGAATTAGAATCTTCCCCTACAATGATTGAGAAGATGGAAAGGGAAGTATTAAAAGATGAAAATGGAGATGTATTTTTCAATCCAGATGGCACCTCACAGAATAATATGATTGGTGCCCTGACTACTATGATTCAAGAGCACTTTTGTGGTGCTGATGTTACACTTTCAGATAAACATGAAATGGTTTTAATGAATCTGAAGTTTAGAAATATAAATCAATATGAAGACTTCCACAGAGATGGGATACAGAGGATATTCTTGGTTAAAGAGCCAAAGAACATTATGTGGAAACAAGTTTACCTTGCAGCACTTCCTTCAAATTTGGTTGACATTTTGAAGCTGCAAGAAGTGTTCCCCCTACCACTTGAAGTTTATTTGTGGGGAGAAATCTATTCTATCATCACTAAGGTGTTGATAACTTTATGTACCAGTTCTAAAATGACAAAGTCTATTGACAAGCTATATAGGCTCCACACCCCTAAATCTTTACAACGGTAAGCACCTAGATTGTGTACTTACAAGAATAAATCAACCCAAGGCTAGGGAGAAATCTAGGTTGAAAACGAAGGGTTCTTCTTGTTTTGATACATTGGTGTAACTCTCTCAGGTTTGAAATCGATGTTATATATTGGAAGTACTCACAACATGCACCGATTATGTAAATGCATTAAAGTCAAATATACATTCCATATACGATCTATTATAACATTAAAATCGCAATGAAAACATTCACTAACAACCTCTTTAAAATTTATTAAATCAATTATTGATGGTCTAGAGACTTATGACATTCAAAAAGCCTATATACATGTCTTTGGATCCGTAGAACACCATTGACAACTATAAAAAGATCAAATAAACAAAAAGCTAAATGTCATCATTACATTACTCACTCAAACATTTGACGTATAAGGGATGTTTATTTTATTGCCAAGTCATTTCATTTCTTGGGTAACTCAAACATGTATTTAATTAATAGCATAAATTTATAGATAATAGTTATTCTAACTACCAAAATACAATTAAAGTTTCATTCTTTGAATAGTTAATTTGACCTTAAAAAATGAGCGTGTAAAATGCAATTTGAATGGTTTATCATGTTCTATGTTTAGTTAGGCACAATCCTTAAACTTCATATTTCATGATGATATTTGGAAGGAAGATAGATGAATAATTCATCTATATTATGATTCCATATATTGAAGGTGGTATGGTCTTGACATTAACTACTTATTGGTATAAAAATTATGATATTTGGAAAGAATATTAATGAATAATTCATCTATATTATGATTCCATATATTGAAGGTGATATGGTTTTGACATTAACCCTTTGTTACTATATAAATATGGAAATTTTTAAATAATGGTTCTAGATAAGTTTGTGTTACTAAATTTCAATATATTTTATAAAATTTGATGAAACATATTTTATAAAATTGGTGAAACAATAAAGGAATGTTTTCTCTCTAACATGTCTAAATTTTAAACTCTAATAGATGAGAGTATATTGATCAAAATACTATAACCTTAAAGTTTCCAAAAACATGAAAAACTTGAAATAAAACCAAAAATAAAACTTGAAATCCTCCTAAGTGTGGTTGATTGCCAAAACCCCAAGGATTCTCTCGTATTGTTTTTTTTTTTGTTGTTTGTAGGGAAAATTAATTCGTAATTTACTGGGTCATATTTCCCACTCCCTATCTAAATCATAGGGGCATCATTTATTTTTTTATTTTATGTTGTAGACATCTAGAAAGTCAATTTTGTTGAATTGAAGGTGAGTTGTGTCAGTGTGTAATAAATGGATTGTTGCCAAGTAGAGCTCGTGATCATCCAAAGTATTTCATATTTTAATTTAATTTAATTTATTTTTTGAATTCTAATGACATGATAGTGGCTATAGGAAAAGGTTAGTTACTCGGTCAAATGACTCACACATGGGTGATGGGGCTATATAGATAGATGAAACTTCATGGGAGGGTTGGGACAACATCCCTGATTTGACCTGCTAGCACTCCCACCATGAATTAGGCCAAAAGGTGTTTGGATACCTTTTCCTTGAATATCACGATGTCATGAATGCAAACCTCAGATTGGGTTGCTCAAAAATATTTTACTAGGGGGCACACATCAAGGGGGATTGTTTTATCCCCAACACAATTAGTCTCACTATAGAGGGTGACATATGCGAGGATAACAATTTATATCGTCACACCTGGTTCTTCCCCTTGTAGTCATTGGATGCTTAAAGGGAAAGTGGTGTAACCCTTGAAACTTCAAAGGAAATTCCTCGAAGAGAACAACTGACCTGGCACCATTGCTATCAATAAGGAACTGATTGGTGTGACACCCTTGGAACTTCAGAGGGAACTTCTTTCACTACTTGGAAGAACTCTAAAACAGCTCTGCCAAGGCATCCCACATCTCCTTGTATTTTGCATGTCCTACCACATGTGAGATGAGATGATCCCGGACTCCATATAAAATCATCCTCTTGGCCTTATCCACCTCCTTCTTGTACTCCTTGAGCTCGTATGCATCCTGGGGAATAGCTAACACACTCTCTGCATAAGGCTTCAGATCATATTCATCCATAAGGAATAACATCTTTGCCTTCAAAATGACATAGTTAGAGACACCCTCCAATCAAAATTTCTTTTATAAAATTTAATTTAAAACAAAATAAATAAATAAATATTATTAAATTGAATCGAATTTTTATAAAATTTAATTTTCAAATAATTATAAACTTAATCCTAAAATCCAATTATAAAATCATCTCCAAAAATTAATACTAAACTCGCTATTAAATATAAAAGTAATCTCAACCATAAAATTAAAACTAAATTGAACACTAAATATAAAAATCGCTTTAATATTAACTTTAAAAAATGTTTTATATAAAAATATATTGTAATTCAATACTAAATTCAACATTAATGAATTATAAAACTCCCTAAATTATAAAATATAATTGTTAAAAACCTATAAATCCTATTCCTTGTGAGATATTTTGTGTTAATAAGCTATTATTACTTAAAATCAAGAGAAACCTAAATATTTCAATTGAAAAAAAAAACATATGTCAAATCTGATTTAAAACAATGTCAAATCAAATTCATATTGGTAAAGTACAAACTTTACTCACAATACTTTTTTTAATACATCATTCATTAAACTTTTCTTATAATATATTTATAAGCATAAATATTTTCTTATAATATATTTATAAACATAAATATTTTCTTATAATGTACTCTTCAAATCTTGTGATTTTTTTCTAAATTGAGAATTGATACTATTGAAATCTTATGATTTTTTTTAGACATTGTGTTTGTATAAATTTTAATGATCGAAAGCATGTTTTTTTAAATTAATAGGATGAGATTAATATTTTTCAAAATGATTGTCAAGATTGGTTTAATTGATTTATTATGATTAGTGAATTGTTTTTTCATAATTAAGTATATTGAATATGATTTTAATTCAATTTTTGAATATTCAAGTACTATATATATATAGATATATATGATTTTATTAGATGGAGTGATTAGTGGAGAGAATGGGGATGGGTATGGGTATGGGTGTCAACATCCCACCTAACCAATATGCAGGGGACATGGAAACATGCCCCTTGCAAATGTTATAACAAGTTTAGCCTTGAAACTCACTATCTTTGTAAATGATGAAGGGATGTCTACTGGTCATGGAGTGTGTCTTTGAGCGTGTGAGGAGGGTGAGTCTGAATTTGATCATGATCGAGCTATTGCAGATGGTGGAGTTCGTATTAAACCATGCATTGAAATTAATATGAAATGAACACTTCGTGGAGGAGGGCAGAAGGAGAGAATGGGTAAGGGGGAAAAAAATATTTGAGAATTTGGATAGGGAGCAAAGGAACTTTTTGTCTACAACCTCTATACAAAGAAGGAAGGAAGTTTGTTACTGGTAGGAAGACTGTAATATGAGAACTCAATCTCATAAATATTTTGAAAATGAGGTAGGCTACCTCAAGACTCAATTTGAATGTGATGAACGTCGTGAAACAATGGAAATTGACACAACACTACCTCTCTCTAGGTAACTTCCATTTGGATGTCTAGAACTTTCTTGTTAGGTCTACTTGTATCCTTGTTGTTCTCTCTTTCTCCAATTCTTTTGGGGAAATTTTTTTGTCTCTATTATTTCTTTGGGGAGAGTTGGTTATTATATTTTTTATGTTTCTCTTATATTAAGTTGGAAGGGGAATAGACTGAAATTTTGGGCAAGGTTTTGGCCTGTAATTCATGTAGTGTAAAGAATATGGTTTGTAATTAGGTGCTGCTCTTTCTTAATGGTTTATTCGGTGTCTATTACAACGAGAAAATGGTGTAATTCATTTTATGTGTTCACACTATTTAGCTGTTGGAGAAACTATAACTGGTTTGTAAATAGACTAGGGTAACGGGGAGATCTAATATGGTGGATGATTATGATATCAATCGCAACAATGAATTTCATTTGTTGGCATGGGTTGGATGGATTTTGTGGCCTTGTTTGCCTATAGTTGTAGGGGGCGGATGGTGTTTTGGTTACAGTTATTTGGGTCGAAGCGTGAGGGAAGTTTGGTGTGGCATACAATATTCTGTTAAGAATTGGAACCATGAATTTGACGAAGTTGGGAATTTACAACAAGAATTTTTTGTAGTGCAACCCTCTGTATAGGGGACCCTGAAAGAAAAAGAAAGGGTCAAGTGGCAATCAGTGTTGGGGACATCACAAGCATAATGGAATAGGGGGAGGGGCTCTTCCATTTCATACCATATTGTGCTATCTAGTCCAATTTGTTAAGGCTAGTTTCATCATGTGGAGGGAGAGATGTTGAGTTAGGAGAGGCTCTTCATACTACAATGAGAGAGCTCGTAGAGAAAATTTGACTCTATAGAATAGAGTGGGAGGATTTGTAGCAATATATAGGGAACATATACTTGTTCATGTGTAGGAATAATTGACCATGTATGAAGGTGCAGGTTCCTCTAATAGAATTTCCCTGTTTAAATCTGAGGTGGTGGAAGAGTGGACAGGGTGGATCCTGGAAAAGGGGAACACATGCAAAGCCAATAAGTATTTGTAGGAAATTAATTTATACCAGTAGTTTAAATTCCCCTTGGGACACATGCTAATGGAAAATCAAATTTATAAAAGGGGCCTCATGCAAACCCTCGTTCATATGCATCGCCACATGAAACATTATGACTGCTTATTGGAAAAAATATATCACAAGCTTAAAAGGATTGAACAACACCTTGATATCCCTCTAGTAGGTTTTGAATCCTCATATGACCTCGTGAACGTGTTGACAATGTCAGAAGCTCACAACATATAGGGGGTATCCCCGATATGAAGCCCCAACTAGACCTCTTACCATTTTGGATAGTAGCCCCATCTAGGAATTTGGTTCGACCACCATTATATTGATCTTAAATATTAGCCTTGGCTTCAATCAACAACACAAGAGAGAATGCAAATAAATTTGAGATAAGCAAGTTAAATTTATGAAACACCAATTTTATTGTATATAAATTACTTTCATAGATAGTTAAAGAAAGGGTGAGACTTAAGAAGAACATTAATAGTACTATCTTGATAAAGACACACTTGAGCATATAAAGAATAGTTAATTAACATGCAAAATTTTTCACAAAGTAACAATGGTCATGGATGCAAGTAAGGACACACATCCAACTAGATGTATACCCAAGCTAATGAAATAGTTCATTTTCTTTAGTACATATGAATAGAAACATACATCGTAAACATTAAATACTTGTCTTACAACATCCATGATACATTCATGAAAGTGCACCGACTCTGAGAGCTTCAACATATTAAGTGAAAGTTCCAAATTCACAATTACAATGATGCAACACTAGCCCCAATAGTGGAACATGAAGCTACTAATTGTTCCTCCAAATAATTATCTTCTCTCTAGGGAACATTTTAGGGGATGATATTCGTAGGCGGGCTAATTTTCCATGTTTTTTCCAAAAAAGAGATTCGCTAATCTCCATTTTTCTAAAAATGATTTTCCAAAATTTTAAAGTATAAAATTAGTTTACCTTAAAAATCGTCAAAATTTCATATATAAACTGCATAAAATTTTTAGAAACTTGAATATTTTTACAAAAATATCACCACATGTTTTACAGATTGGATATTATAGAATAGGGAGATTTGTTAAAGTTTCCAAACTTTGAGATAAATCTCTATCCTTAAAATTTTCCATGTTTCTCTCCTATGCTAAGCTAGAGAATCCCAAGCTAAGAATCTAAAATTACAAACCCTTTTCTTGAGGCATGAAGGTCTATTTATAACAAGTGAGGTGAACCTTTACCTACCCATGTGACTCTTAAACTCCCTTATTATTATTTAGATTCCATATTACTCTTCAAATTCCCCATGACCTTTGGACTATCCAATGACTTTTCACATTCCTCATGTGGCTCTTGTAATTCCACTCACACATTTTACGTTTTCTCATTATTTTTAAAATAAAAAATTACATTTGACAAGAATGTGGCCATAGCCATAAGATAAATAATTACATGTTTAAGCTTAAGGAAAGTGTAACTCAACGAATGTGACATGTAGCTTCATTGTAATATGTTGGTACCAAGCTTTATACTCTCCTGCTACATATCCAAACTCTTACGGAAGATGTAGATTACATGTGATATTAACCTCCAATGCATTTGAATAATAGCCTTGGAGCCTATCTAAATTTTGTTCCAAAACATGACTAACTTCATATGTACCTTGGCTAGATCAGCTACGTATTTTTGAAAAAAAAAAATTGTCACCTCTAACTCATCTTGAGTGGTTTCCTATCTATTGTCACTGCGACAACGAACCTCCAAAATTTGTTCTTAAGTCAATTTTGGAGCATACACGAACCATCGCTTCTATCCCCTTAGTGTGATCATGTTGTTTGAAATTTGAGTGTTTTCTCCTATTGTCACATCTTCCTAAGTCTATGTTTCCTAAGTGTCGTCACCTAACCCTTAGAAGCGCTTGAGTTATCTAGTCCATGGTTAGGTGAAATCATGACTTATCTTGACTTAGAAACTAGCATTTTTTACATGCACACACTCGAAAAACACTCAAAATCACAAAAAAAAAAAAAAAAATCAAGAAAATCACCCTTAAAGGAAAAATCAAATTCCAAGTTTATGAATACATGTGCTTGGGTTGAGTGCACTCCTTCAGGCTGAAGAAGTGTTCCCTACTTGAGCACACTCCTTCATGGTAATCAAGTGCATTTTCCTTGATCACATTCCTTCGTACTGAATACATGCGCTCTTTTTGGTTGCATACATGAGCCTCTTGGTTGCATGTGGGCACACACCTAGAAAATAAGAGCTTACTTAACTTTCCTTAACTAACCCTTTCACTCGTCAACAAGTGGTGATCATGCATGAAACAATTTTTCATGTAAACTCTTTTAAATCAACCCATTCAATCATTTATTTTCATAATAATTCTCATATGTGTTGGGTGCACAGCTATGGATCAAGAAAATCTTCATCAACCATCATTACAAGTAAGTTTTTCATTTCAAATCTCTTCATTTACTTTCATGATTTCACTATCGTTCTTTCTTTTCTTGCCTCTTGTTTCTTTTTTTTTCAATTATTTCTTGAAATTTCTATTCAATATTCATTATGCAAGCAATAATTTTCTGTCACATGTTGAAACTCTTCACATTCCTCAACCTATCACATTCTACCATGATTGCGACAACATCCATAGAATCTTGCAAATACTTTTTCTTCTCATTCCCACCTTGACATCATGTTTTAAAACTTATTTCTGAGCTTTCAAAAGCCAAAGCACACTTTTAGAACTAGAAGCCCGATCAACCTTCAAAATTATGCCCCAAACAGTCAAGTTTTCCTCTTTAGTGCACTGCTTCATCACGAAGAACTGAACCCTTCGTTGAGTGCATGAGCGAACGAGGAAGACTTGAATAGTTTTCCTTCATCCCTTTATCATCCACTAGTGCACCCTCCTTTCCTTTGAGTGCCCTATGAAGGCCTGAAGGCTTGGAAACCAATTCCTTCATCCCTTCAAAGTGTGGTGGTGTAACCTCTCTCTCTCCTTGAGCACATAAGCACACTGTGAAGGCCCGAAGGCCCAAAAACCTACTCCTTCGTCCCTTTGGAGTGCACCTTTGTCCCCTTGATGTATTTCTTCTCTTTCTTAAGTGCATGAGTGCACTACAAAGCCCTGAATGACCCTTGACCATCCTTAGTTCTTTGAAAGTGTGCCCTCCTTGTTGCATGCCTATTCTCTCACTCATGCAAGTGATTTTGGTGTTTTTGTTGATATATTTTCATGTTCAGTTACATGTGATGGCTCTTTGTACAATATTTACAAGTATTGTTGCAAAGGTAGGTTTCCTTAAGCTAATATTTTCATTATGAGTGTGCTTCCAAAATAGGTGTTCATGCTACAAGTATTGCCACCCCTTCATCATATATTGGACCCATGCCTCCTTCTACACACAAAGTGGCCTCCAAGGAAACTTCATAGGCAAGCACTAAAGAAGCTATCAAAGTAAAAAAACCAACTATTCCCATATATGCATATAGACAATTATTCATTGATAAGACTACAGAAGTCACATGAAGCAAGATAAATGACACATTCATGCAGAAGAGGTTTATTTACAACTTGGAATACGTGTAAGCATACATCAACATTAAGAGGTTGCAAATGCATAGTATCACATGCATATTCTTCATCATCCCATATGAAAAGGTGATTTGTTAGATTGTAACACACGTGGATGACTCTCATCTTGTGCTTCATAGTGGGAGTGGTGGTCAGATCACCACCTATTTTGGAGAAGACATGCAAAAATATTACAAGATGCTCAGACCTGCAGAATATGTAATAATTGAATTTTACACTAGACCATCTAACCTTGACAAAAGTGATATTATAAAATCATTGTGTTGAGAGTCTGCTAAGTTTCAACCTTGCCCGTTTTCAGACTATCCGACAAAGATCCTAAAATATGTATATCAGTATCTGATAGCCATGTGTTTTTGGTTGCATGGGTGCAAGAACAGTGAGGTGTTTGAGGAAAATTGGATATATACACTCAATATGGTGGTAAACTATGGTAAATTATTCAATTGGGCAGATATATTGTCATTTGAGCTGCAACGTCATGTGGGGAAGGATAAATCATCTTTGAGGGTGAACTAGGCAGGAAAATTCTATATGTATGCATTCCTTTTGGATGGAATTTGCACACAATATTCTTTCCCAACATTTTAATGGAATTGGACCCTTGAAGAAAAGTTCCCAATGTAATTTCACTGCAGAGTGTTATTAGAATAAAGCTTCGAAGGTGCATATGAAAAATTGGTTGAATACTTCTTTGCATTTATTTTTAACATGATATTCGAGATCGATCCTCCTTGCATGACCGATCAGGTGAAGGAATCACTCCAAGATATCATAGACTAGTTTTCATCTCCTGAGGGTACATACATAAGATGTTTTAGTTATCATATATCCCCTCATATCATGTTACGATATATGACTAATAAGGTTTTCATGTAGGAGGTAGAAAATAAGTTGGACAAGGGATTATCAAGAGTTGTTCACAGGAGGAATAAATCCCCTTGTCCCACCTTCCCTTTGAGGATCGGATTATATGAGTTAAAGAGACATAAAGTGAAAATAATAGAGATGCAATATATGGATGACCTACACTTTGCAACTAAACATTTTCATGGATATGATCCCAAGAGAGTGTGCAGGTGGCATTGTGAAAGGATCAATTTCAATTGGGGTTATTCATCGATATCTATAGTAGAATATGAGAAGGTAAAGAAATAGGATAATGTAAACAAAAAGGCACATATAGGGATGGAGACTAATTCACCCCAACATCCACTAGCTCAAGACATGCAAGTGTAGGAGGAAGAACATATAACCCCTTAAGTAAAGAGTGCTCCTAGGAAAAGGATCAGATATGATTCGATAGGAGAAAGCAATAGGAAATGGAAAATTGGTCATCTGAACATAGGAACTATTTAGGAATAGGACAGGAGAGAAGAAAAATAAGAGAAGAAGAGTAAGTAAGATGAGTTCCTAGGGAAGCAACAATAATAATAGGAGGAGAGGAGAATAATAAAGAAGAAAAATAGAGGTTGTCCCAAGAGGAAGAATTAGCATAGAGACTGGAAGAAGAGCAGTTGACTCAGGAGATAGAAGAGAAAGAGTTGGAGGAGGAGGATACCATCGAACCCATGGATGATGGACTAGGTAATCTAGAAGAACCTCCCCTCACAAGTGGTAATCTTCCATTTGGATAAATGAGAATCACACCTTCACCTATAGACAGAGTCATGGATGTGTGCAGTGTACCATTTGATCAACTTAAGAAGAGGATCGTGCAGTAGAGGTATATATACTTCTTGAATGATGCTCAGAATCCATTCTTAGTTTTTATAGAGGAGGTGACAATTTCAAACACTAGGAGGAATCCCAGAGTAATCATGGTGGAAAATGTTGCTTTTACTACAATGACACAAGATAAAATTAAATACTTGTTTTATGAGAATGCCATATTGAGGAGAAAACTTGTTGCAGTGAAGCAACATGCGAAACATCTTGTAGTAGAGAATCAACGGTTATCACACAGAGCTTGAACACCACATAATGACAGTTATCTATGTAGGAGGAACTAGGGCCAATGGAGGACACCATGGCATGATTATATGATGATATGATTCTTCTACAACAAGAGGTGACTCCTCTAGTTGGCATTCAGAAGAAAGCATGAGAAGTGGTAAAACTCTTGAAAGTAGAAAATAGAGAGGTCGGCCATCTCCAGGATTGGGATTCGAAGTATCCAGATGCTCCACAACATTTGAAAAATAAAGGCAAGATTTCCATGGTGATATATAGAGTTTCGTTGAGACTCCACCATTAGAACTACACGCTTCTTGGAGAATAGTCAATTAGTACTACTGCTTCTTAAAATAAACTATACAATAGTTTTGAGTCCCTAGCATAGAAGCATGGGATGCCTTCAATAAGAACACTTGAAGCAATCAGAGGCAAAGAAATCATCTTCTAGGAGATCAGGCAATACATTTAACAAATCAAGCAAGCGACATAACATGAAATCTTGGTGGCCACGAAAGACATTATTCTATAGTACGCCATCGCACCAATCAAAGCACATATGAAAATTTCATGGATATGGAATAATTATAGTCAAACTCCAAGTCCATATTGACGGAGGCACTGGAGGTGAAGATGTAGTATGTAGGGGAATTTCCAGTTCGGGTCAAAGTCATCTCAACAGATTTTAGATAATATTACACATACATCACAAATAATCTCCATGAGGAAGCAAATGACTTGTCAATTTCATGAGACTTTGTCCCATTATTAGTTTTGTCTTATATATCCACCATATCATATGTAGTATGTATTTTGTAATAAATGGAATGTAATGAAGTCCAAGGGATATATGAGGAATGTGAAAATCCACATAAGGACTGTAATAAGTCATGTATAGAATTTGAACAATCTTAGAAGTTGAAGACTAATGAGGAATCTCAAAGGTCATTTTCATTAGTTATAAATAGCTCCTCATAACTCAAATTAAGGGCTTGGATTCTATAGGTCTTGCCTTGTCTTCTCTTTTAGTACATATGATATAGATCATTCTTTGGAGAAGCAAGTTGTGGCTTCATGTTCCACTACTGGATATAATGTTTCATCTATGTAACAATGTACTTTGGATATTTCATTCTTAATTAAAATCTTTATGAGATGACACTTGTTCACACATGTATCATAGATATAGTAGGACTATTCTTGTTATGTTTATGGTATATGTTGCTTTAATAACATACTATGTTAATGAACTAATTTTTTTCTTAGCCATGATTATTACTGAATGAGTGTTGTTATGCATTAATGATTTTTGTTTGTCATGTTGACTAATATATATGTAATAAAAAAGTATTTATATTCGTTTATGGGTCCCCATTTAGGGTAGTGCTGTTGCATTTCCAATTAGTGACTCATTTTATTTATCAGCTGTGGAAGTCTCCCTCATACACCTTACATTGGGTGTCTTATAAATCTCACATTCTTGCTCTCAAAAATAGGTGTTGCATTCTCTTGTGTGTAATTGTAACCAAGGCATATATTTGAAACATTTCCAATGATGTTCAGACTATATGACTAGATATACTCTTGGACACTTAGAGTTTCCTTGGAGCACTCTTGGAGGAGTGTGGCACACTTGGGATGTGGAGAAATAATTAAAATGAAGAGAAGTAAAGCGTAAAAGGAAATCAGGATCAATAGATAAAATAAGTTTTTCTTGCAAGTATCGAGTTGCATGTATTATTTTCTTGATAGTTTTGGCATGCATGGAACATGCATGTGTTTTCTTAGTTATGATATGTCATTGGCATGGAAGATTTCCTAGATTGATAATGTTTTTTACTATCCATGGTGTTGTGGGTTTCTTTCCTTTCGTTTTCTGGTTGGTTCTCATGTTCCTTATGGTCATGGGTTGAGTTACTAGTTCTTGGAGCCTTGGTTGGACAAATGCCTTGGAATCCATGTAACAACTTGGATTGAGTTACTATTCCTACAAGCCTTGGTTGGAAAAACGCTCTGGAGCCCAACAACAATTGTGGATTGAGTTACTAGTCCTAGAAGACTAGGTTGGAACAAATTCTCTAGAGCCCTAGACAACTTGGGTAGAGACCGATCTAGTGATGGTTAGTGATGTCTGACCATGAGGTGGAATCATTGGTTGAGGGTTGAGGTGATTTTTTCTTTGGAATCTTGGTTTGGTTTTGTTTTGTTTTTTTTTAATAAGATCCCATATTCATGCTTGGAATATGGCGTGAGGTTGATTGGATGAAAGAGAGATTAGGTTCAGCCCAATCTATGGTCAAGTGGTACGTTGAAGTCCCTGACTTGGTTGGATTGATATATGTTAATAAAAGCTCCTTTTCCTTGGGTATTTTCATGAGTAAATGTTCTTGAAATTATGTGGATTTAATATTTGTTTCATCATTGGTATATCTCTTTTTATTGGCTGGTTATAAGCATCTTTTATGATAGTTGTGATGTAAGGGTCTTATCATTTTTCGATTAGTATATGAAACAATCATGAATGAATGATCTACTGGATAAAAATTAATCTATTGTGAGTAGACATCACTCCTCCTTGACGATTCATAGATAATCATGAGACTCTTATGCTCATATTTTTTGTTGTGACATGTTGATTAAATGTTTGTGATATGTTTGACGAAATGCCCCTTATGGCTAGTAGGGGTTGGATCAAGTCCTTGTTAAAGTGTTTTCACTAGTAGCCTTGTTTCAATGTTATTTATCATCTCTTGAAGTTTAATGAAGTTCTAGGCAGTGGATTGAGTCCCGTCCCTAGAAAAGTGGCTCAAAATCTGAGGTCACTGGCACAAAACTTCTTGGAAAATTCCATGGTCACATGGATGCCTTGTTGTGGGAGCAACTGGAGGGTCACAGTCGCATGCATGCCTTTTCATGGGAGCGACTGAGGCTCTAGGGATGTGAAAAATAAATCTCTCTCAAGGGTTGGACACCTAAAGGGGTTGGTTGTATCCTAAAGGTATTTTCACTTCTAAGGAAGGCCAGATTGGTCTTGTCATGGTGGTTCCACTTCCTTAACTATACATGGGGAGTTGAACCATATCATAGTAACTCTTAGTCTGATGTTTACCCTCGTGGACTGGTTAGCTTGGGTAAATGTGGGAGGAGGGTGTTACACCAAGTCCCTATATATATGTATCTTTTTTATACCACTTCCTTGGTGATTTCTTTAACCCATAAAGAGTCTTCGTTAACTTACACACTATTTATTTCTTACCCTTCATTGCAACAACTTCCAAATAGTTCATGTAGATATATTCTTCCAAATCCCCATAAAGGAATAATGTCTTCACATCCATATATTCTACCTAAAAATAAAAATAAAAAAACAATAGATAAGAGTAATATAATAAAAGCTAACTTGGAAATAGGATAAAAAATTTCACCAAAATCAATTCATGGCACTTGGGAATAGCCTTTTTGTTAAATTTTCTTAGGGATATATTGTTCTTTCCTTTGATAATTTCATTTATTTATTAACACATTAAGTTCACCCCATAACATCATAACATTGTTCAAATTAACATCATTATTCAACGACATATGCAACTACGTAGAAAGAATAATATCATCATCTTCAATGCAGCGGAACATAAAGGAGCAATAAAAGATAACCATTCACACATAGAAACATCACGATTGGTCAGAGACTAGGGAAAAACCCACTATGGGGAAAAAACTTTCAAATTATTCTTATTTTTATATCTTCATCAAATGATTTAGTAAAATAGAGTACAATGATCCATATCTTCATTTATGAAACTATCCAAAAAAATAACTACAACATCCATGAAATGAACTCACAATGATTATACTCAAAACCCTAATTATGAATACTATAATGAACTATCACTGTCTGTGGTCCACTGTATAACTCTATGGTCAACAAGTGAAATATTCAGAAGACTGATATTTCATATTTTAGGTCTCACTTGTACGAAGGAGGAGTCATGTGAGAAATTATAGCTTCTCGGACGCTCTTTGAAGCACTGGAAGCAAGCGACTGTGGTCAGATCTACCCAAATATATCTCAGAGCCTTGGTCGCACTCTTCAATATTTTATTTGAGGTACTTTGGCTTCCCATTCACTCTCTGAAGAATGAAACACTATGAGTGAGAGAATATGACTTCCTATTCGCTCTCTTAAGCTTGATATGAGAGTGAGTGGGGTATGCGACGAGAATTATGAAACCCTAACTCCTAGTCACATAGATGGAGGGTTTTCCATCTGACTGGAAGGCTCTAGTCGCACAGATGAGATTATGTGTGAGTGATTGCGGTCGAATCCTTCATGTGTTGTGTCTGTGACTATGGCCCAAAACCCTAAAACTAAGATGTGAGCTTCAAACCCTACAGTTTGACCTGAGAGTGAACCTGTTCCTCTGTAGACGAGCCTCATATCTATGTGAGCCAAAAATAAAGATAGAATATTTTATCATGATGATGTCCAAATGTGGTACATGTCACTTGTATTTATAGCCTTCCAATGGGGTCCACTTGCTTTAGGGTCGACCTTATCAAATATGAACACGTGGGAGTTTCTTCATAAATACACTTTCCCTTATCCAATTTGAGTGATATTTAGGTTGATTTTGGTCCTCTCGAAAATGGGAATTCAATTCAATCATTATCTCAATCGAGTGGGTTGTAAAAAACAAAATTCGACCATGGTTGCATATTTAACACTCCCTCTCAACAAGGGAGAATTCCACCTGCCAATATCCGACCATCAATAAACATGTCATCCTGTCATCATATCCTATCCAATCTCAAGTATCTCATCATCACGTATCATCATTGATCATATTAATTGATCTCTTGATTATTCCTACTTATCTCTTGATTTTCCTGCTCATATGTTGAACATTCTCGAATCTAAAAGAAGAACAATTTTGACATCGAAGGGGAGATCAATATACCACCCTCTATCAATTGGCCTGATACTCAGAATATCATGTGGGAGTTACACATCTATGACCCCATATAAGAAATAGTATATCCAATCACACAGGGGAGCACATCTAACTCGTGGAATCAAATTGGGGAGCTCAATCTCAACCCAAAACCGCAAAGGGTAGAAAATATCAACCAAATCCTATTACCTGTTGATATGCCAATTGATGACTCTAAGTAGTCATGTGGTAGAACACTTGCATCATAATATAATTGAGTTGTACTCCACAAGTACACTCTTAACCTGTTGGCTAGACGAGGAGCAGTATTCCCAACAATCCATGCTTGTGGGTATGATGCCAACTAGGGTATGCTCTGCATAGACTAGATAGGGGAGAAACATATCCAATCCTATGGGTAGATAGGGGAGGAGAATATACAACCCTATGGGTAATAGATAGGGGTGATACCCTATTGTGCATAGATCCCTCAACCCCATCAACCCTCTATCTGAATTCCACACCCTAGGAGCTCAAACAAGGGAGGAAGAGTTGGTTTAGTGTCTGTTAGGTCCCTATAATACTAGTATATCCCCTTATTATTATTGTTAGTGTATGCCCCTTGTTTTTAATTAATCTCCCATGTAGTTCCCATATTATTATTATTGTGCCCCATAGAATCCCATTATTGTTATTGTTGTGCCCTTACATTGTTATTGTTATGTTGGCTAGGATTATATTGTGACCCCTTGGACTCCTATATATAGAAAGGAGGTTTTTTAATTTGTATCATCCAAGAATTTTTCATTTATGTAATGTAAAGGAGGTTTCCCCCTTGAAGAGGCTGATTTATAAGTTGTTGATCTATCCTTTCTTCTATTTTGTGAGCCGGTTGTATAACATTTGGAATCAGGGCTTCGGATTCTAGGGTTTCGCTTCTTCAAAGAGGTCATCTTGGAATATGTGTTATAAAAAAATTTCTACGAGGCTTCAGAAGCTAAAATGTTTACCACGTGGATAAAAAATCTTGATGAACCTCATGTAAAAATTTAAAATCTTGGTTTGCTAAATTTTTGGAGATATGATCTGAGGAAGTTAGGGTTTTTGCAGGCTCCATAATTTCATCTCAAACAGGTGACCAAAGTAAAATATTAATAACTTTTGTTTCAGAAATTAGATTGGAATTATGTAAAAAGTGGAAAAAATTGCACAGGCTTTAGTTTCTTTTGTATCGATTGTAGAGCTTAAGCTCGAAATAGTGATATGTGGAACAACGTACAAGTTCGCTCTACTAAACTAGTCCATAATTAGGTCATTGTGGGAAATCGGGCGTAAATTTACCTTGAAGAATCCAAATTAGGGCAGACCTGAGGAATTGGAAAGAAGACTCATAGGGATACTATAATATGGAATTTCAAATATTTTGGATTCAAAATCACAGATTTACATCAATTTCAATGTCAAGCTCCTCAAAAGAAATAAAACAGTGTGAAAAGTTTTTTAAAAATTCATAACGTTTGTTTGAAAAATCCATTTGAAGTGATTCGAAGGGAAAATTGAAGCATTTATATCAGTATTGGGTTCTAAAATTCCTCCCAAAAATAATTCCACACCTACTAAGCCATCAGAAAACTCGACTATGGCACATGAAGTGGAAGAGGTGCATCATGATATATCAAAATTACGAGACCAAGTGCAACATATTTCGCTCTCACATAGGCCAACCAAAGAAGAACTAAAAGGTGACATGGATGATTTAAAAGGTGTCATGAATGGTTTAAAATCATACATGGATGGGTTGGAGAAATACATGGAAGGTTTAAAGGAAGGTTTGATAAAGTTGCTACAAAAAAATATTCCTAATGGTGAAATGGTAGTAGAGGAAACTCATGATGAGAACAAAATAAATGTTAATAATGATTTCATAGACTCTAACATTGGATTGAAGACCCACCATATTCAAAATATCAATATGAGGAAGTTTGATGGAAAGGATCCCGTAACATGGATACTATAGATGGAGCAATATATTGATCTCCATAATGTGCAAAACACAAAATGGTACGCATTGCAACTTTATATTTAGAACCCAATACATTTTTATGGTATCAATGGCTTTTCTCTCGTAAAAAAATTGCCACTTGGTCAATTTTTATTGAGGAAATGATAGCACGTTATGAGGATACAAATATAAGCACCTTCTTTAGCCAATTTATAAATCTCAAACAAAAGGGTTCAATGGTGGAGCACATTAAGGACTTCCAAAAATTGAATATAAGGGTAACTGATATTCTAGAGGAACACATGATCGATGTCTTCATAGGTGTAGAAATTATGAAACATGCATGTATATCTTGGTTTCACTCGATCTAACAATATACTAAAGTTAAATACGGAATCTCTTCTACAAATATTTTACGGAATTAAAAACACAATCGCTAATCACATGAACATGAAGAAAGATCAATCACACACAACACAGATAATTTCTTGGGGAAATCTTACAGCTAAAAACCCCACTATCTTATATTGTATATTAAGCATGGATCATGAAACAATTACATACAAAAATCTTCTCACAAGAGCCCTCCAGTACTCAGCTAATTGTCTCACACTTTCATGTGAAAAATTGACCCACACATAGCTAATTATCAACCTCTAGACAGCCTGCTTGCCTTGCACAATCCCTGATGGTAAAAATCCCTAAAATATAGGAATGATTGCCTACCTTGATTGTGCAAGTATCATGGTCACTCCAATGGGTGTTTTCATGCATGTGTGAAAGCCAATAATCCTACAATTGATAGTCAAATTCCCTTTCACCTAGAACTCATCATGCATGCAACTAATAATAGTAGATCCTCAGTTGTATGTGAGATCACTGATTGTGAATTAATTAATATTTAATTCATTATATCTCTCACTAGTCTATCTTTAGTTACAACTAGAAAAACTAAGTTTAACTCACTTAACTGAGTTAAACTATTTACAACTTGCATTAACAGAAGCACCACTACACTTCAAACTCTATTACAACTAGAATTACTCTGCATGCCTCACCAACTACCTCTAACTCGAAATCCACTAGTTAACTAAATTTATCACTTTCAGTTAACTCATTAAAGTCCACATTAAGAATAGATTACAGTTTAATTTCCATCTTAATTAAGGGATGACCAAAATAGACATGCACCCAAAAATAACATTGTGGGCCCCACCCTAGTCTGGGTGATTAATGCAACCAAGTGCTTAATGCACTAAGTGTGGGTGCTAAATTTTATTGTTGAATCTCAACACTCCCTCTCAACAAGAAAGGGATTATCCTTCACCCCGATCCTGTCTCTATGATATTCAAATTTTCTCCCGGTGAGCGCCTTCATCAGAATATCTACATCTTGATCTTCTGTGCGAATGTAGTGTAGCAACATGATTCTTATTTGCACACAATCTTTGAGATGATGGTATCATATATCTATATGCTCAGACCTATCATGAAACACAAGATTAATCGAGAGTTTAATGCAACTCTAGTTATCACAATGAATCACTATCAGATCCATCTGAGAACCAAACAAACCAACCAAGATCTTTCTCATCTAGATAGCCTCACATGCAGCTTGACTTGCTGCCATGTATTCTGCTTTCGTTGAACTAAGTTCCATGGATCATTGCTTCCTGCTATACCAGGAAACTTTTTTCAATCCAATGCTAAAGATCCCCTGTGATGTGCTCTTTCTATCTGATGGACTTCCAACCCAATCTACATTTGTGAAGCCATGCAACTTCACTCCCTATGTCCATCTGTACCATATACCATACTCTGATGTGCCCCTCAGGTATCTCAGGACATGATTCCCCGTTCTTCCACTACTGCTGGCGTACGTAGCATCCACTACCTCTCCAGAAGTAGCATCCTCTTTCCTCCAATTTTCTGGAAGAGGAGTATCCATGGGTTTGAAACTCCCCATGTTAAACTTACCTAGTATCTCCTTTGCATACTTTCCTTGAGACACAAAAAGTTCACCATCTTGCTTCCATATTTCCAGTCCAAGGAAATAATGAAGGAGTCCCATGCCCTTCATTTAGAACTCCCTTGCAATAGCCTCCTTGCATGAGTGTATCAGCTACTCATCACCAGTCAAAATTAGATCATCAACATAAATAACAATGATCAATAGCTTAACCTCAACCACAATCTGGTACAGGTTTGTATCTGCTTCACTTTTGGTGAAGCCCAATCCGATGAAATAGTTGTCTATCCGAGTGTACCAAGCATGGGGTGTTTGCTTCAGCCCATAAAGTGCTCTTTTGAGTCTACACACATGCGACTCACAGTTGAAGATCTTGAGACCTTCAGGATGCTTTATGTACACCTATTCCTCAATGATCCCATTAAGAAACATAGTATTCACATCCATTTGATGAATGAGTCATCCGATCCGTGCCGAGAGTGCAAGGATGGATCTTATGGAAGAGTACCTTGCATCAGGTGCAAAAGTATCATCATAATCTATCCCCTTGATCTGTGAGAATCCCTGAACCGCAAATCTGGCCTTGTATTTCTCCACACTCCCATCAGCAGCTTGCTTTACTTTGTAGATCTATCTCGATCCAACCACTGATTTGTTGACTAGTTTTGGGACTATCTCCCATGCACTGTTCTTGACAATGGAGTCATACTCACCCATGATTGCATCAACCTAATTTGGTTGCTGCACTGCTTCCTGAAAGGAAGATGGTTTAGTCACAATGCATTTTCTCATAAGAGCCATGTATCCAGTAAATTGATCAGGAGACTGTCTTTGTCTGCATTGTGAATTAAGGGCTTCTATGTTCTCTGCATCATCAAGTCTCAATCTATCAGCTTATGTGGTGCGCCTTCTACCATTTCTGATAGATGGATATACATGAGTGTTTTCCTCCACTCCATGAACCTCCTCATGTGGCTGATCCACATATTAAGACTCATCCCTAGGAACCAACAATTCCTCCTCTGCATGCAAGTCCAAATCCCTCTCAAGAGACAACTGCATGGCTTTCTCCTCATCAAATTTGATATCCCGTCACACAACATTCATTCTGTTGTTTGGAAAATACACACAATAATTATGGGGTGTTTCAGTGTACCCCACAAAAATCCCAACCTAAGCTGTTGGCTCCAGCTTCTTCCTGGCATCCTTGGTCACATGCACATAAAAAGATGAGCCAAAAATATTAAAGTGTGAAACATCAGGTTTATTACCAGTGAAGGCCTCTTCAGGTGTACTCATGCCAATTACTCTATGAGGACAACGGTTTTGCACATGTACCGATGTGTTTCATGCTTCCACCCACACTTGAATCGGTAGGCATTGATCATGCAACATCGCTCGTGCTACACCCACAATAGTTCTATTATTCCTCTTCCTGGCCCCATTTTGTTGTGGGTTATGAGGCGTTATGATTTCTCTTCGAATTCCTTCTTTGCTGCATAAGCTCTTGAATTTTTTAGAGATGTATTCTCCACCATTTTTGCTCTTAAGAGCCTTCACTTGCTTCCCCGACTCTTTCTCCACTAGTGCCTTAAACTCACAAAACTTATAGAATGTTTGATCTTTCTTCTGCATGAAGAAGATCCAACACTTATGAGAAAAGTCATCAACAAATATTACATAGTACTTATGTTTTGCTGTTGAACCAACTGAGAAAGGACCACACATGTCTGTTTGAACTCTCTCAAGGATCCCCGAAGCTCGATTTTCCTTCTCATGAAAGGTGGCCTTTACATATTTTCCCATAGTACATCCCTTGCATGTGTCTGACTGTGCAAGTGTACCCCTAGGAAGACCAGTAGAAATATGTTGCATGACTTTCAAGGCTTCATGGTGAAAATGGCCCAATTGGTTGTGCCACAATTCGCCCTCATCCCGGCTCACCACTTGATCTGCCTTGCCCATCATTGCTGCACAACCATCTACCTCCAGATTTTAGAGATTATTAACTCGAATCCCTATCCTCTTGGCTTGTCCCATTTTTTCGTGTCACGGGAAATCTTTTCCATCACTAAAAAAAAAATCATAGCCTCTATCCTCTAACATTGCGACTGAGACCAAATTTTTCTTCAGACCTAGTACATGAATTACATGTTTTAATTGAAATGGTTTCCCTGACTCCCTCTGAAAGGTAATGGTACCAATCTCGGTAGCACTGTATCGTCTTTCATCTCCCATTTCAATATGCATCTGGAGATCTTTCTCCCCCAAGTCATTGAAAATTTCCTTATCTCCCGTCATGTGAAATGAAGCGCCACTATCCAAATACCATACAGATCCTAATGCACTGGACACCATGAATGAAATGAATGAGAAGTCAAGCTCAAATTGTGAGGCAAGGGCCTCACCAGCTACAGATCCTCCAACCTTCTTATTCTGCTTCTTTTATGTATAGTTAGTAGCAAAATTCCCATGCTTGTGATAGTGAAAACACTTCACCTTGGACATGTCCTACTTCTTGCCATCCTTGGACTCAGATTTAGAATAGAATTTCTTCCCCTTTCCCTTCCTTGCCTTGGAAACCAAAGCACAATCCTCTTCATCCGCATTCTTAGATGAAGATCCATCTCTGGTGTTTCGTTTGAACTCCTCTTGCACCGAATCTGACCACAGTCATTCCCAATCTGGAAAATTTTCCCTTCCATTAACAAAGTCTTGATAACTATGAAAACTCTTGGGAAGTCATAGGAGAGCCAAGCTCACCAAATCATCATCATAAATTGTCATTACAATGCTCCCTAGTTCATCCCGAAATTGGAAAAAAATTGTTAGATATTTTGGAATGGTGTCGCCCTTTTCCATCTTGATCTTCCTGAGTTTATCTTTGAGCACCAATTTCCTATGGTAACTACTGGTTTGGAATAGATCCGTCAAATCCTTCCACATTGCATATGGTGTGGCTTTCCCATGGAGGCTTGAGACAATGTGGTCTTGTACTCCCTCCAACATGATCATCCACGCCTTTTCCACTTTCTTTTTCCATGCATCAAGATTTGCAACATCTGCAACATTGGGTTTAGGAACATCTTTGTCAATGAATTCCTTCAACCCATTGTCTTTGAGTGTTGCCTCCATCTTGTCCTTCCAAGCAATATAGTTTGAGCTGCCCTCAAGTGCATACTCTAACCTCAAGCCATTGAAAGCCATTTCAATCTTGAATTAGTTGTAGCACCAACAAAGTCTTTCTGCAAATTCTAATTCTATCCAGTCAAAAACTCAGCTTCTGCTTCACTTCTGCAATTTCATGTGCTCTGATACCATGTATAAATTATACAACATGCATGTATATCTTGGATTCACCCGATCTAACAATGTATTAAAGTTAAATACTGAATCGCTTCTACAAATATTTTGTAGAATTAAAAACACAATCACTAATAACATGATTATGAAGAAAGATCAATCACACACTACACAACTAATTTCCTGGGGAAAGATTATAGCTAAAAACCCCACTATCTTCTATTGTATATTAAGCATGGATCATGAAACAATTACATACAAAACTATTCTTACAAGAGCCCTCCAGTACTCAGCTAATTGTCTCACACCGTTATGTGCAAAACTGACCAACACATAGCCAATTCTCAGCCTCCATACAACCTTCCTTGCTTGCGCAATCCCTGATGGTAAATATCCCTAAAATATAGGAATGTTTGCCTACCTTGACTGCACAAGTATCATGGGAACTCCAATGGGTGTTTTTCTACATGTGTGCAAGCCAATAATCCTACAAGTGATAGTAAACTTCCCTTCCACCTAGAACTCAACTGGGTCTCCACTGGATATCACATGGATGTAGCTAATAATAGTAAATCCTCAGTTGCATGTGAAATCACTGATTGTGAATTAATTAATATTTAATTCACTAGATCTCTCACTAGTGTATCTTCAGTTACAACTAGCACAAGTAAGTTTAAATCACTTAACTGAGTTAAAACATTTACAACTTGCATTAACTAATGCACCACTGCACTTCAAAATCTGTTACAACTATAATTACTTTTCATGCCTCACCAACTACCTCTAACTCGAAATCCACTAGCTAATTGAATTTATCACTTTCAGTTAACTCATTCAAGTCCACATTGAGAATATATTATAGTTTAATTTCCATCTTAATTAAGGGATAACCAAAATAGACATGCACCCAAAAATAGCACTGTGGGCCCCACCCTAGTCTGGGTGCTTAATGCACTAGGCATGGGTGCTGAATTTTCTTGTTGAATATCAACAATAGGGACTTTAAAGGATAAATCCAACATGAGGTTTTCCTTTTGGAACCTGATTCATTGGAGAAGGAATTCATGTTGGCAAGAAAAAATGAAAGAAAAATTATGGCAACAAGGAAGTCTACCACTCACAACTATAAAAATGAAGTGTTGCTACTCCTAGACTTCCACAACCTACAAGGTTGACACCACAATGATTGTAAGGAAAAATATAAAAATGGATTTGCTACAGTTGTGATAGAAAATACACTAAATGTCATAAGTGTGCAAAGAAGAAATTATTTTACATAGATTGTGAAGAGGAAAATTAAAATGAACAAGAAACTTCAAAAAAAGAGGATATACACCAGGAACCAACCCTAGAGAAAGAAGAAATGAGTTCGACCATATATTGTAATGCATTGGTAGAAATTACCACTCCTCAAACTCTCAATATAAAAGGACATATCAAGAATAAAAAATGAATAGTGTTGATTGATTTGGGTAGTACCCATAATTTTATTCATTGTAAGCTAGCCAAGGAATTGAATTTCTTTATATACCCAACACTAGAGTGTCAAGTGATGGTTGAAAATGGAGGAACTATAAATTTCTCTAGAAAGTTCCATAATATCAAGCTAACCATGGGGGAATATGCATTGAATAGTCCAATTCTCTCCATTCCAATGGGTGGTGCTGATGTTTTGCTAGGAGTCCAATTGTTACAATATTTGGGGACGATAACTTTCAATTTTCAAGAAATTTTCTTGAATTTTTTTGGGAAGGAAAGGAAGTTGAATTACAAGGTATCACAGGGAATCTAGGAAATATATTTAGCTCTAATGTGATGAATTTTTTTTTGAAGAAAGAACAATGAGCCATAATTGCACAATTATTTTCACTAGTGGTTCAAATATCAAAATCATATATTTCTCAAGATCTCCAAAAAGTATTGGACAATAATTTCAGGGTGTTTGAGACTCCAAAGGGACTCCCACCTATTCATGATAATTATCATGCTATTAATTTTATTCCAATAAGTGTTCCTCCAAACATCATGCCTTATAGACATCCTTATGCCTAGAGTGAGATTGAACATATGGTTGCAGAAATGCTAGAGGTTGGTACAATTCAAGCTAGTCAAAGTTCTTTCTTTGCTCTAGTAGTATTGGTGCACAAGAAGGATGGATCATGGCATATGTGTTTGGATTATAGGGAGCTCAAAAATATCACTATTAAAGATACATTTCCCATTCTCGTCATTGATGAATTATTGGATGAATTACATGGGGAAATTTACTTCACCAAGTCAGATCTTCATTGTGGATATCATCAAATTAAAATGAAGACTGAATACATTCTGAAAACAACATTCATAACTCATGAGGGTCATTATGAATTTTTGGTCATGCCTTTTGGCCTTACTAATGCACCTTCCACATTTCATGGTTTGATGAATTCCATTTTCAAATCCTTCCTTAGAAAATTTGTGTTAGTATTTTTTGATGATATATTAATCTACAACAAGTCTTGGAAGGATCATGTTGAACATGTTGACATGGTGCTAAAACTGCTAGAGGAGAAACAATTATATGAAAAAACCTCGAAATGTTTCTTTGGAGTAAAAGAGGTGGAATATTTGGATCATATTGTATCTCATGAAGGTGTTAAGGTAGACCCTAACAAAATTGAATCCATTAAGGAATGGAAAATCCACACAACCATAAAGCATCTTCCAGGATTTCTCATGTTAAGAGGGTATTATCACAAGTTTGTTAATAATTATGGGAGAATATTGGCACATCTAACATCATTACTAAAGAAAGATGCATTTTCTTGGACTCTAGAATAAACTAAGGCCTTTGAACATGTTAAAGAGGAAATGTGCCAAACACTGGTCTTAACTACGCCAGAATTCACAAAAACATTTATTGTGAAATCTGATGCCTCAGGAAATGGAATTGGTGCAGTTTTAATGCAATAAGGAAGACCCATTTCTTTTGAAAGTCGTCCAATCAAAGGAAATTATTTACAGAAACGTATTTATGAGAAGGAAATGTTGGCAATACTACATGCACTAAAGCGATGGTGACCTTGCCTAATGGGAAGACACTTCAAGGTAAAAAAAGATGGTGACAGTCTTAATACTTTTTGGAACAAATATTATCTTCAGAAGAGCAGAAAAATCAGGGTCACAAAGATGTTGGGTTATGACTTTGAAATCATCTACAAAAAATGGAAGAAAAATGTTATTGCATATCCACTCTCAAGAAAGGATGAGGATGTAGAAGCATTTACTTGTGCCATTTATATTATCCAACCTAAGTGGATAAATGAGAAAATTAGGGATGAATGGAAGAATAATGAAGAGGTGTGAACACTCATTCAAAAGTTGTAGCAATATCCTAGTACATATGAAACATTTAGCTGGAAAAATGATTCATTATGGTACAAATATTGCTTATACCTTTATAAAAATTCCAAACTCAAGCAAAATTTTCTTTTGGAATTGCACACCTCTCCCTTAGGAGGGAACTCAAGATTTTTAAAACCTTACCATAGGTCAAGAAGGAATTCTTTTGGGATAGTCTTAAATATGATATTCAAAAGTTTGTGGCAGAATGTTTGTTTTTCCAACAAAATAAAGTTGAGGCAATGAAGACCCCAGGTCTATTACAACCTTTATCCATTCCAAGTCAATGTTGGGAGGAGCATTAATTGATTTTATCACAGGTTTACCCACGTCCGAAGGAAATACTATCATCATTGTGCCAGTTGATATACTTACCAAGCACGCACACACTTTTGTGCATTATCTCATCCATTTAAATCCAAAACAGTTTCTACTAAATTTATGGAAACAATTCAAAAGCTACAACATTTATGGAAACCCAAAGATTATTGTAAGCGACAGAGATACCATTTTTACAGAAAAATTTTGGACGGAATTATTTTCTTATTTGGGTACTCAATTAGATCATAGCTCATCATATCATCCACAGTCTGATGGGAAAACTAAGATAGTGAAAAAATGTTTGGAAAAATAAATTCGTTGCTTTGTATCTGATAAACAGACACAATGTGTCAAGTGGTTACCTCTGGTTGAATGGTGGTATAAATTTTCCTTCCACACTGCAACAAAAATGAGCCAATTTATGGAACTTTATGGATATCATCCATCGTACATCACATCATATTTAACATAAAATTCTAAATTTCAAGGAGTGGAAGATCACATCGAGCATTAAAAAGTTCTCCAACTCTTAAAGGATAAACTCACTTTGGCTCAAAATCGAATGAAATAATAGGAAGATCAACATCGCAGCGAAAGAAGTTTTGATGTAGGCATCTGGGTATTTTTATGGCTATTGAAGAGGTCTCCTGATTTTCCACAGTGTCATAAAACATTTGTCGATGTTTCGAATCCCAATGGGGATCCATCTTCGGGACAAAATTGCTGAATGAAGGACTGAAAGAAGGATAACAAGAGAAAGAAGGATAATAAGGAAGACCCATTATTAGCTACAAATATAAAAACAAATGTCCCTCAAGCAAGCTAATAATTATAAAAAATTATCACCAAAGTATTATGGTCCTTACAAGGTGTTGCAAAATATTGGTACTATGGCATACAAATTTTAGCTTCCTGCATCTTCCCGAGTGAATACATTTGTCCATGTTTCATGCTTAAAGAAGGTTATAGGTGACAAGGTCCCAGTCCAAACAATATTTCCAAAACTTGACGAGGAAGGAAATATCATATTGAAACCTGAAGTAGACATGCAAATAAGAACTCGACAGCTATGAAATCAATCAATTTCATAGTATCTCATCAAGTAGAAGAACTTACCAGCTAAATATTCGACATGGGAGGATGAGAATTTTATATAGAAGCATCCAGAGCTACTCAACCATTGAGGAAAAAAGTTTTTTGAAGGACAGGGGCATGTTAGGTCCCTAATACTAGTGTATCCCCTTATTTTTTTTTGTTAGTGTAACCCCCTTACTGTTATTTCTATGCCCATTTAGTCCCCATATTTTTATTATTGTGCCCCATAGAAGCCCAATATTGTTATTGTTGTGCCCTTACATTGTTATTGTTATGTCGACTAGGATTATATTGTGACCCCTTGGAATCCTATATATAGAAAGGATGTTTTGTCATTTGTATCATCCAAGAATTATTCATTTAAATAATGTAAAGTAGGTTTCACCCTCGAAGAGGCTATTTTATAAGTCTTTGATCTATCTTTTCTTCTATTTTGTGAGCTAGTTGCATAAAAATGTCCTCAATCAGCGATGCTCTCTATAGGTCAACAAAATATCATTGTGCTCATATATCGTAATCATCATGTATATATAGAATTTGTCTCCTATTCATATAGGACATAAAATCAAATGTCATGTTAGAGAATAATATACATATTATCTCAAAAAGGATACCATAATCATCCTCCCTCTCAAGGAGGTGCCAAACATAAGCCTAAGCTCATCTCATACATCAACACTATCTCAATATATGAAGGTATATCAATCTCAGTAGAGTTCTGGATCAACACATCAACCTAGCTTTACAATATAACTTTCAATGTAGACATATGCAATTCTCTCTATAATCATAACACTTTACCAAACCAATATGTTTAGTCTTACTCAAATAAATATTGTGCAATCAAATAAACTAAGTTATCTTATCAAAGTTTCAAAGCGAGATCAAAACTAATATCAAATTCATTAATATCATATTATCAAATTATTTATACCAAGTGATATGGAGAGCTCTCATCAAATCATGACATCATCTATCAAAATTCATCCAAATTTCAAGTTATGAATTTATCTGTTCCAACAAGTTGTAATTTCCCAAAAAATATTAAGTCATCCTCATGATCATGATATAAGTCACTAGATGAACATGCATACACCAAGAATAAGTTCCATTCATTCATTGTGAGATTATTTCACATTGATTCACAACTATGAACACTTCAACCATTTTTCTAAGAACAATGAGGAAAATACAACGGCATTATCGAATAGCAATATTAGTCACTGAAATTCACTATGCCCATATAACATTGTTATCAAGGTAAATCATCAGTCATCAAATCTAATAATTTTTCATCAGGTGAAATCCCAATTTTTCTATCATAGTGATATCTTTAGTATAAAACATATTTCAATCATCAAGTCATTATCAAGAATTATGTCAAAACTCCAAACACTACTCATCTATATCATCCAAATCGTGTCAAACTCTTGTATCATAGAGTTAAATGGTTAAATCATAATGACATATCTATATTCATATCCCAGTCATATGCAAACACAAGTTCAGCCTACATATTCATATTATAGTAAACACTGAAACTTCTCTGCTCATAGAACTTTCAGTTGTCTACTTCATGTCTGTAGGACTAACATCCTTCACGTGAACATCTGATTTTATGCACAAAACTTTATTTTTATGTCATGCATGCATATTCGCACCCATAGGCCTTCCTCTGTGTGGTTAGGAGACTAAATTCACACCCTTGAGCTTACTTTAGTGTGGCTGAGAGGCTACAGTCGCACCTGTAAGCCTACTTCTATGCGAATGAGGCTTAGAGCAAGGGAAAACTCTCTTTCCTTAGATCAAAACTTTGCTACAGATAAAAAATGTCAGATATTTGTCTATTCACACCTATAAATCATATTTCAACAGTAAAGAAAATAAATATAATGCTAATGGTACTATAGTAAGGATATTATGGAGAGATTCTCCCTCTGAATGTGAATCCACTTCAGTCATCATCAACCTATCTATAATACTTGTCATGCATCAATAGATCTGTTATATCATAAGGTAAAACATATATCCATCATGGTTATAACATGCTAACATCAATTGATTCATCATGACATCAATATTTCAACAAGGGTTAGTGTCACATAGCTTAATAGGAGTATAATACAACATTACTTGTAACTCATTCAAGTTAGGGAATTTAGTTTTACCATATGCCATAGTTAATAAGCATGTTAAAACATAACCATGATTAACAAAGGATCCTGAATATCTATATCATTTTTATACTTCTATCATCATGGCTACCATACTTTCCCTAAACAATATCAATAGCGTTAAGTTACCATCTACTAGAATCAAGGTGATAACCTTCTTTAAGCAATCAAAATATCCAAAATGGTAAGTGTTAGCCAAACAACAATTATACCAATATATCAAAGATCAATATTAAGTAGCTTCATTTCATCATAAGGATCATGAATCCAAATCACTTTCATATGCATGAGCATTTTGTGAAGGATACATCCTCATTATACCTTAGGGCTTACCTTGCCATTCAATATTACATATGAACCATATCATTGAAACAATATACCATGCATATCTTGTAGTATTCAAATACTTGTGCACCTTATTATTTTACATAGGAAACTTGTAGCACATTTTCACATTTTCTTTAGGTGCCTCTTTACCTTTTCCAATGCTATTTATTCTCTTCCTGCACTAACCATGAATCTTGATCCTCAAGAAGGATCCTATTACCACAAATCATCAAGAGGTTAGAACCAAATAATAAAATATATATGCTGGAAGCATAATTAATAATCATATCCATAATTCTAAAAAAAATTAAATAGATAGAGAAGCATCATAAATTAAAAATACTCATCTTCAATGAGAGGTGATCATATCCCTCTTGAACCAGCCTCCAAGAGGCATCATTGTCCATTGTACATATAAAAATGTTTCCTTCAATATTTCAACCAACTCTATCAGCAACCAGGACTAATAGAGGTTATCCAATCTGGGGCTTCATCAAATCTATCACAAGTGCTTGACCATGCTAGGGTTTCTAGATTTCATATCACAAATATTTTCCATAAACCAAGGTTTCTCTCAAACCTTGAACCTTATAATATCCATCAAAACCTAATACAAAAATTTCCTAAGGTTTTCTTCAAACCATAGAATGTTTTTAGGTCTCCTCCATCCTTTATTTCATCCTTCAATGGTGTCATAATGGGGGTGATATCCATGAATTTTCTTCAACCCAACTCTGATACCATGTTAATTTTTCTTATGGCTATATTATTCTTTTATTTGATAATATCATTTCTTCATTAACACATTAAAAGTTCACCCCATAACATCATAACATTATTCAATTTTACATCATTATTCAGAAGTATATGCAACTATGTAGAAAGAAAAATATCATCATCATAATTGCAATGGAACATAAAGAAACAATAGAAGAAAAACATTCACAAAAAGAGACACTAGGATTGGTCAGAGACCAAGGAAAAACCCACTATGGGGAAAACCCTTTCAATTCTAATTCTTATAATATCATCATCAAATGATTCAGCAAAAGAGAGTAAAATGATGCGTATCTTCATCTATGAAACTATCCAACAAAATAACTACAACATCCATGAAATGAAACCAAAAATGCTTATACTCAAAACCCTGATTCTAAAGACTGTAATGAATTGTCACTATCTGCGGTCAATTTCCAAACTCTACAGTTAATGAGATAAATATTCAGAAGACTGAGATTTCATCTTTTAGGTCCCAGTCTCATAGAGGAGGAGTCATGCGAGCAACTATAGCTTCATGGTCACTCTCTGAAGCCTTGTAAGAAAACGACTGTAGTCAGATCTGCCCATATCTATATCAGATCCTTGGTCGCACCCTTCAAGAAGTTATGCGAGTGACTGTGGCTTCCAAGTTTCTCTTTGAAACCCTGTGAGCGACCAATTATGACTTACTAGTCGCTTTCTTAAGCCTAGTTTATCAGCGAATGGGTTCTGCAACCATAATTCTGAATCCCTAACTCCCAGTCACATGGATGGAGGGTTGTCCATGCGATTGGAAGGCTCGATTCACATGGTTGAACTTTTGTGCGAGCAAATGAGGTTGAATCCTTCATGTGATGTTCCTACAACTATGTACCAAAGCTCTAAAACTGATATGTGAGCTTTAGACCTTGCAATTTCACCTGAGAGCGAACTTGTTCCTCCACAGACGAGTTTCAGACCTTTGCGAGCCAAAAAAAAAAGATAGAAGAGTGTCTCATTATTATGTCTAGATGAGGTATAGGTCACTGGTACATATATCCTTCCAAGGGGGTCCACTTTGTTAGGGCCGACCCTATCAAATATGCACATGTGGGATTTTCTTCATAAATACACTTTCCCTTATCCGATTTGAGTGATATTTAGGTCAATTGTGGTCCTCTCGAAAAGAGGAATTCAATGAAATAATTATATCCATCAAGTGATTTGTCCAAATTTTAATTTTACCTTGGTTTCATATTTTAACACTTTTGCTACAAATTGAGATTTTTGTTTCTCCACTTTTCCTTCTATATTCATCTTATCCTTAAACACCTGTTTGTTTCAAATGGGTTTTCTTCCAGCAAAAAAATCCACTATATCCATGTAACACACCCCTTTATCTCCCATAGGCCTCACTAACGGTGAAAGAAGGCATGTTACTATGTTGATCCAACCTCCAAGATACAATTATGGAGGTCTAAGTTTTCTCTCTTTTTGACCTTTTCAAAACACAAAACTAATGACGTTGGTAAACATAATCACCAAGGAAGAAAAAAAATAAAAATTTAAATGTTTTTCAGTGTCATGGAATTGATGCATATTCATGCCACAAAAACATAAAATGTATAGAAACAATTAAAATAAAAAAATGGAAAGTGGTGGCACAAAAATAATGACATTAAAAATATGCATTATAGAAGTGTGTTTTACTTCATTCCAATATTGTAGGAGTGTGTTTTACTTCATGCCACAAAATCAAGAATATAAATTAACCAACATTTAATAAAATAAACCTCCTTTTTGTATAAAAACTTCATATTTAGTGTAGGTTGGGATCTTGGAAATAGGTGTGTTGAATCAACACTTCGGGGACAGCTAAATATGTGAACCTAGAAGATGACTAATGCTGAGAATAAGTCCTTTAGATACACATATTGATAGATAGTCATTTAAGAATAGGTTAATATCCCCCCACATAAAGCCAAGAATGCTTCTTTTCCCCTATGCCATTGCTTATGAAGATGCAACTAAGCAGTGTTGGATATGTGTTATATTAGTTGCTTTTATATTGTGCAAGAACACACAACCCATCTGTCACTAATGTGGGATCCAAAGTCAGGAAATATCCTCATGGGGTTTTAAGGTGTTACCCAATTGGGTGAAATCCCCACGCTATCCCATAGTGGTTTGAGGGCTTTCTTATGAAAAAACAAGGTCTATTTTTTGTCATTTTAATGCCTTTTATAGATTTATTCTCAAACAATGGTTTTGGCCCATTATAATCCACTTCTAGATGAAGAATTAGAATTTTAATTCTAAGAAATACCTATATAATTTATTGTGAATAATTAAGTTAATACAATTGTAGAGATAGAGGTGTAGCTCTAACATTGTTTATTTTCTTAGTTAAAGTTTTCTCAGGTAAATATGTGTGAACTATTTCTTTATTCTATCTTTAAAATTTTGTTATCATATCTACTCTCTTTCCATAGATTTATCAAATTCTTCAAGTGGTCAATCCTAGGGCACCACTTAAATGACATTATTTTTCTCATGGGGTTTGAAAGTGTTCCCTCATTTAGTTTTCTTGAGCCCGGATTAGTGTGTTTCACGAGTGCCTTGATTTTTCCTTTTCGAAGATAGCATTAAGGAATTCAAAGAACAATTAATAAAGTGATTCATTGACACCCTTTCATTTCTTGCAATCCATTATCTACAAGAATGCCATATTATTTTAGACTTGTATCATTTTAATTTAATGTAACGATTTCATAAATAGTATTTTGGTTAATTTGTATGCTTCCAAAAAAATGGTGATGTAATGTAATGATTATGATTTTTGTAGTTTTTGTTTTTTTATAATCAGTTAAAAAATGGTGAAGAATATAATGCAATGATTATGATTATGATTTATATGGAAAAGAGTTAACATATATATAATTTTTGCATGCCTTATATGTTTTTATTTATTTTTATATCCTAGATAGATGAAATTAATCACTTTCAAGGGTATTGTGATCACATAATGGCAACATTTTTGACAAAAAAATTCATTGATATAATATTTGACGGCTTTATCAAGATCCAATGTTTTCTCCAAATAGTGGGAATCAACAATCTCCACTTAATATGACAACAACCACAGAAAACCAAGTTTTTGACAAAACACATATGCAACAAATTTTTCTTTCATGAAATATAACACCATGTTTCACTCAAAGAGATTGAAAAGGGGTATAGAATCCATCTTACTAAATGTGCCTATAAAGTGCCTAAATTATGCACATAATATTGATTCTTACTTTCCTATTACACATAAATATCTTCTTCTTCCATATATATAATTTTCATTTTCTTTTTGATAGCTATAATATTTGATATGATACTATTATAACGCTCAAATTGAGTTGATCTAAACCAAAAGTGAATTGGTTCGGGATCCATGACTATATTCCTTCCTCATGGTTAGCACTTGGTGAACATATGACATAACACATGCATTTTTTTGATATTAAATAATACGAATAATCTACCTAAATACTGATAAATACCTCCTAAAATCCATTTGCGGAATCCTTCACCCAATACATCATTCCAATTTTTAAAAATCCTATTTTTACTAGATATCCCCTAATTTTATGAAATATGCCTTTATATCCCCCCCCCCCCCCCTCCACAATACCTAAACAACCACATACCTCACATCTCCTCCACATCACCCACCCCCGCCCCCTCTCCAATACCTACAATATATTGATAATAATTTTCACAAATTAAAAACCCTCTTAATGAATGAACATGATAAGATATTGGTCAACAAGATGAGGACCCCATGATTGCTTCAAAATTATCCTCTTTTCCAAATAAATTTTTCATCAACCCAAAAAACAATTTTCATCCACTCTTTTTTTTCCCTTTGGTTACCTTCCTCATTAATTCCAAAGGTCATTTCTCTTAAAACACCTATTCCTATTAGAGGCCACAATCCTTATCATAAATACTAGTCCCAAAAGGGTAGAGCACTCAGAAAGACATGTCTCCATGAATAATTGTAAAAGTAATGACAAATTATTCAAACATGAAATCATTTACATTGATGGAGTATATATAGTTATATAATTCTTTAATGATTTAGTTGATGCCTTTTGTGATAAATTCTAGCCTCAAGAAGTGTGCAATGTGTTTAATTGCAAAGTCAAATAAATAAACACAATAGTACTACAAGCACTAAGAAACTCGATCCCTAATCATTTAATTGTGAATTTATAGTAAATAATTTCTTATAGGATGCAAATTCAATCACCATGCATTAATCTCATTTCAAAATAATCATTGAAATCAAAGTTACATCTCTAAATTCCATGGTCAACATTATTGGTGTGGTCGCTCCAACTTTCTTTACATCCACTATACATAAAAAGAGATTTATTAATAACTATCAAATAAGAAAAAAATTTTAAATTCTAAATCTTTCGGGAAATCACATGAGAATTTTTGGAACCGACGCGTTTCAAACTACCAACTGTAGTTCATCATCAGGATAATGAAGATTGGCTGATCAGACTATCCATTTATATACTAGGAAGAGAGAATATTTGGCGTTCCTGCCTCCCTTTAAAACCCAAGGTTTGGAAGCGGTTTGTGGATGACACCTTCATAAACTGGTCTCATGGGCGTCAAGAGTTAGATGCTTTTCATTAGCACTTGAATAATCAATCTGACTCCATCAAGTTTACGATGGAAATAGAGATTGATGGGAGCCTTCCTTTCCTTGATGTTCTTATCTCTAGAAATAATAATGGCTCTTTCTCGCACTGTGTTTTTTGGAAGAAGACACACATAGAGCAATTTTTGCATTCTAGCTCTCATCATTTTCCTGCTCAGAAGCTTGGGGTTCTGAACACCTTAGCCACGAGAGCCCTTAGAATATCTGATAATGATCATTTGGATGAAGAAAAGGCCCATCTCCTTAAGGTCTTCAGAGAAAATGGTTATAACAAAAATCAGGGTTTGAGGGCTTTCATGAATGCTAGCAAAGGTCCTATTCAAAAAAAGTTAAATGATGATGTTGTTGGTAGGGTTCATCTGCCTTTTATTCAAGGTACCACTGACAAGATCGCTCGGATTTTAAGAAAGCATAAGATCTCTTCCTCTTTTAAACCTTTAAACACCATTCGAAGTTCCCTTAAATCGGTAAAGGATCCTTTGGACCCAAAAAGCATGAAAGGGATTTATTTGATCCTATGCTCTTGTGGGATTCCCTACATTGGTGAAACTGGTCGGTCGATTAATAAAAGGATCCAAGAGCATTCTGCAGATATTAGGCATGGTAGAACTAAGTCCTCTGCTCTAGCTGAGCATGCAGAGAAGATGAAGCATCACATATGTATGGAAGACGCTAGAGTCCTTGCTAGGGTTGATCATTTCCATCATCGTAAATTTAGGGAGGCGATTGAGATTGAGAAGAGGTCCCTCACATTGAATAGGGATGACAGTTGGAAGGTCAGCAATTGTTGGATCCCTTCTCTTCACTCCCTATAGTGGTCATTCCTCTTATGGTCTTTTTGTTTATTATTTATATATATATTTATTTATTTCCATATAATTTATCTATTTATCTTTTTGTATATTTATGATTATGTTTCCTTATATTCTATTATTATTATTATTGTTATTTTTATTTATTTTTATTTTTAATTAATTTATTTGTTTTTTTATTTTTATTTATTTATTTATTTATTTTTAATTAATTAATTAATTTATTATTATTATTTTTTTATAGTTATTATATATATATATATATATTTTATTTAGTTATTTATTTTATTTTATTTCATATATTTTATTTATGTAGTTATTTTATTTTATTTTTATTCTTGTTATTAACTTTTGACTTTTTGACTTTTTGGATGTAATTCTTGTTTTATTTTCTTGGGGGTAGTTGCTTGTGGTTTTATATTTTTATATTTTTTAGACTTGGTCCTTATATAATTTTTCTGGGTTAATTCGTAGCTTTTAAGGTTGAGGGATTTGTATTTTTTGATTTATTTTATGCTTTTACTTATTTTTATTCTATTTTTGAACGTTTTTATTTTATTTTTGAACGTTTTTAACATTTTTAATTGTCTTTGGGTTCTTGACCATTGCTTCTCTCTTCCTGGTATATAAATGGATAGTCTGATCAGCGAATCTTCATTATCCTGATGATGAATTACAGTTGGTAGTTCGAAACGCGTCGGTTCCAAAAATTCTCATGTGATTTCCCGAAGATTTAGAATTTAAAATGTTATGGATCACAAAAGCTTTCACTCTCAAAGAAAAAATTGTATATCAACGAAATGTTAGATTATAACTGGATGTGACCTTGTAGGGGGAACTTTTTTCATAGCTAAGAATAATGTTGTATTAGAAAGCTACCATCATATTAATCAAGGGATGTCCTAATTAGAAATTGAAATTGGAGAGATAGTATTTAGAAATAGCCACAAAACTGTATTCTCTATTACACACTTCATTCAATTACATTACATATATAGTTGAACTTAGATCCAAAAACTTATAACCTTAGACATAGAAGTTGATAAAATCTCTAAACTACCTCCCACAAATCTCAAAAAAATTCCAAACTCAGCATGGAAGCATTATCTTCCAAGAACCTCCATTAATTATTACATGCCAAATGTAAAAAGTAACACAAATTACAACAACAAAATTTATCTTTACCTGAATGGTCTTCATCAACACTCACATCCAATAAGGAATCTCGTAGACACCACTCTTTCTTCACCACACAAATTCGATCTACCACTTCATCACCATTTAAAACATAACTACCTCTGACCATCGTTGACGAAATTGTAAGATCATGTTAAAGAGTGCAACTAGGGGCTAATTCCCCTTCCTCAAAGTATGTTATATATCTATATATATCTATATATATATATATATATATATATATATATATATATATATATATATATATATATATATATATATATATATATATATATATATATATATATATATATAATAACAATCATAAATAATGAATAATTAACTAATAATTTGTATTGAAGAGTCATGTATCCAAGGACATGACCATTCGTGAATAGGTACCTACCTAGGTATATAATTGGGGCCGTCATTTGTAATCAAATGATCGCATATCTTATTGTAATTTGTTGATGTTTTATCTACAATTACTATCAATAATGATAATACATTGAGGTAATTGTTGCAATCATAAAAAAATATGAAAAATTTAACATGGTATCAGACCTTTGGTGGAGAAAGCGTTGGCAAAAAATGGTGAACAGGTTTTGACCTTGGGTTTAGGCACAACGGCCAACAAAGGGTCCATCATAGTCTAGCATAACGCTAAAATTTTCACCTCACTCTCGAAGAGTAAGGCATCCCACCCGAGGCGCCATGCAACCTTAGTTGAGGGACTGGAACCAGGCATCAAGATAAATCACAAGAAATTGACCAATACTAATTAACCCATAACCAAGACATTGAATATACAATCATAATAGATTAATCATTCAAACGGACATGCAATATGAATATGCATTCATATAAATTTTTTTATAAGGGGACACATAAATTCACACAAGAAGATTATTAAACATACCTGTAACTTCCTCTTTCATTAGGGGGGGAATATTATATCAGTACATTCGGCTCAGAGACCTCATCAATAGAATAGTGACTATCAATATCGGACAATACATGACCAAGACAATACAAAATATTTCTGGATCAAGAAGCTCTGTGACAAAATTTTGATACCCCTCTATTTTTCCTTCGCTTTTCCTTTTGCATTTTTAACCACTTCGCCTGCTTGGATTGTTGCTTCTCCCTCATATGCTTCTCCCTTTCCTTAGAAAATGCATATTTTGCTCGGCTATGGCTTCTTCCTTGGTTTTCAATTAAAATTCCCGCTTATTTGTGACTAAATGTTCCTTGATTTCCCTAGCTAATCCTCCGTAACTACTAGACTTCTATGAATTATTTTCCCTTTCTCGGGTGCCTTCCCCAAGACATCCCACTAGTCAACTTTGGTCAAAATGTGGTAAACTATCAAAACATGACAAAAATTTGTTTCCAAAATGGACCTAATAGGCCCTAACCATAGTCCATTTACTCCTATTCGATTTAATCATTTGTTGGTGTTGTCGGTGCTTCTCGTTGTTGCGGTGCCCCTACCAGTTCTTCTCCTTCTTTCCCAATTCCTTCAAATGAAGGACCTAAATTTGGAACAAACTCAATCGTTACATCCTTGAACTATGTGTACTTAGCTAGTGGTTCTTTGGCATGAACCTATGATGTTTCTTGCTTGATAGAGGTGTTGTGCTGAGGTTGGTTGTTGGTTGAGCAGGGTATGCCATCAAGTGCATGTTCCATTGAGTTTTTTCCTCCTCACTAATCTGTTGTAGCTTCTGGAAGTGAACCTATGTAGGTGGCTTGAGGTCACGGAGCAAACTCTTAGTCTTTCTTGATTCATTCTTAATTTTCCCTATCTGGATTTTGTGTGCATCCACCTCTGCTAGGAGCTCTTTCTGCTAGTTGTGGTTAGAGAAAATTTTAAGGATGGAAAATAATCTTGAAATTTAAAAACATTGGTGAATCTCACTCATCCCTAACATGCAAACTATAAAATTTTTATTGATGTATTTATAAAATTATTGAAATTTATAATTATTTTATATATACTCTCTATGTAGTGTTAGTGATTTTTAAGGTAAAATAATTTTATATTGTAAAATTTGGGAAAATCATTTTTATAAAAAAATGGAAATTGGTGAATTTTTTTTTTGGAAAAATCATGGAAAATTAGCCCACTTGCGAATATTAGCCCCTAAAATTTTCCATGGTTGTGATGTTTGGTTGCCATGTCTTGGTTGAAGAACTGATTAGCCTGTTGGCACAGGGGGTAAACCAGTTTATTTTTCTTGGCAAGGAATCTGGACCAGTATCGAACTTGTGCCAGGACTCCTTTAGTTTCTCCCATATCATGGATGATAGAGGCTTTAAGAAAAGTCACTTCAGTTATTTTCTCCTCGATCATGCTAGCATACTGGGATGATGGATTTTGTAGCACCCTTGGAGTGGAAGAAATAGTTCGTTTAAGCTCTTTGTTTGTTGAGACGAGTTCGGTGCAAGATGATTTAATGTGATCGCAACATTCTAAGAGAGTGCAGGCCAAAAAGTATTCAGGTGCATCTGTGAATATCTCATAAACTGAGGGTTACAGATCCCTGAACTTTACGCTTATTTCATTGACTTGGTTCTGCAGACTCTAGTTCTCCTTAAGAATTTGATCTCATTATATTGCAATGGAAAGAAGTTTTTTTTTTTGTTTCTCATGTTTTGATGTTAGATTGTTGTGCAACACCTCTAGCTGGTGTGCAACTAGTTGAATGAAATTAAACAGTTGAGATGACGACCAACTGTGGAGGTCATCAAGGGTCATAGTAGTGGGTGTAGGGAATTGACTTTGTAATGGATGGATGTTGGAAACTGATTTATCAGATTTCCCTTTGGTTGAGGTTTCTCATTTCGATGACTCTGTGATGTGAGGACTGATATGATCCAGGCTGGATGGTGGTGGTAGCAGGGATGAGGGGTTGGAAGTTAGGGCCAAGGTGTGTATGGTTTTTGTGCCCGAGTTCTCAGGGTTGATAGGCTGATCGGTTTCCATGAATATGCCTGGTGATAGAAATAAATATAAAAGGGACGTAGTAATAGAATTCATGCTCTTAGGGAGAACTGCGAGTTCCCCATTGGTTGTGCTCGGGATGGAGTAGATTAGAGAGTCGACCTCCATTTCTGGTTCACCACCGAGAATATTTTCGTATGGAGGATTTTTTGAGATGGTGGATATTCGGGGCGATGGATTGCACAAAATTGGGGATATAGTGGATGTGGACAGTGGGTTTTCTTTAGTGATGGGGGTGCTTGTGTAGTTTTTGGATTCCTCTCTAGTAAGATCAAAAACTTGAGTAGAGGTTGCCATTAGGGGAATTTTCAGGTCTAAAATGGGCCTCCTAAGGAAATAATAAAATAATAGTGGAAATAATAAAATAATATTTGATTACATCATCAAATTTTAGAGGGAAAAAAGAAAAAATTACTTTTTCAACTCATATTTTCAACTTATCTCCCAAAATTTTTACTCAAATTTCAAGCGGAAGTACTCGTTGGATGAAAAATTCAATTCCTCATCTAAGGCGTACCCATGTTGTATACTTTCTATCGGTCTTTCTACACGAAAAATGAGAAATACATGAAAAACATGATTGTAATCGTGTTTTTTTATGTATTTCTCATTTTTCGTGTGACAGGGTCCATCGAAAGTATGCAACATGGGTACTCCTTGGATGAGGAATTAAATTTTGCATCCAACGAGTACTCCCACTCGAAATTTAGTAAAAAATTTGGGAGATAAGTTGAAAAAGTTGTTTTATTATTTTATTATTTTTTAATCTTTTTACCCTTTTACTTAAGAAATGGTGAATCATCCCCCATGGTTGACATCATCATCTTGAATTCTATTGGTTCTTATAAAGTTTAGTTCTTTTTTACATTTTTCTTAGGAGGCCCATTTTAGACCTCAAAATTCCCCTAATGCTTTAATCAGTTTCGTGGGAATTGATGGTGGCCTGGTGGCGAGTGGGAGAATATTCCTTATGGTGGGTTTAGTATGAGAGTGTGGGAACACTTGGGGAATTAAAGTAATGGCTCGAATGAAATTCAAATAAGTAATTATATTAGAACTAATAAATTCAAAAAGATAAGGGAAAGGACTTACTAAAGCCCCGATATCCTCCAGAGTGTTGCAGAAATAAATCATCCATGTATCGATTTTTTTTATGAATGGATTGAGTGTTTCTTAGGCATGTCGCTTCCGAGAGGTGGAAGGGGTTTTTGTGGGAAGCGACTAAGGAAAAATCCCTTCAGACGAATATGTCATCTTCCTGTCTCTAATTTCTCTAGCAACTCCAGGCCATGATGAGATTTTGGTATGGAATGCTTCCTCGGAGAGAATGAATGGTTGAGCCCACTTCTTAAACGTGCCTTGGTTGACACATGTACACTGAACCTAGGTGTTTCCATGGCTAAATCCACACCATATATCTTGTGAATATGCATCCAGCAGCAACTATGGGATCCTTGGCCTAGTGTTGGTGACAACCAAAATTTTCTGGTACTAGCCAACAAAAGAAGCTTCATTAATTTCCTTGTAGTCGGGATCCATGGAAGACTGACATGGTAAATATATGAGTGCAAGGGGTTAATCCTCAGCCACCGGTGTTATCTCTCTACCTTCTCGTGGGAACCACTTCACCATTGCTAAGGAAACAACAATATATCCATAAATAAATTATGTGGCCATCTTGTAGACACATTCACAGGAATCAAAGATCTCACTCGGTAGAAAACTACATCAATTCAATTGTGTGCCTTGGACACAAGATTTTTCTACTGAGATGGTGTCCAAGGTGCATTCAACCCTCACGAAAATGGTGCATGATATTTCTTGCAATTGTATAACAGGATAATTTGATGGTAGAATTGTTAATTGGCTCAATCAGGGCTCCCTTACCACCATGTTGAGTATCATATTTTTTGTAATAATTGTCATCTCTCATCTTATTTCCCTGCTTCGAAGTATTTTGGAATGAATATGATATAGAAGCTCCCACAACAGATAGTCTAGTGAGTCTCTTAATGTCGATGGCATGTATGGGGTATTCCTTTTCAAGCCAAAGAGAACCTCCATGCATTCAATTGATGGGAATTTTGAATTCTGCATTGTTGCTTCCATAATGTTGAACACAAGTAAGATTTGCAAGTTTAGAAATTTTGGCCTCTATATACCTCTAAAATCTTATTTAATTCTTGACAACTGACTTCCATATGATTTGGAAACAACTTATGTATAGACTTCATGCTTGAGTGTTTGGAAATTAAAGGAGTTTGAAAGATCATTATCCCCGAGCATAACCTTGTCATATTTTCCATGGAGAGGTTCAATTTCAGTGATTCTAGAGTCAAGTTCATGTGCAGGAACAAAGACTATGGTCTTTGTCATGGTTTGAAATTTACGATTTACATAATAGACATAGGGGGTTTGAATTTGGGTTGAGGACCAGAGGAATTTGACAAAGAATCTAGAATAGAAAATTCAACCACCTTGGCTTTACTAATAAAGAAATTATCATTTCCATGCAAACAAAATAAAATACTTTACATGACATTTTTTATTAGACCATTTAACTAATTAATATGAAAACTTTCTATACTCAATTGAAATCATGGCAATAATAGTGACCTTGACCTAGACCTGACCTGAATGATGCAAAAAATTAAAAGGAGGGTGGGAATAGTTGATAATTATGATAATATGATGGAAGGTTCATATAAATTGATGACCATATTGTGTCATGCATATTATGGGAAATATTTGACCCAAATTCGAATTGATCCAAGGAAACAGATAAGACAATTTCCAGGTGCAACTCCTCGATCACAAGAGTTGCAGAGGGAGTCACTCGATTGACACTACTAAAGTAACTGTAAAAAATATATTCATAAGTGACTCAAATCAAATTACTGATGGAACTAAATTAACTGATGCAACTAATATACCGACCCACTAAAATAATTGATTGACTCTACCTAGACTTAACTATGATCCCCTTTCGGAGATCAATTCATTTTTGTATAGAACTGGTTGCAATGTGGAAGGGCTTCAGGCATGCACCATTAACCCAACCATGAAATAGGACTCCATCCAATTGCGTGAGCTTGATATATCCCTAGTATTTCACTCTGCCAAAAGGAATGGTCCTAACCAATGCATTTTAAAATTTCTAGGATGTTTAAAGAACTTCCTATTGTATACGAGAACATGATCCCCAACTAAAAAGGATTTCCACTTCATGTCTCGGTCGTGCCATGATTTCTAACTCTCCTTCTTGACAATTTTGTGGAAATAATCTAGGAATCTGGCTTCATCCAACTCCCAGAGTTCATCCAAGCATTTTTTAATTGATTAATCTTTTTTCATGTGTGTATCCCATGCAATAAATAGGTTGGGGATGATGAAATCGGAGGATAATATGACTTATCATCCATAAAAAAGATAGAAGGTTGTATACTTGTGCATTTTCTTGACAGTTGTATGATAATCCCATAATATGGTTGTAACCCATTCATCCCAGTTGTCTCAGTTAGCAAAACATATCTTGGTGAGACCCTCTCTAGGATTTTGTTAAAAGCTTCAATAATACCATTTTCTTGAGGGTGGTATGGGATGCTCTTATGGTGATAGATCATAATTTTTTACAGTAATGAAGTGATTCTCTCATTAATGAAGTGGGTGCCCTGGTCACTTGTGAGGCTTCAGGGGCACCCAAACTGAGTGATAATTTTTTCGAAGATGAACTTGGTGGAAATGTATGCAGTGCAATATTTGACTGGTGTAGCTTCATCCCTTTTGGTAAGGTAATATGTGGCAGTGATAATGTACCTAGCATGGGAGTGACATGTCAGAGGATTAATGGGTCCCAAAAAGTTGATCTCCCACTTCTCAAAGGACTAAAGTTCCCTTACTGGTTGTAAGGGAAGTTCATATAAGTGTGATGGATTTCCCATGCATTGGAAAATGTCACATTGATGAGCATATTCCTTTGCATCTGAAAAAAATGTGGGCCAAAATAGCCTTGCTTGCAATACTTTTCTTCTAGTGGCCTTCCTGCTCATATATCCACCTAAAACTCACGAAATGCGTTCCCACAATACATCATGTTTCTCACATCAAGAACACACCTTCGTATTATTTAGTCAAGGCACATTTTGTATAACTGACCTGTAATCAACTGGTCGTCTGCAGCTCGAACCACCATGTGGCTTCTTTGTGACATCATGTACTCCTCTAAGCATTTACCTATGGCAAAGAATAATGAAATATCCTCCAAGTAGTCTGGTATGGCCTCAACTCAGAACATATCGACATTTAGAAATTGATCATCTACTGATCCGCCAGCTTCACCCGACTCTAATAGGGAAAGATGATTGGGACACAGGTTTAGCCTTCCTAGCTTGAAAATTACTTCAAATGTGAACTCCTGGAATAGAAAAATATATATACAAATACTTCCTTCGAGTATAGGATTGTTCACTAAGTAATTTAGGGAATAATGATCAATGAAGAACTTGAAGGATCCCCCAAGAAGATAGTGCTATAATTTTTGTAGTGAGTACACCCCCACTATTGTTTCTTTTCGATTTCCTTAATTTTAGCACAACTTACTATTTTTGGAAGTTTTTCAAGTCCTAACTATTGAAGCTGTTTTGAGGGACTAAAATAATTTTTTAGGGAAAATGGAGAGACTAGAAAACTCCCAAATTGGTTTACGGGATTTTTTTCAACCTCCTCTTTGAGATATTAAAAAATAGGTATTATTTAGCCAAAAAGAGATTTTATGCCAAAGTTACGACCCTGGGAAGTTGAAATTTCAGCTTACCCCAACGAGGCCCACAAGCTTTTGGCGCTTCATCTCCTAGGGTTACGTTTTTGGATTTTTAGGGTTTCTCATTGTTTCTCAATGATAAAAATTCCTCTAGCTTCTCTACTATCCTGGATGATAGAGGCTTTTAGGCAAGTCACTTCAATGATTTTTTGCTCGATCTCGCTAGCATATTGGGATGTTGGATATGGTAGCGCCCTTTGAGTGGCAGAAATAGTTCATTTGAGCTCTTTTTTTATCAAGACGATTTTTGTGCAGGCTAGTTTTATGTGATCGCAAAATTCTAAGAGACTTCATGTCGAAAAGTCTTTCGGTGCATCTGTGACTATCTCAGAAACCAAGGGCAAGAGATGTCAATACTTTTGTGCTTATTTCGTCGACTTGGTTCTGCAGAGTTTACTTCTCCTGAAGAATGTGATCTCGTTTTGCCTCAATGGAAATAATTTTTTGTTATTATTGCTCATGTTTTGATGTCATATTGCTGTGCAACACATCTACTTGGTGTGCAACTAGTTGAATGAAATTAAACAATTGAGATGCCAACCAACTATGGAGGTTATAAGGGTTCATAGTAGTGTGTGTAGAGTACCAAATTTGTAATGGATGGATGTTGGAAACTGATTTCTCAGACTACCCTTAGGGTGAGATTTCTTGCTACAATGGTTCGTGATGTGAGGATTAATATGATCTTGGCTAGATGGCGGTGGTAGCAAGGAGGAGGGGTTCGAATTTAGGGCCAAGGTGTGTATGGATTATGTTCCCGGGTTCTCAAGGCTGATAGGATGATTAGTTTCCATGAATATGCTTGGTGATAGAAATAAATATAACAATGACATAGTAATAGACTTTGTGCTCTTAGGGAGAATTGCGAGTGCCCTAGTGGTAGTGTTCATGATGGACGGAATTACATAGTGAACCTCTATTTCTGGTTCGCCACCGAAAATATTTCTGGATGGAGGATTCTTTCAGATGATGGTTGAGGTGGAGGTTATTCAAGGTGATGGATTGCATGACATTGGGGATATAATGAATGTGAATGGTAGATTTTCTTTAGTGATGGGGGTCTTGGTGTGAGGTTGGGGCTTCTCTCTAGTAAGATCAACAACTTGATAAAGGTCACTTTAATCGGTTTCTTGGGAATTGATGGTGGCCTAGTGGTGAGTGGATGAATATTCCTTATGGTGGATTTAGTATGAGAATGGGGGCCCACTAGAGGAATTGAAGTAATGGTTGGGTTGAAAGTAAAATAACTAATTAGAATAGAACTCATAAATTAAAAACACTAAGGGAAAGGACTTACTAAATCTCATAGATCTTCCAGAGCGTTGCGTAAAAACATCATCTTTGTCTTGAGTTTTTTATGATTGTATTGAGTGTTTCTTCATCATGTCGCTTCTAACAAGTGGAAGGCGTTTCTCCTGGAAGCGACTTAGGAAAAATACCTTCAAATGAATATGTCATCTTCCCATCCCAAATATCTTCAGTAACTCTAGGCCAGGATGAGACTTCGGTATGGAATGCTTCCTCCGAGAGAACAAATGGTTGAACCCGCTTTTGAAATTTTTCTAGGTTGAAGCACTTAGGTTGAACCGAGGTGTTTCCATGGCTAAATCCAAACCATATATCTTGTGAATACGCATCCAAGAGCAACGGTGGGATCCTTAGCCTAGTGCTAGTGACGACCAACATTTTCTGGTACCAACTAGCAAAAGAAGCTTCATTAATTTCCTTGTAGTTGAGATCCCGGGAAGACCGCCATGGTAAATATATGAGTGCAAGGGGTAGATCATCATCCACTAGTATTATCTATTTGACTTATGATGGGCACTACTTAACCATTACTAAGGAATCAACAATATATCCATAAATAAAATATGTGGCCCTCTTGTAGACATCTTCACGGGCTTCAAAGAGCTCACATAGTAGAAAACTACACCAATTCAATTGTGTTCCTTGGACACAAGATTTCGTTACTGAGATGGTGTCCAAGGTGCATTCACCCCTTGAGAAATGGCACATGAGATTTGCTGCAATTGTATAATAGACGAATTTTATGGTATGCTTGTTAATTGTCTCAATCAGGGCTCCCTTACCACCACATTGAGTATCATATTTTTTGTAATAATTCTCATCCATTTCCTTCATTCCTCGCTTGGAAGTATTATGGAATGTAGATTATACATAATATTCCATAGAAGATATTCCTATGAGCCTCTGAATGTCGATGGAATGAATGGGGTATTCCTTTTCAAGCCAGAGAAAATCCCTGTGCATTTAGTTGATGATAAATTTTGAACATTCCATTGTATTCCTCGTAGTGTTGAACACTAGTAAGATTTGCAAGTTTAGCAAATTCGACCTCTGTACACCTCTAAAATATTCTCTAATTATTGATGACTAACTTCCATCTGATTTGGAAACAACTTCTATATATAATTCATGCTTGAGTGCTCAGAAATGGAAGGAGTTTGAGAGATCATTATCCACGAGTGTAGCGTTGTCATATTTTCCATAGAGAGGCTCAACTTCAATGATTCTCGAGTCAAGTTCAAGTGCGATAATAGAGACTACGGTCTTGTTCATGGTTTCATATTAATGATTATACACTAGACATAGAAGGTTTGAATTTGGGTTGAGGACTGGGGGAATTTGATACAGAATGAAAACTAAGCAATTCGACCACCTCAGATTTACTACTGAAGAACTTAATGATTTCCAAGAAAACTAAGTAAAAGACTTGACATGAATTTTTTTATTAGACCATTTAAATAATTAATATGAAAACTTTCTATAATCAATTCATATCATGGAAATAATAGTGACTTTGACCTAGACCTAACCCAGATGACGTGAAAACAAAGAAGTAGGGTGGGAATGATTGATAATTATGATAATGTGATGGCAACTTTGTAGAAATTGATGACCTAAATCATGTCAAGGATATTATGGAAGAGATTTAGCCCAAATTCGAACTGATTTAAGAAATTATTAGTAATCATTACGGATTATACGATTTCTACGTGTGGATCCCCAATCATAAGTAGTTGCAGAGGGAGTCACTCAACTGACACTAATAAAGTAACTATCGAAAATCTATTTGTAGCTAACCTAAAATAACTTATGAATCTTAATATATTTATCCATTAAATTAACTAATTGAATCTACCTAGACCTAAATACGATCCCATTTCAAATATTAATTCATTTTGTTATAAAACTTGTTGCACTCTGGAAGGGCTTCAGGTTTGCACCATTCACTCAGCCATGAAATAAGACTACATCTAGTTGCATGAGCTTTATATTTCCAGAGTCTTTCACTTCTGCAAAAATGAATGGTCCTAACCAATACATTCTCCACTTTCTGGGATGTTTCAAGAAATTATTGTCGTATAAGAGAACATGATCCCCAATTGTAAAGGATTTCCACTTTATGTTTCGGTCGTACCACGCATTCTGCCTCTCTCCTTCTTGATAGTTTGGTGGAAATCGAATAGGAATCTGGCTTCATCCAACTCCCAGAGTTCATCCAAGTGTTTTTTAATTTGTTCATCATTTTTCATGTGTGTATCTCATGAAATAAAGAGGTTAGGGATGATGAACTTGGAGGGTACTATGACTTGTCCTCCATTAACAAGATAGAAGGGTGTATAGTTGTAGAGGAATTTGAAGATTGTATGATAATCCCATAATGTGGCTAGAATTCATTCATCCTAGTTATCTTGGTTAACAGAACATATCTTGGTGAGGTCCCTCTCTAGGTTTTTGTTAAAATCTTCAATAAAACTATTTTCTTGAGGGTGGTATGGGATTCTCTTATGGTGCTATATCATAAATTTTTTCAGCAATGACGCGATTGTCTCATTATTGAAGTGGGTCCCTTGGTCACTTGTGAGGCTTTGGGGGCACCCAAACTGAGTGATAATATTTTTTAATATGAACTTGGCGGAAATGTATGTAATGAAATCTTTGATTGGTGCAGCTTCAGCCCATTTGGTGAGGTAATATGTGGTAGTGATAATGTACCTGGCATGGGAGTGACATGTCAGAGGATTAATGTTTCCCTAAAATTTGACCTCCCACTTCTCAAAGGCCTAAAGTTCTTGTACTAGTTTTAAGGGAAGTTCATCTAGGTGTGATGGATTTCCCATGAATTGGCATATGCCACATTTATGAGTGTATTCCTTTGTATCTCAGAAAAGCGTGGGCCACTAGAGTCATACTTGCAACACTTTATTTGTGGTGGAATTCTTGCCTGTGTGTCCACCCGCAACTCCTAAATTCTATTCCCACAATACAAATCATTTATCACATCAATATCACACCTTCATAATATCTGGTCAAGGCCCATTTTGTATAACTGACCTGCAATAAACTAGTAGTTCATAGCTCAAACCAACATATGCCTCCTTTTTTCGTTGTGTACTCCTCTAAGAATTTACCTATGGCTAAGAATAATGAAATATCCTCGAATTAGTCGGTTATGGCCTCAACTTAGAACATGTCGACATATGGAAATTGATCATCTACTAATCCCCCAGCTTCACTCGACTTTAATCGAGAAAGATGATCAGGACCCATGTTTAACATTCATGGCTTGAAAATTACTTCAAATGTGAACTCCTGGAATAAAAAAATATATCTACAAATCCCTCCTTCGAGTACAAGCTTGTTCACTAAGTACTTTAGGGCATAATGATCAGTGAAGAACTTGAACAAGGCCCCCAGAATATAGTGCCAAAATTTTTTAGCGAGTACAACATTGCGAGTTATTTGCACTCAGTTGTGGTGTAGTTCACTTCCATTGTGGAAATATTTCTGCTAGAAAATTATATCGAGTGATCATGGTTTCCATATCTAGGCTGAGCCAAAACAACTCCCAAGGTGATTACTGATTCATTAATATGGACATGAAATTTCTTATTCGAATCTAAATAAATAAGGATTGGTGCATTTTCTAGCTTTTCCTTCAACACATTGAAAGCGACTTCAAATTCATCTGACCATGCAAAACCTTTTGGATTTATTCAATAACTTCTCGAGTGGTGCAGTGATCGAGGCATAGTTACAGATGAACCTATGGCAATATCCCGTGTGGCCGAGAGTGGATCTCAGCTGCTTAACACTCATCGATGGGGGCATATTTAGGAATAATATGACTTTAGAGGGATCAACACATAATCCCTCTTTACAGACTATATAGACCAAAAGTGTTCCGAAAGGGATGATGAATATGCACTTCTTCAAGTTGAAAGAGATTTGTAGTTGACTACAACGGTCAAACATCATTCAAATCAAAATAGAATATCTTTTTTAGTAAAGTACTATAGATGGTCCAATCATCCATGTAATCCTTCATAAACCTATGAATATAATCCCCAAAGGTAACTATTACAATCCTTGATAACACTATTTTCAAATTATTGAGTCCAAAAGGAATGACATGGTAGGCGTAGGATCCCCATTTAGTCGTGAATTTGGATTTCTTCTTATCCTCTTCTGTAATATGGATTTGGTGGTAACTAGATAATCCATTTGTAAAAGAGTAGGCCTCATTTCTTTCCACATTGCTTAAGACCTCTTCATTTAAGGGGGTGGGAAAAGGGTCATGAACACGTGCATTTTTCAAACTCTAGTAGTCCACATAGACTCAGATTTCTGCAGAGTCTTTTTGTTTTGTATAAATATTGGACCATTAGGGGAATTTTGAGGTCTAAAATGGGCCTCCTAAGGAAATTATAAAATAATAGTGGAAATAATAAAATAAGATTTGATTACATCATCAAATTTTAGAGGGGAAAAAAAAACTATTTTTTCAACTTGTATTTTCAACTTATCTCCCAAATTTTTTACTCAAATTTTGAGTGGGAGTACTCGTTGGATGAAAAAATTAATTCCTCATCAAAGGAGTACCCATGTTGTATACTTTCAATGGACTCTGCTACATGAAAAATGATAAATACATGAAAAATATGATTACAATCACATTTTTCATGCATTTCTCATTTTTCATGTATCAAGGTCCATTGAAAGTATGCAACATAGGTACTCCTTGGATGAGGAATTAAATTTTGCATCCAACGAGTATTCCCACTCAAAATTTGATTTAAAACTTTGGGAGATAATGTGAAAATACGAGTTGAAAAAGTAGTTTTATTATTTTATTGTTTTTTAATCTTTTTACCCTTTTACTTAAAAAATGGTGAATCATCCCTGATGGTTGACATCATCATCTTGAATCCTATTGGTTCTTATAAATTTTATTTTGGTTGAATATTTTTCTTAGGAGGCCCATTTTAGGCCTCAAAATTCCCCTAATGTGACCCACTCATCCTTTTCAACTGGGAAGATACATATTGTTTCCATCATTTTGTTTCTTTGCTTCTTCAACTTCTCCTTGACCCTATGGTTCAATCTATACAGTCTATTTTTCACTAGATTCATATTGGGCTTAGTTACAATATTCATCTCCCCTAGCTCCCCCTTAATCCCCTTGAGCTTCTTAATGGATGAAGGGAACATGTCTTCGTATTCTCTTAGAAGATCAAATATCTCTTTGGTACTCTTCTCATCCTAATAGTCTCCAATCAAAGATAATTTTAGCTTCTCGTCATTGTTGATGTTGTGTTTCCATTACGTAGAGGAAAAAATTGCAGACCAACGGTTACAATACCATCTTAAACACTTTTCACTCCTTAAAATTCCTTAAATATCATATGCCTTAAGTCCTCTAAATCATCTACATCAGGATCTAGGTCTATATTTCTACAAACCACGAATTCATGGAATCCAAATCCATATATGTGATCAAAGGTGTTCTAGTCTATGCAACCATGAGTCCACTATCCTACTGAGATAAAAAACCTTTCGATTGCTTTAAAAGTAGCCGTTATCCTCTCATCATCATCGGTGAAGGAAAAATCATTGATAAACATATCTTCCATATAGTACCACTCACCGGTATGCTTTCTTATCTCTTCCTTCCCATACTAGGCCTTCTAAAATATCCCTAATGTGTGGACAACGTTGTACACCCCACAAGTTTTATGGAAGTCCTTCTCTGATCCAGTTGGCCTTACAATCTTGCAAGTGTTGTTAAGGATTAGTTTTCCCCCGATACTTAACAAAATTAGCTAGGTAGTCCTCTTAACACCTGAATCTAGCTACTTGTGTTGTCTTAACCTCCTACCACTCTCCGAGATGGTTGTGGTGAGAACCTCACCACCTTTTTATAATTTCTTATAAGGAGAAATATATTAAGGGTACCTTGTGTGTTTTGGGTATGGTCGCATCAAATTTATATGATAAAATCAGTAACAGAATCCATTCCATTAAAATTAGGAAACTCCCATACCCTAGTACCAAGCCAATTGATACAATGAATCATGACACAATGCCTGGAGTTGATCTTATGTCTGCCCTATTTCCATTCATCCCATGCAGCCTTGAATCCAACTTCATATCTCTAAAAAATTCTTTAGTTTATCGATACCCCTACTGTAGTATTAATATAATCTTCCCATTTTCCCACTGTCAGCTGGTATAAATGATCCAACGACTAAGGTTCTTCTTTGTCATCCGTTGTTTCAGTGAACCTTGGCCATTGATATGGGTCCAAGGGCTGGATCACCCTAACTCCCACCACTTCAAATATCATTGTCTCCCTCTTTAGATCAATTACTACATAATTTTCAAAGGTCGAGTCTATTCCTAGAAAATATGGATAGGGGTCTTTATCTCCCATAATATCTATTACCTTGAAGTTCACGGAAGTCATTACCCCTACTATGTCAACCTCTACATACTCTAGACGTCCCACAGGGAGGATGAAATACTTTTTTGCCATGACTAAATGAATTAGATATAATACCAGCTTAGGCCTTTCCAAGGCTTCCCAGGTTTTCCTCAATAGGATTTTCACATTTGAGCCCAAGTAAAGCATTGTATCATTGATAAAAAACCCTACAATCTGTGCATCAATCAGTAACACCCTCCCTACTCTCTTCTTGTTTCTACACACCCATTTGGAGTCTCTTTCTAGTATATTGGAGGAAATGAGTCCTTCCTTAGCCTCCTCATCCTTAACAACATCCTTAATATTTTCCTACAATTGTATAAGCATTTTCTCATCATTCACGATCTGCAGAAACATCTTGAACCATTAAAATATAGGTTGGGAATTATGTTGCAATGGGTTTTGGCTTCTGTATTTTGAAGGTTTTGGTTTTTCTTCTTGCAGCTCAATAGTTGGAGTCAATTTGTTCAAACTCTTTGAGGCCTATTTGTAATATTGCTTCTACTGGATGGAGCCATGTGAGCACTTTGGTGAGGTCTTATTTATAATTCTTAGTTGTTAAATGGCTCACAAGTTAGCTATCATATTCTTCCCTCCTTCAGTGACAATGTTAATGTTTGAAAGGAAATATGTCTCAATCTCCCTTGTTTCAATATTTACTAAATTTTCTCCCATTTGGTGGTTTCACTCTCCCGATTATGCAATCAACTATGGAAAATATTATGTTGCATGTGTGTTGACCCAGCACTAGGATCACCAAGATATTTTGGGCAATGTATAGTCTATTGCAAGATGCCCCTATTGATCATAATTGTAACAATGTATCAGGCCTCTATCTCTTATTCTTCCCCCCTTGTTCCTCCACCTCCTCATCCTCAATGAGCTTCATTGACCCGGTAAGTAGAATGATCCAGCCAGTTAGCTAGAGCATCTAATGCCATATAGTGTTCAGTGTGGTGAGTAGGTGAACCACACAACTCACAAAAAACATTGTTTGGGACATCTGAATAATTTTTTAAAATTATACAAAGGCGAGGGAGGTTCCCATAGTTTATGCAAAATTCACAATATTTAGTTGGAGCTACACTCTGCTAGTCCGGGAAGCATGGAAATGTGTGTGCCCTGCATATAACCCTTTGCAACGCAGACACTGAGTAAATATGTAAAGGGCCCCGCTTGTACGAAGGGAGTACTCGTGCCTCTTAGTATTGGGAACTTCGTGGCATGATTCCCTTCGATGTGGCAATTGGTACACCAGATGTGCAGTCGCGAGGGTCACACCCACTGCATGTTCTGTAATTTCTCTATCATATTGACGATTTGATGTTGCAGTCCTATGAGAGTAGGGTCATGGGAGACCATTCCTCCTCAATGTTCATGTATGTACCATACCATGGCCTCGATTCATGTCACCTGTTGTATGGAATCCTACAAAGTATCAATCTTGTGTTGCATCAATGATGTGCAAGGGAGTGGAAATAATGCTTTAATAAACCAATCACACTGATGATTGGGGTAAATATGGTAGCTTAACTTTCCAATGGAATCATTAAATATTTTCATCATCTCCTAGGTGGTTTCACCTTCACTCTACTTGATTTCCCATAGTTCTAATATCCCTTGCAGGTTATTCTGAGGGAGTTTAATGTCTTGAAAAAAATCCCATCGAAATTCACCTATCTTCGAATTCTATTGTAGTGTGAACCACTTGATGAACCATCTTAGGGCTCTATATCAAAGAGTGGTCAGGAATTCAATAAGGTTTGTTGCATCTAGAGTCTGGTGAGCTCTCGAGATAGCCTCGCACATATACCAATGCTATTCGACATGTTCATTCTCTTTCCAAGATGATTCAGGATATCTAGTAAAGGATCTTACCATGTTACCATCCATACAAGGTTGAACTGACGGAATGAGTATGAAAACTTGGGAACCCGATTGTAATTATCCTTTTGGAACCAAAATAAAATTACTATTTCTACAAATAGAGGGACCAACCTTGTAGTCAGAGTGCACATTGTGGACCTTAATAACTTTAACTAGCTTAGAAATTTTTTTACCAGGGTTGTTACAAAGTATCAGGGGAAGGTTGGGGGAGGCACTACCTGAGCTGTTGGGAAACAAATTGCTACTCGCAGGAGACACATAATTATAAGTAAATAATATTGTCATATTTAAGTGTATGTCATCATCTGGTCTTTCCTTGGAGCTTGTAGGGCCTGATTTGTATGGCATTCCCATTTTTAGGGTAAAATATCTATTGCTTCTATGAACCTTTGTCACTATGATGGTCTTGACCTCTCCTATTGTCATGGGTTTTAATCTAGCATCATCCTCATTCTTTTGCAACTTTAGCTAAATTATTTCTCCTTTGCACACCTTCAAACTACTCAACATTGTTCCTGCTTGGTGTAGCTCCTTTTGTCGTCTATAAATCTCCTGCAAAGATTTATGCCACCATCCTTCAACTATTTTTTCTCTCCTTTCTTCTTTCAGATATCTAGCCTTTCAGAACTCATTCACATCCATTTATCCAATATTTTCATATATAACAACAAGGTATCATCCCCCCCCTCATTTAGGACCTCCCCCCTAGCACCAGGGGTTTAATCTACCATAGGTGGCTTCTAGAACACCAACATTTTTTATTCTACCATTTTAAATTTAATCCACAATGGGATTTCCTTCAACAGTGTCCCTCATAGTCCTAATTTGAATACTACCTCAGCCTTTGAGAAATATTTATGACCCTCTACAAAAAAATCAATAATATACCCCTTTAGAGTGGTCTACACCCAAAATACGACAAATCTAGTCAAGTTTGTGTCGAGCCGATGTAATCTAGCAATATTAGCTTGTGTCCATGTATGAGGATATCAACTCTAGGTGCCAGTATTTTATTTTTTCTACAGTCTATGAAACCAATTGTATAGCTCCTCTGGGAAGTTATGCCAGAAGATGTCATATTGATTGCTTGCAAGCTCCACATACAAAATTTCTTCCTTAAGCCGCTTCACACTTTGGTGACAGAGTTATGCTTGTTGAGAGGAAAACTGCTCTACTTTCTCATGCTACTAATCTTGTAGATCTTTCTTAAAAATCCTCAAACCATATTCCAGACCCCTTTAGAATTTTTCAAGTCCCAGAAACAGAACCATTTGTTGGTATAAAATGGTTAACAGGTTAAGAACCTGGGTTTAAGAACAGGGCCCAACAAAGGGTTTTTCATAGTCTAGCATAATGCCTACATTTTCACCTCACTCCGAAAGAGTAAGGTGTCCCACCCGAGGTGTGCCACAACCTTACTTAGTTGAGGGACTAGAACCAGGAATTAGGAGAAATCACAAGAAATACACCAACACTCATTAAACATAGAACCAAGACATAAAATATACAATCGTAACAACTTAAGCATTCAAAAGGACATTTAATACACATGTGCATTCATATTAAAAGTTTTAGAAGGGGACACATAAAGTCACATAAGAATATTATTGAAAATCCCAACAAATTCCTCTTTCATTGGGGGGGGGAACATTACATCAGTACATTCATCTTAGATGCCTTATTAACATAATAGTGACTAGAAATATCAAACAATACATGACCAAGAGTACAAAATTGTGCGGGCTCAAGAAGCTTTGTGGTAGCATTTTGATACCCCTCTCTTTTTCCTTGGCTTTTCTTTTGGCCTTTTTAACCACTTTGCTCGCTTGGAATACTGCTTCTCCCTCAGATGCTCCACCCTTTCCTTTTTGGTTGTCTGTGTTTCTTGATTGTGGTTGGTTCCTCGACTCTCAATGAAAATTCTCGCTCAATTGTGACTGCATGTATTTCCCTGGACAATCCTCTGCCTCAGATTCTTTCCCCTTCCTCGGCTACCTTCTTCGCGACTTCCCACCAGTCAGATTTGGTCAAAATTTGGTCAACTGTCAAAACATAACAAAAGTATGTTTCCAAAATTAAGGACCCAATGGAAAGGCCTCAATGGAGAGTTAAATTTTGGGCATTTTTATTTATGTACAACATATTTAATTTTTACTCCAACCTAAATATTTCAAAGAATTCCATAAATTATGGTGGGAAGTAATTCCTGGTAAATATGTCGAATTACCTAAATATAAAGAATGCAAATAATTCCATGAATTATGGTGGGTAGTAAGCACGTAAATATGTCTAACTACTGAAATATAAAGCAGGTATGTGCTAATATTAATTTTTGTTTAAACGCTCTTGAAGACTATAACTGTCAATATGGAATAAGGCATAATTGAAAGTCTATGATTCAAGAATATGTATTTTCAAGTCATTTTTCTCATATAAGATTTTCTAATACCCTCTTTCATAAACCTTAAGTGGCATTGGCAATAAAGAGGTGACAAGATTGAAGAGATTTCAACTTTACATACTTCTTTGTTCCTAGCTTGATAAAGGTTCCATGTATAACATTCTCCAATGTGAGAACTAAGTTTAAAGATCAATGACTTCCTAAATCATTGGAATGAGAGCTATGCATCATCACTAAAATACTGTTTTAAGTGTTCTTAGATAATCTCTTATCATCATAAGGGAAGCTATGTGAGAAGTATGAAGACTTGCATCATAATATTTTTATATACCAACGGTTTTTGTCAAATACTTGAAAAATGAAAATACATTAAAGGGTTATGTCAATAATATACAAATTGTATGCATTTATAAAAAAATCCTTTAAGAACCCTTCAATGACAGTTGTTGTTGTGTCACATATTAAATGTAACAACCCTGACTTAAAAGTTCAAATAATAAAGTTAATAAAGGAAAAATAAGACCAAGGTAATGGGACACGTATTCCAAGATGAATGTTGGGGAAAACATCCTAGTGGGTGTCCATTTGGTTTATTATGGAAAAGGAAATTGGAAAAGGCTTTGAAAAGGAAAAGAGACGTTAATTGGTGTTTTATTTATAAAAATAAAGGAAATTAGGATAAAAGGGAGGTGAAAGGTCACAAAACTACATGAAAGGAAAATTGAAGGACAAATAGAGGAAATTGGAGGAAATAGAGGCACTAATAATAAAATGGCTTTTGAGGATCAGTTGGTACCTTTTTTCAGTTGAATTTGGAGCTCTCTCTCTATTCTCTCTATTCCCTCATATTATTGCACACTTAGAGAATTCTTGGAGCACTCTATCATTGGAGAAAGGAAGGCAAAGGGAGGGAAAAGAAGTAAATTAAAGTAAAGGAACATGCAATGATGAGTTGGATCAAGCAGCTTCAATCGGAATAATTGTAGGTAACAGGTTTCTTGTGTGATTTCATAGCTAGTTGGTGAATGCATGGTACATGAATGTATGTATTTCATTCCTTTGTTGTCATGGGTATGGGTTTTGATAGGTGTGGTAGTGGTTTCAGACTTTCCTTGCCATTTATGGATAGCCATGGTGTGATGGGTTTCTTCAATTCAATTGAGCTTTGGGTTTCTATATGGCTTTGGAATCGGATGAGGTGTTTTTAGGAAAATTCTCGAGGGCCTATGAATCCCATGACTGGTTTTGGCGGGATCACAATAAAGTCTAAGGGTGGAGACAAGAAAATTCCTAAAGGTATTGGTGAAGAAACTCTAATACATCCAAGTTTTTTTTTGGCCTAGGAATCCCTTGACCAGTTTTTGTGGGATTGTAGTAAAGCTTGGTGGGTTATGTTCTTGTTTTGGGCCTAGTGATCCCTTGATCAAGTTTTGTAGGAATGCGGTAAAGCCATAGGGTGGAGGTGGTGTAATATTCGAGAAACACTTGCTTTTTTTTTGTTTTAGTTCCCACATTCATGCTTGGAATATGGCAGGAAGTTGATTGGCTAAAATAAAGATTCGGTTCAGCCCAATATATGGTCGGGTGGTATGTGGGAATCCTTGACTTGGTTTTATTTTGCATTCATCAATAAGAGCTCTATTCCTATTTTATTTCATGAGTATTTGTACATGTTATTATGTGGTTTTGATGGCAGTTCTGTTATGGTTATTATTATGGTTATATGCTAGTTATAATCATGGTTCCATAAGAGGTTCTAACTATGGCTCTTAAAATGTTTCATTCATTGGTGAATGGTTATTGAATGCATTATCTTATAGATGCTATTACAACTATTGTGAGAGGACATTTGACCTTCTTGACAATTATCAAACAAGCAGTAGACCCTTATGTTCAAATATGCATTCATGACCTATATATTACATATTCTCAATCTGTTTGATGAAATGATTACCATGGTTAGGTCTGGTTAGGTTAGGTCCTTGATAAAATTTTGTATGAATGGATATTTCTTGATGTTAATTATTATTCTGGAAAGTCTCATTGAGTTTTGGGAAGTGGTCTGGAGGCTAGCTTAAAATGGTGGCTAAGAATCTAGGAGCACACCCTCTGAACTGATGAATTTAGGTCACAATCGCTATCTGGTAGGATTATACATGTCGCTGAATGCCCTCAACCACATAGAGGCATTGTCATGCATTTGGTTTGGAGCCCAGGTCAGAGAAAAGGCCTTCCATCTTAGGATTTGGGCATTGGGAGTGGTTGTTTGGCTCCTAAGTGTCATGTTGTTCCAAAGGAAGGTCAGTAAGGTTCTATTTTGTCAATTACACTTCCTTAGTTGTACTTACGAGGTTGAGTCATGTCATTGTATCCCTCAACTCATGTTTACCCTGGAAGGCTGGTGAAAGTGGGTAAATGTGGGAGGTGTGGTTTCAGAATGGTATCAAAGCATGGTTCAATACTTGGATTGAATTGGATAAATGTGTTTGTCATGTGTGCATTTCAATGTCTATATGGTTTTTATGCATACATTGTCATGGTTATGGTTTTCATGCATGATTTCATGGTACACAATTGGTATTATCATGCATGATATCAATATATTAATATGATTATGTATATACATGTATCGTGCTAATATGGATTGATTTTGCAGACAATATAGCCTCCCCTAAACTTCACTGGGATATGTTGATTATTTTTATATTTGTTTTATATGACATGGCGTGTTTACGGGAAAAATAGGGTCAAATATGACCATAAAAATGGTGGATTATAGTTCACGACTCTCCTTATAGATCAAATGAGAAACCAAGAGATGAGTACTCCCAAAACATAACAGAAACCTAGATAAGTTTAAAGGAAAAGATTAGAAGTTGCAAAGAAAATAATGATAGGATCATTCAGTCAAAAGAAATAATTTCCAGGGCATAGGAGAAACAAGAAGAGGTCAATGAATTTATTCTTCAGATTTTATCATACTTACAGAGACATGGACAACCATAATTTAGTTATTGATAGGAGGACATGACTAATGAGGCATATGGTAGTAGGTACCATTGTGGGCATAGGTTAGATAGAGATAACATAATAAAATATTGTATATTCTTGGATGCACCTGATAACAGATGAAGTGGATATGGGTTCTATTCTAGTTCTAGTTCAAACTAGTATTATATTCATCATTGTTATCATCCTTACAGGAGGAGTGAGAGGGCATATTTTCCGGATGAGTTCAAGAAATCCAAGCCACCTACATTTGATGAAGAGTTGTAGAATCTGCAAGATGTAGAGGCATGGTTACATGGAATGAAGAAATTATTTGAGTTTCATGATTACGTGGAGAACATGAAGGCTAAAATAGCTATTTTCAGCCTCAAAGGGAAAGCAAACATAAGGTGGGAATATTTTAAGAGTGTTAGATACATTAAAATAGAGGATTTGAGTTGGCATGCATTCAAGGGTCTCTTTAGGAAGAAGTATTTTTTAGAGAGGTACTATGACACTAAGGAAAGGAATTCTATGAGCTGAAGATGGGATTGATGATAGATGAGGAGTACGTGACTAAGTTCCTGGAGTTTTTGAGGTATGTGTTGTATCGTAAGGATGATAAAGGACAATTTAAGAGATTTATTAGTAGATTACCATTAGCATTTAAGGATCGATTGAGTATGATGAGCCTCGGTCACCAGAATAAGTTTTTGGGAAGTCAAAACATTGTTTTAAGCACTCAAAGTGTAAGACCGAATCTAAGTAGGGTTGGAAATGGAATGACAAGACTACATGTAAATGGCCACTAGAGTGAACAAGACTTCAATATGTAGGTGTGAAAGAGAATATTTCTCCTTAAATAAGTTTAATGTAGTAGAGAGGCAACATGGGTCGCGACGTGGAGAGCAGTAGAATAGAGGTGATTGTAGGATATAGTTGCAGTGTTGGATATGTGGAAAGGAACATCTGAAAAGGGATTTTCCATCGTATCAGGGTGGTAGGCCTCAGATCTACAGTGCTTAAGAGGCACGGATAGTTGGGGATGTTGGAGAGAGTATCCCTTGGATCTATATGCAACATTTGATAATAGGAAGGAAAATAACCAAGAATCTATTATTGATATGGAAGGTAATATTTGTGATCGAGTTGTTTATAATTTAATTGACCCTAGATATAAATATGGTTATGTTAATCCTGACCTGGTGGATAAGTGTGGTTTGAGAAAAGAAGTGCATGCAGAGTCTTGGTTGGTGTAATTGGCTACGGGTACTAAGAAGAGAGTTCATCATTGGGTAACAGTTTGTGTATTTGAGCCAAATGGTATGCCTACTTTAGCACATCTCAATGTATTTCCATTGGGTTCGTGAAATATGCTTCTGGGTATGGATTGGTTGCACCTTCAAAATACTAAGGTGTATTGTTATAATAAGGTTGTTGAATGTATGGATGATTAGAGAGAATAGAATATTTCAAGGTAAGAATAAGGCTACATCGGTGATAATGGTTACAACTATTCAAACAAAGCGTGGTTGTAGGAAAGAATACGTATTTTTTGTAGTGCATGCTTCGAGTCATAAAGGTAAGGATGTTGAGGGTGCAGAAGTTTTGAAGAGGTATTCATTTTTACAACAATTTCAGTATGTATTTCCAACAAACATTTCAGAGCTTCTACCTCATAGGGAAGTGGAATTTTCTATTGAGTTGGTACCTGGAGTAGCACCAGCATCAAAGGAACCTTACAGGATTAGCACTCCAGAGTTAGTGGAATTGAAGTTGCAGTTGAAGGAAATGATTTACAAGGGATACATTAGGCAAAGTGTGTTGCCTTGGGGTACAACAATATTGTTTGTGAAGAAGAGGGATAGTGCTCTCAAGTTGTGTATTGATTACAAAATTTGAACAAGGTGACGATTAAGAATAGGTACCCTTTGCCGAGGAGCGATGATGTTGATATTCAACAAGATGATGAACTTAGTGAAAAGTAAGCACCTTCACTAAGTGGGGCCCGCAGGCTATTTTTACGTGTATGTCTATTTTTAGACATGGTGAGCATATTCTATAAGTTTCAGGATGCTATTTGTAGATGGTTGATCAAATGTGAAAAATATATGAAATTTTATTTTTAGAATATTGGGCGAAGTCTATTTATAGATCGTCAATCTAAAAATAGGTGCATGTCGATTATTATTAACCCTTAATAATAATCTGACAATAAACATCAACTTATTCTCTTGGAGCACTTTATTTCAATGAACAAATTTGGAAAATCAATGGGCTAAAGGAATTACGCAATTCCTAGGGTTATTGGTGGCTCATGCATGGAGGACTCAGTTAGAACTGAAGTGGCAAAGTTATGATAGAGTTGGAAGAGTAGTTACAGGAGTTGTTATTCAGTTTAACTCAATTAAGTGAGTTAAACTCAGTTGAGCTAGTTGTATCTAGTCTAACTGAAAGATACACTAGCGAGAGTTAAGTGAATTAATTAGTTAATTAATTCACAACTAATAAATCACTAACAACTGAACAAATATAGTAGTTAACTAATTGCATGTCAGTTCCAGTGGAGACCCAGTGGAGAGATAGGTGAAAGGATGAGATGGACTATCTGTTGTGACTATAGTGATGCATTTAATGCATCTGACACACATTGGAGATGTCAATGAGGATTGCGTAGTCAAGGCAAGTCCAATTCGAATTCATTCAGGGGTGTTCTTCAGCAAGGATTGTGCAGTGGAGGCAGGCTGTCAAGAGGCAAGAAATTGGTGCATAGATATGCAAATTTCTGCATGACAGTGTGTAATGATTGTTGATTGTACAGAGAGTTTGATGTACTAAGCTTTGTATGAGATTATTACATGATTTCATTGATATACATATATATGATAGTTGGGGTTTTTAGCTTTAATATTTCCTGTTAAACAACTGTGTTATGTGTGATTGAATTTATTCACATGTGTTTGCAATTGAGTTTTAAATTTCCGCAAGTTTAATAGTGGAAGGATTCTGTATTTAGCAAGAAGATAAATATTGTTAGATCAGGAGAATCCGGTAATACATCAGCTTTAATAAATTTCTACAGATAAATTATTTGATAATTTTAAGGGAGCATCAATGTTCTCGAAGATTTATTTGAGATTAGGATATCATCATGTACTCATCAAAGAAGAGGACATCTGCAAGATTGCATTTCGGACCAAGTATGGGAATTATGAGTTTGATGTGCTTCCTTTTGGTTTGACTAATGCTTTAGCTAATTTCATGTGTTTGTTGAATAGTGTGTTGCATCCTTATCTAGACAAGTTTGTGATTGTATTCATTGATGATATATTGATATATTCCAAGAATGAGGAAGAGCATGCCGAACACTTAGAAACAATATTGCTATTGCTAAGAGAGTAGCAAACGATCAAAGCTATCATGTAATGGGAAGCTCCTAGAAATGTGGAAGAGTTCAAATCATTCATGGGGTTATAACTTTATTACAGAAGGTTCATCATGAAATTCTCACAAATTTTCTATCCTATGTGACATCATTATAAAGGAAAGGAAAGAAATTTGAATGGAAAGAGGAATGTGCAACCAATTTTGAGAAGTTGAAGTAGTTTCTTACAAATGCTCTGGTTACAAAGATTAAACATCCAGACAAAGAGTTCATAGTATGTAAAATTGCTTGAAAGAGGGGACTTTGTGAAGTTTTTATGCAGGAGGGACAGATGGTATGTTATGAGTCAAGGAAAATAAATGAGGATGAGAAAAACTATGTGACACATGATCTTGAATTGGCAACGATCATTCATGTATTGAAGATGTGGAGGCACAATCATCTTGGTGACATTTTTGTGTTGGTGGGTGATCACATTGGATTAAGGTACTTATTTTATCAACCTAGTTTGAATGTCAGGCAAGCTAGGTGATTGGCCACACTCAGTGAGCTTGAATTTGAGATTAGGTATATTAAGGGTAAAGAGAACTCGCTTGAAAATTCTCTTAGCAAAAGAGTGAAGTTAAATCACATAAAACCTATGAGTTCAAATGGGAAATATTTATAGGATCAAATATTATAGGCATGACAATAAGGTGATAGGTACAAGGAGCTTAAGAACGGGTTACAACAATAGGGTACAAGTGAATAGGATATAGATTATCATCTCATGGTATATGGTTTAGTGATATTTAGGGACATGATCGATGTGTTGGACAAGAATGAAATCAATAAGCTTATATTGAGGTAATTAAATGTTAAGTCATATTCAGTTCACCCAAGATATTAGAAGAATTTGACAAATGTAAAGAAGTTATACTCTTTTCTAAATATGAAAAAATAGGCAGTCAAGTTCATCGCCAGGTGTTTGGATTGTCAACAGGTAAAATAAAAATTTAAGCATCCAATTCTAATTCCAGAATGGAAATGGGAGGTCATTTATATGGATTTCATTACATTTTTTCCAAATAAATCTGGACAACATGATTCCATCATGGTTTTGGTTGACATGTTAACCAAGGTAGCTCACTTCATAGTGGTTAAGTCTACTTATTCAGCTAATGAGGTAGCTCAAGTATTCATCAGAGAGATAGTGAGATTACATGGTATTCCTAGGGAAATTGTGTCAAACAAAGATGCCAAGTTTGATTCTAGGTTATGGAAAGAGTTATTTGTAGGGTTGGGCACAAATTTGTTCTCTAATAAAACTTATCATCCATATATAGATGGACAGATAGAGTGGGTTAACAGGATTTTAGAGGACATGATGAGAATGGATGTCATGCACTAGTAGAGGAGGTGGGAGGAGTATCTTCCTTTGGTTGAGGTTTCTTACAACAATGGGTATCAGGAGGCAATGAGGATGAGTTTGTTTGAGGAACTTTATGGACGGAGTTGTAATACCCCTATCAGCTGGAGTGATCTAGTGAACAAGGTACTGATAGGATCAGACATGTTGGAAAAAATGGAATAGGAAATGTAGGTTATCAAGAAGAATCTAAAGGCGGGACATGATATATAGAATATTTATGTGATCAGCATAGGTTGTTTAAGGAGTTTTAGGTTTGGGAACATGTTTATTTGCACATCAAGCCCAATAATATATCCTTTAGTATTGGGTCATGTGTTAAGATATCACCTCAGTATTGCAAGCCTTTCAAGAGGATTAGACATGTGACCTACAGACGTGCAATTTTGTCAAAAGTGAAAATCCACGATGTTTTCCATGTTTCATTGCTTAAGAGATATCTGAAGTATGTTGATCATGTGATTTACTAGTTTGTATTATAGGTGGATCTAGAAGGAGAATTCTAGCCAGAACCTTGGTGCATATTGCAGTGGAAACAACTCATGCTCTGAAACTGAGCAATTGAGCAATTTAAAGTGCAATGGAAGCAAATTGGGCCCGATGAAGCTACATGGGAGATGTATGATCAGATGTAGGTTATTATTTCCTTTATTTTTTTTGGTTGAGGAAAATTATATTTGGTATATGTAAATATTCATGTATGGTTGTTATTGTAAATACCGCAATGAGTTGTGTTATAAAGGTCCAATAAGCGGTATGGTTTTTATGTTGTTATGTTTGTCATTTTGGTTTTACCTTTCAATAGTTTTTTCGTTGTAAATACTGCATCGATCTAAGTTATAAAGCTCCATGGGAAGTATGTTTTGGTCTCAGTAGTTTTACTGGTCATAGGTGTCATTGAACACTGAGGACGGTGTTCCCTTAAGGCATAGGGGTTTGTAACAATCCCAGGTAAAAAAATCATGTAATAAAGTTAATAAAGGAAAAATAAGACCAAGGTCATGGGACACATATTCAAAGATGAATGTTGCGAAAAAAATCCTAGTGGGTGTTCATTTTGGTTTATTATGGAAAATGAAGTTGGAAAAAGAATTGGAAAATGATTTGAAATGGAAAATAGGCATTAATTGGTGTTTTATTTATGAAAATAAAGGAACTTAGGAGAAAAGGGAGGTGAAAGGTCACATAATTGCATGAGAGGAAAATTGGAGGAAATAGAGGCCTCAATAATAAAAAGGTGTATGAGGATCAGTTGGTACCTTTTGTCAATTGAGTTTTGGAGCTCTCTCTATATTCTCTATATTCTCTCATATTCTTGCACACTTAGAGCATTCTTCGAGCACTCCAGCATTGGAGAAACGATGGAAAAGGAAGGAAAAATAAGCAACGGAGAACAAAGGAACAAGGACAAGTTGGATGAAGCATCTTCAATGAGAATATTTACAAGTAACAGGTTTCATGTGTGATTTCCTAGTTCGTTGGTGAATGCATGGTAAATGCATGTATGTATTTGGTTCTTTTGTTGTCACAGGCATGATTTTTTCCAAGTGTGACAGTGGTTTTAGCCTTGCCTTTCCATTTCTGGATAGCCATGCAAGGAAAATTTTAAGGATGGAAGTTTATCTTAAAGTTTAGAAACCTTGGCGAATATTACTAGTCCCCAATATGTAAAGTATAATTTTTATTATGATATTTTTGTAAAATTATTTAGGTTTCTAATTATTTTATATTAGTGTATATAAAATTTTGGCGATGTTTGGGGTAAAATAATTTTATACTATAAAAATTGGGCTAATAAATTTTCTAAAAAATGGAAATTCACAAATCTTTTTTTTCGAAAAAACATGGAAAATTAGCCCACGTGCAAATATTAGCCCATCAAATTTTCCCTTTAGCCATGGTGTGATGGGATTATTTCATTCATTTAAGCTTTGGGTTTTGAGATGGTTTTGGAATCGAGTGAGGCGGTCTCAAGAAAATTTCCAAGGGCCTAGGAATCCCTTGACTGGTTTTGGAGGGATTTTGATAAAGCCTGAGGGTGGAGATGGTAAAATTCCTCAAGGTATTAATGAAGAAACTTTGAGGCATCCAAGATTTTTTTGGCCTATTGAATCCCTTGACTGGTTTTGGTGGGATTGTGGTAAAGCCTTATGGCTTATGTTCTTTTTTTAGGCCTAGTGATCCCTTAACCGGTTTTGGCGGGATTGTGGTAAAGCCTTAGGGTGGAGGTGGTGTAATCTCTAAGGATCCATGGTTTTTTTTTTCTTGAGTCCCACATTCATGCTTGGAATATGGCATGAGGGTGATTGGTTGAAATAAAGATTTGGTTCATCCCAATCTATGGTCAGGTGGTACGTGGAAGTCCCTAACTTGGTTGGATTTTGCATATGTTAATAAAATCTCTCTTCCTCTTGTATTTCATGAGTATTTTTACTTGTTACTATGTGGATTTTATGGTTGTTCTATTATGGTTATTATTCTAGTTATAAGCATGGTTCCATAACAAACTCTAGTTATGGACCTTAATATGTTTGATTCATTGGTGAATTTTTATTGAATGAATTATATAATAGTTGTTATTGCAGCTATTATGAGAGGTAATTATACCTTCTTGGATATTCTCAAATAATTATCATACACCTATGTTTAGATATGCATTCATGACCTATAGATTATATGTTCTCAATATGTTTGACGAAATGATTTTCATGGTTAGGTCTAGTTAGGTTAGGTCCTTGATCAATATTTGTATGAATGGCTTTGTCTTGATGTTAATTATTATTCTGGAAATTCTTACTAAGTTCTGGGTACTGGTTTGGAGGATATCCTAAAATGGTGGCTGAGAATCTAGGACCGCACCCTCTGAGTTGAGAAATTTAGGTCAAAAATGCTACCTGGTAGGCTTACGCATGCGGTTAGAGGCCCTAACCTACATGGAGGCCTTGTCATGCATGAGTTTTGAGGCCCTCAACTACATGGAGGCCTTATCGTGCATGCGGTTGGGATCCCAAGTAAGAAAAAATGCATTCCAACTCAGGATTTGGGCACTCGGAGTGGTTGTTCGGCTCATGGGTGTCCTATTGCTCCCGAGGAAGGCTAGTAAGGTTCTAGTTTTTCAATTCCACTTCCTTAACTGTACTTAGGAGGTTGATTCATTCGATAGTATCCCTCGTCTCATCTTTACCCCGAAAAGCCAGTGAAAGTGGGTAAATGTGGCAGGGATGGTTACATTAACCATCATGGTATATGGTATGGGAAACCTGTGTGAGAATAAAAAAGAAATGATTAGAAGATGCAAAGTATGTAATTCCATATACTACAGTGGCATTTATTGCATTGAAAAGATTTGTATCTCTTAGATGATTATTGTGACACTCAAGCTTGGCCATCCTTGTGGTACCATTTTGGTGATTTTTGTGGTTCGTTGAAGGTAGTTTGGAACCTTATAATAGCACAGGTTGGAATATAATAATGGCACATTTTGTTATCACTAGAAAATCATACAAGAAAATATGACATCATTAATGTCAGGCAGAAGGATTTACAATGTTGAGGAACATTAGAGGATCTAATTTTTTTTTTAAATATCTAAGGTCAAGAGGAAAAAAACAAATAGTGCCCTAAGAACATAGGTGAAATGCGCCTTTGCACGCAGTTTCCTTCAATAGGTGCATTGGTCTATGTGGCTTTCCCTCAAAAAGCCGTGTGTTCTTGGGAGTGGCCAAAGTCGCTTTCCAAGACCACTTGACACACTTCAGGAAATGATCCTACACTTGAGGTCGCCCAAGGACAGCTGCCTAAGCCACCTTGGGACCTCAAGAGAGCACACAAAGAAATGAACCCTCTTTCTTAGGTCACCATCCACCAATGTACCAAGAGAGGGAAGGAGAGTTTGGATTCACCTATAAATGGCCACTAAGAGATGATAAAAATGAGAGCACATTGTTATGCTGGCCAAATTGCTCAGAGGCAAGCCAGCAGTGTGCAATCCATAGCAGCAGTAGAGAGAGGATTTGGTTGTTGGCCACCCAAAAAATTCAATCCTTTGGAGTAGAGAGAGAGACCTTCCGACAGCAGCTAAAGGGTAAAAACGTTGTTGCACTGGGTCTTAGAAATCCATAGTTCTAAGGGTCCTTTGGCAAGTGTGTAACGTAGTATCTTTCTTCCTAACAACGAGCAATAAGAGGGGACTTTGATTCCATTGTTTTCATTATTGTTACATTTGACTCTTTATGAGATTTTTTTTTTATGTTTAGTTTAGTTGTGTTTTCTCTCCATATATGCATACTATATTCCATGATTTAGTGTGTTTTATATTTTATAGCATGTGTTCACTAACCTACGAACCATCTTTTCTTCCTGTGACCATATCTTGGAGGCAGCGACCACTCCTCCTAAGCACCGGTGGATTGTAAAGTGGCTGGCATCCGAGAGAAAAAATGCTAGCTCTATGTGTGGTATCCCACAACTATTTAGAACTTTCTTTTGGCTATGTTTTAGTATTTCTAGTTGCTAGTTTTAAGTTTCAAAGTTTATCTTCACAAAAAAACACATAGTTTAAGTAGGGGGAAATTTGCTTGCAATCTGAAATAACTTTTTTTTTTTAAAATAGACACCAAAATGCACATAGATAATTAGCTAAAGTAAGTGGGCCTAATCCACATATGTTTAGATAATATTCATTTTTCCTAGTTAGATCATTAATTTGGTTTAAATTTTTGCACTAGGAGTTGGGACCAGGAATTAATTATCTTAAGAGAAGCAAGTAATCTCTGTTGCCCTTGCACCTTTTGGTGACCCTGGGCAAGCATATGAAATCTCCCTTCTGATAATTTTCCATCTCCCTTTAGTTAATCACTTATATTAATTAGGCAAAATTGTAAGTGACCCACTATCCGCACATGATTTTCTTATAGAAAGGAACAATGAAACATAGATTAATAGGGGACGTGTAAAGGATCACCGCATATCCATATCTTAAAACTGTGTGATTGTTCTTTTTTTCTCCCACACTTCCAAACCATAAGTGAATTAAAGACTCCTTAAAAATAACCTAACTGAACTCACTAAATTTCCCCACAAGGGCCACAAGAAAAATTATAGTTCAGGTTAGGAGCATGGGGGTAGGCATCCAATAAGCCACCATGGTCAGTTTACATCTTGAGACATAGAAGTTGATTGAATAGGGAGCTTTAAATCCATCTGTCTGCCGAAGGAAAAGAAAACCTGAGTGCCATAGAGACCTGATTCAGAGGGGGTTAAGATTAGGCCCAGTGTGTGCGGTATTATTTGGGGCTACCTGACCCATATAATTCTCAGTACTGGTAGTTGATTTATAAAGAAGCTCAAGACTCGAATGCTCAAATGGGACGATGGTACTTAGTGGCCAAATCTAGGGCATCCTTCCCTATAAGTGACAGTGCAGGTAGCACTATATCCTCTACCCATTACCTTGGTCAATTCTTCGACTGCTGGAAGGTGTCGCCAGTTCTTTCGAGACGTTAGCCCCAATACCCACCAAAAGTTATCTTCACAAGGCCCAGTTATGATTGATAGTGTGAAGACATTTAGGTCTCTGGGATTTTGAGTATCACGCGCAAAAACAACCAAAACCATTTTTTGATTGATTGATACGTAGAAATAATTTAAAGGAAAATTAACTTTTGTTTTCACTTTGTTTTATGTATATGGTCACCATTTTTTCTTTGATATTTCACCTCTCATAGAACTGAAGTTTTTTTCCAAAACCATACCTATTCGACACCATAACAGACCCAACGAGACCTCATCGATCTAGATGTCTTTTGGACCTCCCCCCATTACTGGGAGGAGTTCCAGGTCTTTCTCCATCTAGGCATCAAAGATGGAACACCGCCACCCTTATTGGTTCATCCTTTAATGGGGCATCTTTAGCTGGGAACCCTTGAGGGTCAACTAATGCCACACTAGTGGAAACCCCCACAGGGTCACCACATACCACTCCTCCCACAACCTCTAGGAGGTAGAGGAACGTTACCCATTCAGGGAGCCAGGTGAAAACACAGTCGGGTACGTCACAGACAATCCCCATATCTAACCAAAACACTGTGTCTTCACAGTCTGTAATGGCACTCAACCCTTAGTCATTGTTCTTACTATCGTTGAACTTACCCGATCTAACCAAGTTAACGAATGAAACTATTGCACACAACCCTACATGGCCCCCCATGCTCACAAATCTCCCTTCGTACATTCCAAAATTCTAAGGGAAGGAAGCGGAAGACCCCGGAAATCACATAATGACTTTCGACCTATGGTGTTCATCGAACAAAATCATTGATTATTCTATTTGGCTGAGACTATTTCAATGCACCCTAACTAGACCAACTGCAAAATGGTATGTGGAGAAACCTTCTGCTACACATGGAACCTTTAGTGCCCTCCCTACCATGTTCCTCACATATTTTCAGTTACCCATCCACCATGATTCTGGGATGGAATTACTGACACATTTTAGATAGACACCCGCCGTCCATATCTCAGACCATATCCATGAATGGCAGTGACATCGTAGTTTGTGTAAAGCCAAACTCGATGATCGAGTTCTGCTGGACCTATTCCTGAAATCTCTCACTACATAGATTTCAAAAGATATAGCAACCCAAAAACCTACATCCAAAGAGGATGCCATTAATAAAGCTCTACATCTTGAGCTGGTTTACACGCAGTCAGGATACATTTATAACATCCTGCTTAACACCCTGCACCTGCAAACTTATAAAGAATTTCCAGGCACATCGAACTCTGCAGATAGCTTGATTGGGTCACTGACCCAAAATCACCTAGGTAGCAGTAGTCAGTACCATGGTTATGCGTATGATATTAACCAGAACATCCTACAAGCCAGCTACCAAAGTCATCAGACACATTTGTAAAATATGACCAATAAGGCACAGTCGTACCATCATCAGTAGGGAGGACCATACCCTCCAACTCAGGGGACCTATTACGTAGCTAGAAATGATGACAGAAGAGCTCCCTCCAACAACCATTCACAAACCAAGGATAGGGACCCCAATATTCCCAATCCCCAGCCCAAAACCCACCCATGCAGACTAATGCACAGGTAAACTTTGTGCAACCTTCCCAGACACAATTGTACCAATATCAAGAGAATCCAAGCTATCCTCCCAACGTGGCAAGGAAAAAATAAAAATAAAAACAAAAGGGAAATCATATACAGGGGGGAAAAAATCAACAACGCCCTCCACGATCTCAGGCTGGAGGCAACTGCAATCAAAATCAAAACCATGAGCCAAATAACTCCAAAGAGAAGAATAAGAGGGTGAATCTTCGGACTAACCACTCTTGCGCAATTTGTGGTGAATATGGCCATTACACTCACCACTGTCCTAATCTCCCCGAGCTAAAGAAGCTCCAAGGCAATTGAGAACAAAGGGGATCCTCACAACAAACAGCTGTTATGCAGGAGCCCTTCCCCCATCAAGGGACTGTTAGCACTCAATAGCTGACAAATCTGGAAAAAAAAACCATGAAATCTATATGACTGGCGAATAAATGTTTTTTCAGACACAAAATCGGAATGACAATACCCCACTAGGCACGAGTTCGTCAGGGGCTAGCACGAGTGCACCAATAACACCGTTGACTATATTGAAGATACCTATTGAACCTTTTCCAAAGATGGTTAAGGGACCAACTAGGCGAGCAGGAAACCATTCCAAAGCGGCCCATAACTATAGAATTGTGGATGATTTATCCCAATCTCCTGCCACCATGTCAGCCTTGGATGTATTACAATCATGCCCTAAGCAACAAAAAACCTTACTTTCCGCTTTAAGCACCATCGACCTTGCTGATTCACACCTAATGGCTTTTGATTTAAATAAAGACACCCCTAGGCTTCCTTCGTTGGTCACCTTCCAAATACCGGTGTTAGTCCAAAACATCACTATCCACCGCTATATCATTAACGAGGGTGCATCCACATGCATCATGTCAAAGAATGTTTGGAAGAATTTAGGATCTCTCGAACTAAAACCATTAGACATCATGCTTAGAGCATACGACAGGTGCCCATCTTCTCTTGTCAACCTCTACCAAAATGTCTGGGTCTTCTTGGCCGAAAATATAGTCCTTATAGACATTGAAGTCTTGGATGCACAACCAGATTACAATATACTCCTTGGGTGGAGTTATATGTATGCCATGTCTGCCATAACATCCTTTATCTTCTGAACCATGATGTTCCACCATGAGGGTCACGTCATTATTTTCGACTAGTTGTCATATCATGACAAACGACCCCTAACAAACGTCAATGTTGTTCTACCCTATGTAGACACATCCACACAGATGCTTATATGGTACCAATAATATGGCCCCAGCCAATTTAAATTGTCGTCCATCCTCGGATCATTCATAGGAGATCCCCCTGTCATACCATAACCATCAGCTGATATCACATAGGCACCAGTGTGCATGATGTCTACATCAAGCACCAAAGCTAGCCAGGAAACATAGACGAGAAGTGACGACACTGAGACCTCTCCCACGGTAGCCTCTCTATTTTACACTGTCTCCCAAACTCCTTTCCTATACCCTCCACCTAGTTTTGTGTCACAACAAGTCTTGGTGACGATAGTGCTGCCAAACATATCCTTTGCAATACCAGTTTGGTACTTGGTTCCTCCTACCACGATAGGAGTTACTGGAATTACCTCTACATGGTTGATTTACCTCACTCCAGAGGATGCTTCACCCATTTTGGAGACTGTCACCACCATACCATATAAGATAACTCTTGTTTCAAAACCAATGGTCACGACCAAGAAAACCAGTAAAAAGGGGAAGAAGGTAGAAACTCCCACCATACAACGAGAATTAAAACCCTGCACCATATGTGACATAGTAGGCCACCCTAACCACATCTTCCTAGAGCTTGATGAACTAAAACCGCTCCCTAGATCTGAGGTAAATATTGCGGCAACAAGCTCCCGTAGAAAGGAACCAGCCTCCAAAAATCAAGGCAAGGCATTGCGTGCCAACCACGCATGCACTATGTGCGGAAATTATGGACACTACACCCATCATTGATCAGAAATACCGCGATGCAATATTGTCAAGAGGATAGAGCAATATTGTCAAGAGGATCCCTCCATCCAGTCATCTGGAGAAGAACCTTGCATCATTTTATACATATAGGAGGCAGGACAGTCACCAGAAAGAATCTCGTTCATTCCCCCTCCCCCTATCGAGCGATGTGCACTCTGCGATGAAACAAATCATTTCATCACTGAATGTGCAGCCCTGGAATTATTTCAGCGATGTTATCCATTCCATGTGGTATACCATGCTGACCTTATGGCAATCCAGCACTCATGTCAAATATGTGGTGGAAATATCCCATTACACCATTGTCACTATATCCCTAGATTCTGCACAGTGCTAACTAGTTTATGCACAACCATAGTACGCCTCTCCTTGGAAGATGGCTCTGATACTGAATCCATGAGTATCTCGACAACGCAGGAGGATGCGACAAGTAGATCCATCCTCTTCCTATCAGATGAAAAGTGGTTGGTCAGGGAACCCTTAGTCACCCCCAACTACCCTCCATGGAGAAGAATAACATTTGCGTTATGTAACACATGCAACAATGTGGTCACCACATGCCCAGACCTAGAAGCGCTACGCCAATGGTACCCGATCACGTCACCAAATGAGTTGTAATTCCAAAACTTTGTTTTTAAATACTTGTCACAAATGGATTTTCAACCCAGCCATTACTTTGGATTCATTGATGGAGCATCATGTTGGTCCAAAGTTTAGCAGCAGCTACTTGGGTCATCTACCACTCTGACCGATCACCATTCTTTAACAATGGAGTTTGCATCAGATCAGTAACAAAAAATTAGGCAGAATATGACACCGTCATTGGCCTCATGTGTGATGTCTTCAATCAAGGCATTCACCACTTGCATATCTACCTAGATTCCTAGTTAGTGGTTTCACAGTTAAACCAAGAATTTGAGGTACGGAATTTGAATATGTTTATAAAATACTTGCGTGCAAAAATATTAAGCTGTCAATTTGATCACATTACATTTACACATGTGCCAAGAAATCAAAACTAGATAGCAGATCGCATAGCTAACCATATCCTAAACTTGAAAACATCTTGGATAAACCATAATACATAAAAAACATAGATATCCATTAGCACAGCATATTATCCATAAACACATATCAACAGTGGACACACTGTATAGAGCCACAAAAAATATCTCTCATATATATATAACAAAAATGTATGTCTAAGTACAAAGGAGAAGCCATGTATCTGACCCATAAGTTAGCCAAAAATGGCATATGCACAAGTCAACAAAAATAAGGGAAGCATCCTAATAACTAGTGCTTTCCCTGTGTACAATAAGCCTATAGGGTTTTGCCCCTCCAAGTTGGGCACCTGGACCCATGACTTCTCCCGATACCATTACTGGGGCAGCTGTCAAAACTGAGGCCACCACGCGACATAGCATAGGCTAATAGCCCCTCTCTCAGGCCATCAAGGTCTCTAACCATATATCATAGAGATCATCCACAAACCCTGGGTCAGACGAACCACATGGCCCCATGCATCCTCCAAATATATAACTCAGAACTCTAGAGCAGCCATCTTCTCTATCATCGCTGCCATGCGAGCCTCCGCCACCTTGGTGTGAGAAATTGCCTCAGCACACTCTGTAGCAGCGGAAATACTACCCTCTCTAGATGGACTAGCCCCTCCACTAGGAGCTCCACCATGGGGCTGCTCTGGACCTCCTCCCTACCCCCCGGGTTGGAGCTGAGCCCCTCGAACTCTCCGGGGTAGATGATGCCCTACAAGCCCAGCGATAGGATGCCCAACCTCGCCAACATCTGCAAGCGTAACAAAAATATGTTAGTGTCATCATAAATTATAATACACATATAAAACAAAAATACTCAACAAATGCACAATAAAACACAAATATCATACCTGATGGCCCCAATGCGTATCCAGGAGGAAGACCCATGTCTGAGTCTCCTCGGAACTCCATCCTAGCATATGGGTAGGGGAGGAACATCTGAGTGTTGGCCTCAAACCAAGCCTCGGTAGTGGTGTTCCAGTAACACCCTACCCAACCTCCCCCACTATGAGGCATAACAACAGCCCACCTCCTCATGCGAGGGTCCCGAGGACCCCCCGTAGGCACAACTGCCATAGGTCGAAGAAGCACCACCCTCTCATACATAATGCTGCATAAGATGCTAGCGTAAGAAAATAACTTAGATCCATCACAGAAATTTGACAGTTGATCCACCATCTCGTCATATAAATGAAAGGCAAAGTCGAAAAAATTCCTAGCCCTCAGATGGCATAGGACACCAAGCTGCAGCCCTGACGCCCGGTCTTGTGACGATGACCCCATTAGTCGAACAATCATGGCCAGAGCACATCGCTCAGCCAAATCTGTCACCGACTCAATCAAGATGCACCCCTCTGTAAGAGGCACCTCGCCAAAGTGAATCTCAGCAAAATATTTGGAGGCTCATCCTGAGGTAGTAGCCCTATCACGAAATATATATCCGTCTCCAGACGAATAGTCAATTTGCACCCCCTCAACACCATATATATGTGCCGCATGTTCCAGCAGCGAACTAGGTAATGCACTAGCCGATCCCGCGATCGTAGGAGGTCATTCTCAAGAAACTTGAGAAGACCCCATCTCGCCAACTACTGGCAGGCGTTGGCATTTTGTGCCATAGCTACGTGGAGGTCGGGCCAGTCTCTCTCCCTCCACAGCGTCTTGTCACCAAACAGACACACATTAGTGACATCAAAAACACCAAAAAGTTGAAAATTTTCCCAAAACATTTTCAAAAATAGCCTTGGCCTTTTAGCGCACCTGTTTCTCAGACAAGCGTGCTAACCATGCACTTGTTTCTCATACATGCGCGGAGGTCGCGCGCACAAATCCTTTACAGGTGTGAAATTTTCATGCAAAACCACATTTGTGTGTGCAAATTTTGCGCTTGTGCCTTGATCGCCCGTGCGGTCAAGGAAATTTTTTTCCTGGGGTCCATACAAAACTAGTTTGTACGGACCCTGACCCATTCATGTTGTAAAAATTAAATGCAAGACGTTATAACGGTCTACCTGGCTCTAGTGGAGCGAGTCCCGAGTGCACAGGTTGACCGCAACGGAAAGAAAAGCTCCGCAACAGTCTCTAGCCTCTCACAAGTCTCAAACACTCAAATGTCGCAAATGAGCTGAAATGAGCCATATCAGCCTATATGTTGCCCTTTTCAGATTTTTTGAATTATCATAACGAGAGCTTAGAGAGCCCAATTGCAGAACCAAAAACAACACGGTGATCAACACCTCATAATGCCCAAGGGAGGCTACACAGATTCACACCTCTGAAAAAGTAAATTTTCAATGCCAATAGGTATGCCTGCTCTTATCTTCTGTTCATTCAGCGCATGTTTTCAATAATGTTTAGAATGAGAAGATGCTTTCACTTGGGGTTATTTTGTTGCAGTTATTATACAAACCATAAACCATCCCATGTACTAAAGGTCCCAAAGCAGGTATCATTCTACCCTCAACATGATAGAGTCCCAGAAAAAATTGGCATATCCTAACATCATTTCTCCACAAGAAATTAACCATAGGTTCCAAACACCTGACCATGTTTATCATATTCCCACCTTTCACATGATAAAAATTCTTGTTGGTCAGTACAGCCTCCCTTCCATGGTGGTCGTCACTCAAAATATACCACACATCTGAAAAATCACAACGCCATGGCCATACCACCTCATTTTGGGAATCACTTCATGCCCATTTCATCCACCATGCATCAAGTCAAGTTTTACCATATTAAAACCTGTTTCCCGGACTACCATGTGTTTTAAGCAGATTGAATATGTGCCCCTGTGTCTCGTACTTGGCCTACCATCCCTCCATCAGTATAGCCCATCAGCAATATTTTCCATATGCTTCAACACCCCCACACAAGAGACCAACCAAAGGGGCCCCCACCCTCAGAAAAAATACCCTCCTCACATCATCATTGAATGAACATTTTCATGTTTTGGGGCACCCGTCTCTATGTTTGTACAATCCAATCCCATTATTTTATTCTTTTGGTAAGTGTAAAAAGACCTCAAACGAAGAACGTCCCCCACTCACCCATCCATTTTTCTCCCACGGCAGCATTCCCTAGTCACCCTTGGTCGGAGCATCACACCTTTCACACAAAGCCACCATGACATTCATAACCAACATATACCCACCCTAAACGTCCTACCGACTCAAGGGATTTCCTCATCAGAAATAGTTATCACTGCCGCCAAGCTTATTTTTTTATGCTCCGACCTTGGGCCACTGAATTCCCATCATCCCAATTTCGTGGAGGTTTTCATAAGAGAAGGATGCATTCAGTTTTGTCAAATATTACAAGGTCACCACAAACAGGTATCACAAGATTTTGCACTAAACTTCAAAGGAAATTCTACGAAGGTTGGTATTCTCCATGTGCCAATTTTACCTGATAGTATTTCTCAAGAAACAAGAATCCCTAGGACATGAGAAGAATGGTTTAAAGCCATGAAGTTTGATTTAAATATTTTTGATGATTATCTCAAGCCTGATCATATAGGGATAAATATGACTATAGGGATTCCTAGAACTTGTCTCAAAGATAACTACTCTAAGCTATTGATGATGATGCAAAAATGCTTTACCTATGAGGGTAGATTTCATACAATCTACATGTATCATTTCAAGTTGCTGCTTCATTTTACAGGAAAACAGTTAATGGATATCCCTTTCTACCTTTTTAGAAGCCTTGGAAAAATGGCAGATAAGGTGCAAGGTAGACCTGAAAGAAGTGAAACTTCCATCTTTCACCATGGATTGATAAATTACTAGTGCTAGAAGAATTGAATAAACTAAATTAAGACTAGGCAACCTTTTTGTTTATGAGTGGGTATGAAATAGATGCTTTAACTCCAAGGAAAGCTTCTAAACCCAAGAATCTTACTCCTAGACAAGAAATGAATACCATTGCAGAGACAAAAGGTGATCAACAAGAAGGTTTGCAACCTGCAACTAAAATCATGGAGATAGAAGTTGAATTCATCTAAGAAGTAGCACCTCATCCAACAACTAGAAAGCATGCTAAAGAACGTGTCACAATTAGCAAGTCTAAATCTACTGTAAAAGGGTCTAAAATAAGCACAAAGGAAACTACTGGAGGTAAAGGCAGGCTTGAAGACATTTTATAGGGTATAGACATTGCAGAGACCCCTGTAGTGAATGCAGTTGAGGTAGAAGGATCCAAGGTTAAAAGGAAAGGTATTATGGCCAAGAAATTAGACTTTTTATCTGAAGGTTCAGGTTTTCTATTTAAACCTAGAAAACCTTTCACCATATCACGGATTTCTGAGAGTGTTAAAAATGACAACAAACTGCAGAGGAAAGATAAAGGAAAGAAGGAAGTAGTGGAAAAAAACATAGTTGTATCTCCTACTGAAGCAGATATTATTAAAGAAAAATAAAGTAAACCCAAAAGAAATATTCAGAAGGAGTCTGAGGTAGACTTTCCAAAAGAGCAGCTCAAAGATAAAGAGAAAATTGTCAAACAGAGAAAGGGAAAAGAAAAAGTCATATAACAAACTGAAAAACATCTTCTTGAAGAAAAGTTGAAATAGGCTAGAGAAGATCTGCTGGAAACAAAGATGGAGCTGGAAAGATACAAAAAAGATAAACAGTTAATAGATGAGGTGGAAAATAAAGTGACTGATCAGGTTACTCATTCTGAAAAAATCCATTGGAAAGGCTAGAAATCTATTGAAGAGATCACAACCTTTTCGCATCATGATGAAACACACAAGGAAGAGGAATTTATGGTTACAGGAAGAGAGGAAAAGTCTTCAGAGACAAGTCAAAGACATGAAAGAACATATGGAGATGATGAAGACAGAATTAGAGAAGAATGGTTTGGAAAGAAAGTTTGTTGAAGAAACTACTAAATTTACTCAAGAAGAATTTGTTGATAAATGAGAAGGTAACAGTAAATAACAGATCCTTTTTATCTTATACCATCATATTTCACATTCAAGTATATTCGTGGACCTTTCTTAGGCTTAAATTCTAAATTTTTCCAAATCTATGGAAAACTAGGCAATTCTGCAGTGTGTCCTAGGCTTGAAGCCCAGTTTTTGCTGCGAAATTTCTGAAGATATATTTATGGTTTTAAGCCACTTAAATTGACCTGGTTAAGGAAATTTAAAGTTTTTATTTAAATTTTTTTGATCACCTAACACCCTCCAATGGTAAAAAGTAGTAGAGGTACATCACAGATAACCTAATTGTTTTCGCTACGAAAGTAGCTTAAAACTCTGTTTTTACAGCGAGGTCATCTTTTGGAAATATAGGAAGGGTAAATAACTTTTTCAAAGTTGTTCTCCATGGGAAATGCCAAACAGTATCAGAGCAGTTATAAGAGTATCAGAACATAGGATTGTTGAATGGAAACACTTGCCATGAAGATGGTTTGGAGATGGCAACTCATCATGTTGCCATATCATCAACGTAACAGTAGGCAGAGCAGTTTTTATGAAGACAGTAAGGGTATTAATGTTTTGATTGTGGTTAGTATGGTTGAAGAACATGATTCCTTTCGAGGAAGTTGGATCATATTTAGATTAAATTGTAATAAATAGGTGTTTGAGTTCTGTTAGGACTCTAACTCCTAATTTAGTAGGTGTCAGTTTCTAGTTATAAATATCCAGTTTATGGTTAGATTAGGTGACAATAAAAGAACTTAACGATCTAGCCATTTGGTAGATTGGATGTAAAGGCTAGATGCCTATAAGTAAATATTACTTTGATGTATGAATGGTTGGAATATGTTACTATTGACTTCTACTATTGTAAACAGGTTTTGATTAGTAATAGAGAGTGGCTATTGGTTTCATCCTTCACCTGAGATTCATTTGATATTTCCATGAACATTGTCCTATGTATCTTATTAATTTTTGTCAATATATTAATGTTTGATTACTCAGAATCTGTGCTTTTCATGCTCTTACCTCCTTTCAAGCATTAAACTATTGGATATATTTCTCAATGTCCTACTTTCAATATCTTAATGTTCATTACTCAGAATTCATGTTTCTCATGCTCTGATTTCCTTTGAACATTTATAAATTGAGTAAATTCTATGTGTGTGTATTCTAATTTCATTTAAATATCTACATGCCTCAGCTTCCATAAGGAGAGCCTTTTTCATTAAGATCTTTGTCACTAACTCCATAGCCCAATCCTTCATCTTTTCAACCTGCAAACATACAAAACCAAGACACAATTCATAGAGTTAGCCATCTATTACTATCATTATTTAGTATCATAAAACCCCCTTGAGAGAGCCCTCTCAGACTGAAGAGGCTAAGATTTAGTCAAAAGCTGGTTTGAAACAGTTACACTGAGTTGTCTGATCAGCAGCAAATCAGGTGGGGTGAACAAGTCATCTCCCTTGACGACTACCACTACGCAAGCATGGACATCAGAGAAAATATAGATCTTTTGCTTCCACGCAGTGCTACATGGTGAGCCATTGGTAATATTTTTTTTAAGATTTTGATATCATTTGATTTTTTTGGATTTTCAAAAATATGAAATGAAAAATATTTTTTATAAGACCAAATTCTTACAAAATTGTTGATCATGACACATATGTGGGACTAGTAAGACCTGAGGGTCTGCCTAGTCATAGGCACCACGGAATAGACATGGAAAATGTCACTGCTGATACTGAGAGGGCCCTTCATGTTGTACAAAGGAACCGAGAGGGTTTAACTCACCAAGTGCATATGGCAGCAGTGGAGGATCTACCAAAGGCTATGCAGAGATGCATGGTTGGTGTACCATGGGAGTGGGTGTGAATTTTCCGACGTGTGGCAATTGCCATAGTCTTTTTTCAGGATGCAAATCCAAGGGAGGGCCCTCAGTCATAGATTAAGGATGACTTTATTTTTTTTTTTTATAGACATGATTGGGCTTAAGCCCTAATTTTGTAGGACATTTTTGTCCCAATTTTGTATAACATTTTGGACATATGACTCTTATCTATATACAGACAGTTTCGTGATGTGACGCTCATATATGAAAATGACGATTGATTATTTTTTATTTTTAATGTGATGAATGAATTATATGCTAATCTAATGCTTGATTAGCTATTGAATCAACAAATGAGTTTTCTAATAGTGGAATATGAATAAATTAATAAAATTAAATGATCTTTGTAGTAAAATCACTCTCAGAAATTGGCGACATAAATGAGGATCCCTGACATGATAGATGTTATTTAATTGAGACACCACCAGCTGTGAATCCAAGGATACTACTAATGAACCAACACCAAGAGATATTGCTTCAGATAGTTGATTAACAACAACAATATACCCAGTAACATTATTCGAAGTAGGACTGATACATATTCCCCTTGAGACTAACAACTTGTCGGATGGATAGTAAATTGGCCATGCCACTAAAGAAAAATTCTGCGTATGTCAATTAGCACCATAAAAAAATCCTAAATAGATCATATCATCCATAGATACCTGCCAAGGCAGATTAAAAACATCAACTTCATAATGAAACCTATAGACATATATGCATAAAAATATACAATGTGTGCAAAACCAAAGTAAAAGCTAGGCACAAGCCTAGGCATAATACTTTTTAATATAGAGCCCATTTCTGGGCTCCACCAGCTCATTTCCATTAAAATCAACCAGGGAAAATTTTAAGAATGGAAATTTATCTTAAAATTTAGAAACCTTGGCGAATTTGACTAGTCACTAACATGCAAACTATAAAAATTTTAGCGATATGTTTGTAAAAATATTATAATTTCTAATGATTTTATATAGTCTCTATAAAAATTTGGCGATTTTAAGGTAAAATAATTTTATGATATAAAATTTGGGTGAATAATTTTTATGAAAAATGTAAATTGGGGAATCTTTTTTTGGAAAAATTATAGAAAATTAGCCCACTTGCGAATATTAGCCCCTAAAATTTTCCCTGAAATCAAACCATTCGTAAGCTCCCTTTTTCAAGACTCTTTTAACGATGAAAGGACCGTACCACATGAACTTAAAATTCCCTACCCCCAAGCCATCCTTGTCTTGATCATAGACTAGGACAAGGTCGCCTTCAGAGAAAATCCTAGGGTGTATAGTCTTATCGTAATGAACCTTGACCCTCTTCTTATGAGCTTCATTAATCGTGGTTGCGTTTCGACACTACTCATCAAGATGTTCCAAATAAACAAGGCATTCTTCAAGACTGGTAGTGTCTGGAAGAAGTTCAACATCTAGCTTAAGAGAAGGAATTTCAGACTCCACAGGGAAAATTGATTTCAACCCGTAAACTAGTTGAAAAGGACTGAAACCAATTGCAGTCTTAACTAACATCCGGTATGCCCAAAGAGAAAGATACAACATATTGTTCCTATTGGACCTATATTTATTAACTATCCTTTGTAGGATAACATTCAAGGATTTATTCACGTATTCCACTTTCCCATTGGCCTGAGGATAATAAGGAGATGAATGCTCCTGCTGGAAACCTAACTTGAGAGCCAACTCAACCATCAAGGTGTTCTTAAAATGATTGTCATTGTCAATGAAAATCTCTTTAGGAATACCAAAATGAGAAATGACTTGGTTGAAAATAAGCATGGTTGTTGTTTCACCATCGTTCACAAAGGTAGGCATAGCCTTGGCCCACTTAGTTAAGTAGTCCACTGCTACAATGATATGCTTATGACCCTTTTCCGAAGGTAGGTTACAACTTGTAAAACTGATTCCCCTCGTTTTGAATGGACCGATGGTAATAACAGGAAAGAGCAGAGTTGGATGAGCACGCATCTTCTGAGTATAGACTTGACAAGAATGAAATTTCTTAACCTCTTCAACACAATGTTATGAAACCAGCTCCAAATATAGAAGAAAAGAGATATCAATGCCTTAGAAATAAGCCATTTTGAGGGGGAAACCTCCAATACATTACATAAATGAACAATTCTTGGATGATACAAATGACCAAAACCTCCTTCTATATATAGGAGTCCATGGGCCCACAATATAATCCTAGCCGACCTAACAATAACAATGTAAGGGCACAGTAATAACAATATTGGGGTTACAGGGGTACAACAGTAACAATAAGGGGGCTACACAATAACAATAAGGGACTAAACTAGTAATATAGGGACCTTACATGCTCCTCTCCTTCAAAAAAAGCATTGTCCTCAATGCTTGAGTAGCTCTGGGTGCTTTTGTATAAAATTCTCATCCTCCCATGTAGAATCTTCAGTGGGTAAGTTCTTCCACTTGATGAAATACTCTGAAATTGATCGATTTTGTAGCTGTCGAGTTCTTGTTTTCGTGACCGCTTCAAGTTCCAATACGAATTTCTTTCCTCATCAAGTTCTGGGAATATTGTTTGAACTGGAAGATTTTCACCTATAACCTTCTTTAAGCATGAAACATGGAAAATTGGATGCACTTGCGAAGAAGCAGGAAGCTCCAATTTGTATGCCATAGTACCAATATTTTGCAACACCTTGTAAGGACCATAGTACTTTGGCGATAATTTATTATCCTTCTTAGCTTGCTTGAGGGACATTTGTTTGTATGGTTGTAGCCGTAAAATACCTAGTCTCCTACATAAAAACTTTCCTCGCTGCGATGTTGATCTTCCTGTTGTTTCATTTGATTTTGTGCCAAATTCAGGTTATCCTTTAAGAGTTTGAGAACTTCTTGTTGATGCTCGATGTGATCTTCCACTGCTTGAACCTTCAAATTTTCTCTTAAAGATGATGTGATGGATGGTGGATGATATCCATAAAGTGCCATAAATGGGGTCATTTTTGCTGCAGTATGGAAGGAAGTGTTATACCACCATTCAACAAGTGGTAACCACTTGACCCATTGTGTTTGTTTATCAGATACAAAACAACGAAGATATCCTTCCAAACATTTATTCACTATCTCAGTTTGACCATCAGATTGAGGGTGATAAGATGAGCTATGAGCTAATTGAGTACTCAAACAAGAAAATAACCCCGTCCAAAAAATTCTAGTAAAAATGGGATCTCTGTTGCTCACAATAACCTTTGGGTTTCCATGTAGCTTTTGAATTGTGTCCATAAATATAGTAGCAACTATACTTGCTTTAAATGGATGATATAATGCACAAAAGTGTGCATACTTGGTAAGTCTATCAACTACCACCATGATGACACTCTTTCCTTCGGACTTAGGTAAACCTGTGATAAAATCCATTGAAATCTCCTCCCAACGTTGACTTGGAATGGATAAAGGTTGTAGAAGACCCAAGGTCTTAATTGTCTCAACTTTATTCTGCTGGAAAACCAAACATTCCGCCACAAACTTTTGAATATCAGATTTAAGGCCATCCCAAAAAAATTCTTTCTTCACCCTGTGGTAAGTTTTTAAAAATCCTGAGTGTCCTCCTAAAGGAGAAGTGTTCAATTCCAAAAGAATCTTTTGTTTTAGTTGGGAATTCTTACAAATATATAAGCGATCTTTGTACCATAAGGAATCATTTTTCCAACTAAATGTATCAGATGTACTAGGATCTTGCTGCAACTTTTGAATGAGTGTCCATACATCTCTGTCCTTCTTCCATTCATCTCTTGCTTCAGTTATCCAATCTGGTTGGATAATAGAAATGGCACAAAGCAATGCTTCCACCTCTTCATTCTTTCTTGAGAGTGCATCTGCAACAACATTAAGTTTTCCTTTTTTGTAGATTATTTCAAAGTCATAACCCAACATCTTTGTGACCCATTTTTGTTGCTCTTCTGAAGATAGTCTTTGTTCCAAAAAGTGTTTAAGACTATCATAATCATTTTTTACCTTGAAGTGTCTTCCCATTAGGTAAGTTCGCCATTTCTTTAGTGCATGCAGTATTGCTAACATTTCCTTCTCATAAATAGGTTTTTGTAAATACTTTCCTTTGATTGGACGACTTTCAAAAGCAATGGGTCTTCCTTCCTGCATTAAAACTGCACCAATTCCATTTCCTGAGGTATCACATTCCACAATAAAAGTTTTTGTGAAGTCTGGCGTAGCTAAGACCAGTGCTAGGCACATTGCCTCTTTAAGATGTTCAAAGGCCTTAGTTGCTTCAGGAGTCCATGAAAATGCATCTTTATTCAATAATGTTGTTAAAGGTGTTGCTATTCTCCCATAATTCTTAACAAACTTGCGATAATACCCTGTTAACCAGAGAAATATTCACAACTGCTTTATGGTTGTGGAGACTTTCCATTCCTTAATGGCTTTAATTTTGTTAGGGTCAACCTTAACACCCTCATGAGATACAATATGACCCAGACATTCCACCTCTTGTACTCCAAAGAAACATTTGGATGTTTTTGCATATAATTGTTTCTCCTGCAATAGTTTGAGCACCCTATCAACATGTTGACCATGATCCTTCCAAGACCTGTTGTAGATTAGTATATCATCAAAAAATGCTAGCACAAATTTTCTAAGGAAGGGTTTGAAAATGGAATTCATCAACCCTTGAAATGTAGAAGGTGCATTGGTAAGGCCAAAAGGCATGACCAAAATTCATAATGACCCTCATGAGTTTGAAATGCTATTTTTGGAATATCTTCAGTCTTCATTCTAATTTGATGATATCCTGAACGAAGATCCAACTTGGTAAAATAAATTGCTCCATGTAATTCATCCAATAATTCATCAATCACAGAATGGGAAATTTATCTTTAATGGTGAGCTTATTGAGCTCCCTATAATCCGGACACATGCGCCATGATCCATCCTTCTTGTGTACCAATACTACAGGAGCAGAGAAAGAACTTTGACTAGGTTGAATTATACCCGCCTCTAACATTTCTGCAATCATACGTTCAATTTCGCTCTTTTGGAAGTAAGGATATCTATAGGGCCTGATGTTTGGAGGAACACTTCCTGGAATCAAATGAATAGCATGATCATGATCACGAATAGGTGGGAGTCCTTTGGGAGTTTCAAACACCTTGGAATGATTGTCCAAAACTTGTTGGAGATCTGCAGAAATAGATGATTTTGATGTCGGAACTTCTAGTGAGCATAATTGTGCAATTACGCCTCGTTGTTATTTATTTAGAAGCTTTTTCATGACATTAGAGCTTATTATCCTTCTCGGCTTCCCTTCAATACCCCGTAATTCGACTTCCTTTCCTTCTGAAAAAAATTTCAAGAAAAGTTCTTGAAAATTAAAAGCTACCGTCCCAAAAGATTGTAACCATTGTACTCCTAGTACAACATCAGCACCTCCCATAGGAATGGAAAGCATTGGACTAGTCAATACATATTCCCCCATGGTTAGCTTGATATTATGGCATTTTCCAGAGCAATTTATAGTTCTTCCATTTGCAACCATCACTTGACATTCTGGTGCTGGGTATAGGAAATAATTCAATTCCTTGGCTACCTTACAATGAATAAAATTATGGGTACTACCCGAATCAATCAACACTATTACCTTTTTCTTCTTGATATGTCCTTCTATCTTGAGAGTTTGCAGAGTGGTAATTCCTGCCAATGCATTACATGATATGGTCAGACTCATTTCTTCCTCTTCTAGGGTTGGTTCCTGGTGTATATCCTCTTCTTTTGAAGATTCTTGTTCATTTCCTTCTTCCTCTTCACAATCTATGTAAAATAATTTCTTCTCAGCACACTTATGACTTTTAGTGTACTTGTTATCACAACTGTAGCAAAGCCATTTTGTTCTTTTTCTTCCAATTGTTGTGGTGCCAACCTTGTAGGTTATGGAAGTCTAGGAGTAGCAACACTTCCATCTTTATATATGTGAGTGGTAGGCTTCCTTTTTTCCATAATTTTACATTCCATTTTTATTGCCAACCTGAATGCCTTTTTCCAATGAATCAGGTTCCCAAACTCGAACTTCATGTTGTACGTTATCCTTTAAATTCCCTATGAATACATCAATCCTATGTTCCTATGGAATATCAGTTACCCTTATATTCAATTTTTGGAAGTCCTCAATGTGCTCCGCCACTAAACCCTTTTGTTTGAGATTTATCAATTAGCTAAAGAAGGTACTGCTTTTTGTATCCTCATAATGTGCTATCATTTCCTCCGTAAAAATTGACCAAGTGACAATTATTTTATGGGAGCAAAGCCATCAATACCATACAAATCTATTTTTTTCTAAATGTAAAGTTGCAATGCATACCTTTTGTGTGTTTTTCACATTATTGAGATCAAAATATTGCTCCATCTATACTATCCATGTTACGGGATCCTTGCCATCAAACGTCCTCATATCCATCTTTGGAATATGGTGGTCCTTCCATCCAACATTAGAGTTTATGAAATCACGATTAACATTTATTTTGTTTTTATCATGAATTTCATCTACTATCTTTTTTCCATTAGGAAACATTTCTTGTATCAACTTTGCCAAACCTTCGATGTCTACTTTTATATCATTCTTCATATTTTCCATTTTTTCATCGATCTTAGCTTCCATGTCATCTATCTTAGCTTCCATGCCAACTTCCATGCCCTCCATCTTAGCTTCCATGCCTTTCTTCAAACCATCCATCTTATTTTCCACGCCTTTCTTCAAAACTTCCATTTCATTTTTTGTTGCTCTTTGCGATAGGTGCACTTGCTCTTGTAATTTTGACATCTCATGTTGCATTTCTTCGTCTTCATGAGTCATTGTAGAGCCTTATGAAGGCTTAATGGGTGTTTAATTATTTTTAGGGGGAATCTTAGAACCCAATACTGATATCGATTCTTCAATATGCCCTTGGAATAAATTCAAACTAATTTTTTTCCAACGAGACTTATGTAATTCGAAAAAAATTACACACCTTTTTCTTTCTTTTGAGGAGCTCAATATTGAAACTAAATTATCTCTGTCATTTTGGATCTTCAATATCTGAAATTTGGCCCTAAGGTAGCCCTATGAATCCTCTTTCGAATGCCATAGGTATGACTTAATTTGGACTCTTCAAGACAAAGTTATGTCCAATCTCCTACAATGGTCTAATTATGGACTAGTTAGGTAGAGAAAACTTTTACGACTTGCCACGTGTCACTGTTTCCTCCTTTGGCTCTGAAATTTATAGACAAGAAACTATATTCCATGTGCTTGTGGCCACTCTTTATAGAATCACAATCAGATGCTCAGAGAGAGAGTTATTATGTTTTTCCCACGGTCACCTCTTTGCGATGACATTCGGGAGCCTGAAATATCCTAACTTCCATAGATCATATCTCCAAAACTATTGCAAACCAAGATCTGAAATTGTTATCAGAGGTTCTTCAGGATTTCGGCTTTTCTTTGGGAAAATTTCAGCTTCTAAAACCTCGTAGAAAAATATTTACAGTGAAAATTTCGCGATGACCTGTTTAGATTAAATTTAGGAGCCTGCAAAAATCCCTAACTTCCACAGATCATATCTCCGAAAAATATTGTGAACCAAGCTCTGAAATTTTTCGATTGTGTTCCTTAGGATTTCAGCTTCGCACTCTAAAAATTTCAGCTTCTGAACCTTCGTAGAAAAATGTTATAGCAAAAATTCCATGATGACCTCTTTGGAGCAGTGAAACCCTAGAATCCAAAGCTCTTATACCAAATGTTATGAAACCAGCTCCAAAAATAGAAGAAAAGAGATATCAACGCCTTAGAAATAAGCCACTTCGATGGAGCAACCTCTAATACATTACATGAATGAACAATTCTTGGATGATACAAATGACCAAAACCTCCTTCTATATATAGGAGTCCATGGGCCCACAATATAATCCTAGCCGACCTAACAATAACAATGTAAGGGCACAATAATAACAATATTGGGGTTACAGGGGTACAACAGTAACAATAAGGGGGCTAAAAAATAACAATAAGGGACTAAACTAGTAATATAGGGACCTAAAAAAGGTGTTCTTAAATGACTGTCATGGTCAGTGACAATCTCTTTAGGAATACCAAAATGAGAAATGGCTTGCTTGAAAAGAAACATGGTTTTTGTTTCACCATCGTTCGCAAAGGTAGGCATAGCCTTGGCCCACTTAGTTAAGTAGTCCATTGCTACAATGATATGCTTCTGACCCTTTTCCTAAGGCGGGTTACAAGTTGTGAAACCGATTCCACTCTTTTTGAATGGACTGATGGTAATAACAGGAAAGAGCAGAGTTGGATGAGCACGCATCTTCTGAGTATAGACTTGACAAGGATGACATTTCTTAACCTCTTCAACACAATCTTTGAAAATCGAAGGCCAAAAATATCTAGCACACAAATTTTCTTAGGTTGTAGCAAGCCCTAATAAATGACCACCACAAGCTTCACTGTGGGAATCATTCAACACTAACTCAACTTCTTATAGGGTTAATAAATATCTAAGGATTGAATCAACCTCTTGGCGATATAAAGTGTCACCAATGATAACATAAATTTTAGCCAAGTGACGCAATTTTCTTCGCTCATCCTTCAAAAAAGTGAGGGGAAAATTTGAAGTCTGAAGAGATATAATAATATCCCCATACCAAGGATCTTGTGAAGAAATAAGGAAAAAATGTTCATCAAGGAATGATTCCTCATAAATTATTTCTTCTTCACAAGGCAACTCCGAGATTAATTCTGTGAATATTAAAGATTTCTTGGATTTAGCAGACAATAAATTGAGATCAAATTCTTGTAGAATAACAATCCATTTGTTATATTTTCCCCCAATCACTTGCCTATTGAGAAAAAACTGAAATGGATTGACAGCTACCAAAACAAATATTTTGCGAAGCATAATGTAATGTCTAAGTCGTTGGACACCATGAACAACTAACAAAGCTAATTTCTCAACACGAGAATATTGTAATTCAGTACCTACCAAGCCTTGACTTAGATAATGAATCACATGCTCATAGAGACCATCATCTTCCTGAACCAGAACCATACCTATGGTTGATTCTGCTATAGCAAGATACAAGAGGAAATCACTGCTATAATTGGGTGGACTCAGTAAAGGAGCATAGGTTAATGATTTTTTCAAAGCATTGACCGAGCGCTGAGTGAAGTCTTCCTATAGAAATGGAACTCATTTTTTCAATAATCTCATAAATCCCTTTTTAATATCAGCATAATTGACGATAAATCTCCTCAATAAATTGGATTTTCCATGAATACTCTAAAGCTGGAGAATGGTAGACGGGGGAGGCTACTGAAGTATTGCCTCAACCTTGAAAAGATCTACATGAATCCCTTCACTAGACACTATGAACCCCAATAACCTTCTAGATGTGACCGTGAAAATTCACTTATTCAAATTCAACCAAATTTTATAATAATGACATCTCTCAAAAATCAACCAAAGATGATGGGGATGATCAATTCTCTTTTGAGAACGAGCATCTAAGTCATCCTAAATAAGCTTCGATGATATGCTTGATATCATGGAAAGCATAATCCATGGCCCACTGGAAAGTCGCTCCAACATTTTAAGACCAAAAGGAATAATTTTATATGTAAAGGTACCCCAGGGGTAGATAAAGTTTGTCTTATGTTGATCTTCAAGATTGATAGTAATTTGGTTATAACCCGAGAAACCATCCATGAAGGATAAAATCTCATTCCCTGCACATTCATCAATAATCTGATCGATAAAGGGCATGGGGAAATTATCCTTAGGACAAGCCTTATTTAAATCTATGAATTCTATGCACACACAAATCATTCCTTGTTTCTTATTCAACCTCGGCTTTGATAATTGTTGTTTTCCTAGGGTTTACCAGCTGAAGCTTTTTCTGTATAGGCTTAGCATTCTCATAAGTCTTGATCTCATGCTGGACAATTGATGGATCAATTCCAGGAATTTCCTCATAAGACCAAGTTAACACAACACAAAATTCTTTGAAAATATCTCTATATATTTGAACTTCTTTAGGGGAACACTCGACTCCAATGAAAACATTCTCTATTATAAAGGGATCCCTAGAGATGTTCACCAGAATTGTTTCTGAGATGATAGACATATTACCTTCGGAAAAAAACTGTGTTGGAGCCAAAGGATTTAGAATTATGTGAACATTACCAGTTGACAGAAGGCTAGACAAACTTGACTCTACTTCACGCAAGTCTGGGAGAAAGAATGACTGATGATTAAAATCATCCCAAGGTATTTCCACACCCGTCGTCACTTCTAGGATTGCCTCCTTAGATGGTAAAATAGTATCAAGGCAGTCAAAAGAATAATTTGAGTGAAGATTCCAAGTTGAAGCCACATCTCCATCCAAATCCTTCGGTGAAAGAGGAATCAGATCGAAATCTGCAGTGTTGACAATAAATAGATAAGCAATTTGGGCTGCAGACATAGGATATGCCATTCCACCAACTTGGCCTTCTTATAATGTCATCGTAGAAGAGGGTAAGGGCCAAGGATATGTAAAATAATGAGTTCGGAAGAACTCTCTACGAGAAGGAGCCTTGGATGATGAAATAGCATTTATCTGAGCAATAGATGACGGAAGATCAAACATACCCATCAATGAGGAATACATACTGACTCCTAGATTCTCAACTGGTTTCTTGGAATTCTTCACCATATTATAGTAGAATCAGAGGATGCATTGGAATCTTTCAGATAATAATCCATCTGATCAACATTAATGATTCTTCCTTCATTGGGAAATCATAGGATCCGGAATACTGATGATACAATAGCATCCATTTCATGAATCCAATTTCGTCCCAATAGAAGGTTATATTCCAAATTAGAATCAACTATTTCTACCTCAATATTTCCCACCTTGCCCCCAACACAAATGGGAAATGCTGGAACAATTCCATGTGGCCTATGAGAATGACCATCAAATGCAGGAACAACTTAAGGAGATCCAATCGCTTTCCAACATGAAATGGACATGACACATGTGGAAGCTCCTTCATCAACTACAATTCAAAAAAAATTCATCTTTCGGTATGTAGATTTAATTTAAAAATCCATATGATGAGGAAGTCTCTTCTTAATATTTGACATGTCAAATGTAATCATAAGAGAGTTTTTTTGTCTCTACCACCCCGATCGCAGTGAGCAGCACACTCCTTTGTGCTGGCCATGACTAGAGTACCTCTAACGCAGACATCGCATAAGGACTCTCAGCTAGATATTCTACAATGGAGTAGTTTTGGGATGCCTTGGCATTAGGGTTAATTTTCAAATGTTTAGTAGAGCCTTTTAACATCTGAGGTATAGGTTCAATTGCAGGCCTCTCAATATGGAGTGGCTCTAAAACATTAGGAGCAGCCTTAGCCTTAGAGGATTCTGACTCACCATAATCTCGTGGCCTTGTTGAAACATCAACATGAACACTCATCATGTATACATTTGATGGATTTTCCTCTTCCTGGTTGCCCCCTATGGGAGCTCCAGTATTCGCATTCACGCTAGCAAGAATTTGTTTCCCTTGGGGAAAAGGGTTATTCAAGACAACCTGGGAGCTAGAAGAACCCTAATAAGCCAACAAGCACTGAGCATCCTGAATCCTAGGGAAAATATGAGTTAGATGGTATCGAGTGCACAATTTTCAAGGAAACTTAACTTTATTTTTTGACTCTTTTTTACCTACCCCAGCATTATTGTTGGGTTTGTTTTCATTATCCTTCCCAATCCTTATCTTTTTTCTTATTACATCCTTTCTTCTTCCTATCAGATTATTGGTTTCCTTTTGGGTTAGAGGATTGGACAAAATTAATATTTAATGGTTATAATACCCCAAAAAGTGATACATCCTTCAAGATTTCTCGCTTTAAATATTTTAAGAACCATTCTAGAATGAATTCATTAGAAATAAAGGCTTTAATGAGCCTCTTCCTTCTTCTCCATTCCTGAATATGATTATAAATGTGATTTTTCATATCTTGTTGGAAGTTGGCCAATAGCTCAGTTCTAGCATCATAACGAATGGGAAAATAAAAATGATTCAAGAACATGGTAGCCAATTCACCAAATGAAGCAAAGGTATTCCCAGTAAGCTCTATGTACCACTTGATAGAATTTATGTCAAGGTGTGTTGAAACAATCTCAACCTAATTGAATTTTCAATAAGGGAGTTAGATGAGCACCATAAATGGAAAGTTGTTACATGGTCAGTTGGATCCTCTCCAGTCTTCTGTTTGAATTTTGGAAGTCGGGCTATATCGAATTGGATCGTTAGTCAATTTTGAAAGATCTGGAAAAATTAGGGTTTCCAAGGATGGTATGCATGGAGGACCTTGAGAATTCCACCCACCATGAGAGGGATTGCCAACACTTTGAATAGAATAACATGGATTTTCTGAGGCACCAAGTTTCCAAGGATTATTCGTAGAAGACATTGAACCATAAGGAAAACCTTGTGGTCTAGAGAAGTTCATATTAGGACCTCCTCCTGTCGAAGGGTTACCATAACTAGGAATGTTTCCCCCAATCGAAGTATTAAAATGAGATGAGAGCCCTTGGTAAGGGTTCCACACATAGGCGAAGGGAGAAAAACCTTAAGAGCTTCCTACGGAGAAGAGAGGCATGTTCCCTTGTTGACCAGACACAAACTAATTCCCAGTTCCTAAACCACCAAAAGTACAATTACAGCCTTGAGAAGGATTGAAACCTTGACCTCCTTAAAAAGGATTGAAACCTTAACCTTGTGCGAAGAAAGGAAAAGAAACTAAACAAGGGTTAAATGAGGGATATGACCACTTCCAAAGGGAAAACCCTAAAAAGATGATGAACCACTATCCATAGAAGACATAGGTGTGGAGAAAACAGATGAAATGATGAAAGGAACCAAGGGAATTGCACTATAAGGCATCCCAAATGAAAATGAACGAGTGTGGTAAGCAAAAGATTGGGTGCCCCCACTCGAAGATGGAATGGAGGTAGAGCCAAATTTTACCGTACAATGAGTGATAGTTGATACATAAATTGTACCTCCTCCTTCTACTAGAAGAGGAGTATGCACACTAGAAGTACTCATAGTCGAAACCATGTTCCCAACAGTGGTCATCGAAAGAAAGGGAGGAGAAACATCAGGGCTTGTCGGCATGTGAATTGGGGTCCCAACGTATAATATATCGCCTAGAAAATTAGGAGGAATAAGTGAAGAAGGAGAGACAGGAGACTCAGAAATATATTCAAACTCAACTTCGTCTTCCAACGGAAAAATAACCCTAGAAAGGATTGGAGTACTCCTCTCTAAATCATGACTTACACTAGGATCACCTTGTGAAATTATAGCCCCAAGCAGAGGATCGGCCTACCATCCGCGTCGAATAAAGTCACCATCAGACTGCCCTACGCCTCTAGGAGAAGACCAACACCACAAGTGAGAGCCCATGAATAGAGCCCATGAAGAATCCTTGATCGACGAATTGATAGATCGACTACTTTAAATTGTTAAGATAACTTATACAAACTCAAAATATTATAAATATATGGCATTCTAGGAGCAAAGAGCACTCTCTAAAAATGTCCCTAAATATGCAACCAATCAAGCAACTCTCAGGTATTTCCGCTCTGGGTGATTAGGACCAGACACCAAAATAAAAGAAAGAAAATATATAAGGACCTTCTGAAAATATTTTGGGGTAATTACGCCCTAGGCCTACTAGCGAAAGTAATAGAAGCAATTAAATTTCCTCCAGAAAAAATCCTTTGTTGGTGCAAGTACCCGAGATTTGCAATGGCACCCTCCAGAAGTACTAATGAACGTGATGCAATTTCTGCCTCAGATACCACGAGTATTGCCTCTTGCAGTCACCTATGCGATACCTAGGAATGGAAAATAAGGTCACTAGTTCATATCGACAGTCGGGCGGAACGGTCTTTGGTAAAGATCCGACAATTAGGAGAGGGGGTATCTATCTTCCCTTCTTTCACTCACCCTCGTGCTTGACTCCCTTTTTAGGAGAGATTTCCTGGACAACTTAACGACACTGGGTTTCAATCTCTTAATCAACTTTTAAGTTTAAATTCAAAGTGGCCTTGGAGAGTTAACTCTCCAAATACCTATTCCAAGGCCTTAATTACCTAGATTAGTTGATGTATTTAATGAGAAATCAAAAAATTATATTTCATCTAAGTTTTTATCATTTGATTTTAAACGTTTCTCTTTAAGTCTGGGGTGAGATGGAGGTGCAACTTATGGTGTTATGGATGCAATAAGAAATCAATAGAAACCTTTCTTCATGAAAAATGCAACTTTTTCTTTGATGAAAAGAGACTTCTACAAAGGGAACTATGAACAAACTAATGAAAGCAAAAAAATTTCTTTTCCTTTTTCAAAATACATGCTTACACACTCAAAACCTACACAGAAGACTAAAAATTATTATAGTGCAACTATTCTAATCCAAACTACAAATGCTTAATGCAAGATTCTAGGATTACTCTAAAAAACAAGCAAATGTGTTTCACAATAAAGAGGTCAAAAACTTGACACAAAGAGGGGCAAATTTAAACAATAATTTCTCCCAACAAAGAGATCAAAAATTTGACACAAGAAGGGGCAATTTCAAACAATAACATTTCCCAAAACCAAGCAAATTAGACCAAATGAAAAACTTTTCACTTTCTCAAAAATGACAAAGAAGCCTTAAAAAAAACGAAAGAAAAAAAGAGGCAAACAAAGATGTTTTTTATGTCTTTTTTTTTTAAGGATGCAATGAATTCCTTGAGAAAGACAAAACCTACTCAAAATCTCAAGATTTCCAAATTGAGAAAAAAAGGCCTTAAGTTCCTTAAGCCATAAACATAATTTGCCAAGACTTAACAAGCAGAAAGAGGTTATACATTCAAATAAATGGCCTGATCAGTAGCATAGAACTTCAGCAAACAAGAAAACTCCACAAAAATCAAGAAAACTTTTCAATATTGCTAGAAGTACCTTTCTCAAAAAATGAAGAAGAACCAAGAAAGCCATCGAAAGAAAAGAAAAGGTGAAGTAGTAAGAAGGTCGGGTATGAGAAAATTAACACTAATTCATTGTTCCAAATAACTAGAAAAACCAAGAACTTCAGCAAGAAGCCCTGGTCCTAAACAAAAAAACTGAAACTTGACAAAAAGGGAAAACCCTAGGTTGACTAGGTTTTTCACCAAGAAAGATAGGAAATTGACAAATTGCAAAAAGAAACACTTTCCATGAACATCAATGATTAAACAGAAGCAAGAAAAAGCAAGAAAAAGGATTTACTAGACTCGAAATCTAAAAATTGCATTTCAAACTAGAAATATGTGGCTTGACAATGATCAACCTGCGTATATACGCTATTGTTCACAAGGAAACACTCGTATATGCATGTTTCTTTGGAAAAAAATGCATGTATATGTGACTGTTTAAACTGGAAAGCATGTATGACAAGAGAAGTAAAGAAAAAATTAAAAATCCAAGTCTGGTCCAAAAGATCAGAGCTTTTTCCTAGATTGATAATGAATCAAAGAAGTTGGAAAAGTGATCAACCCAAAAAGAAAATCCAAATTCAGAGTGAAACAGCCCAAATTAGGAATTACAAGAATGTAATCCTCAGTGGAGTCGTTAGTTTTGTTTCAGGATGAAGTACCCTAGGGTTTGGGTTGGGAACCCCAACAAAGCAAGAAGGATACAAAAACAAGAAGCATACAAATTTACAATCCTAATGCCCAAACTAGTAAAATAAGAAGAAGGTGTAGTACTCATAGGTCCTACTTTTGAAGGTGATCCTGCAGTGTTCGAACCTTCTTCTTCTCCTAGTGCTCTGAAACCTACAACTCAGTCAAGAAAAACACATATACTAGTAAAGACATGAAATCATTCATAATAGGATCATAACATGTATAAATTATTAAGATCATGAACATCAAGAACAATACAGAGCTTCTTTATTGATGAATTCAAATAAGTGTGCAGGAATAGTACTTGATTCAACCACGACTCCAAGCAAAACCATCCCCTGGATCCATCCAGCCCAAACCTCAACAATCTCCTTCCAAAAGCATACACATGGATGTAATATAAGAGGAATGAAAATCTCCGTGAGGGAAACAAGGTTTTCGCAATCTGGGAGGGCAGGAGGCACAGGGATAAATCATACTTGATCAGGGACTAAATGGCTATAATATCAATACCTATCTCTCTCTCCTTAAGGAATTCCCATGACGTGTATTTGTACCACCCCAAAAAATTTGTTTCAGTTGGGATATAGTTAGGCCATGGGCTTCTGTAGGGAGTCTTCCAGTGTAACCTGTAAACCCTACCCAAAAAACAGGAAATTTTTTATTTTTTCATATTTCAAATTATATACGTGGGTTGGGTATAACTGGACCCACATGTGCACATGATTTTTAGAGGCAAGAGTCATGTATGGAATTGAACATAATGTTTTTTTTTTTTAGATAAAGGATCAAGTCTAAAGGGAAAGGGTTTCCCAAGGCCATAACTCAGAGCATCAAGTATACATAGGTGGAAAATTACGCTATAACAATTATATCAAGCAACAACGCGCATAATTTTCGAATTCAACCCATATTTGCACCCATGTCGACCGATTCCAAGCTCACAAAGGTAACATTGGTGATAACCAAAGAGCCACAACCTCCTCAACATAGAAGTCTAAGTAACTCAGTGAGTCTGTCTATAAATTCTGAAGGAACTTCCAAGGTGGGTAAGAAATGATCTAGGGCCTCCAGGAGAGCCTTGACAATCATGTTAAACACTGACACTTTGTATTTTTGAGCCACGATGCAACTTGTAAAACCCACACAAAAATTTCCATCAAATCAGTGTATGGCCCACTTGCAACAATATCAATGTTACAAGTATTGTAGATAGCAGTATCATTCAGCTCTCTGCATGCCATATCTTCTCAATATGCAGCCCTTATTTGTCGATTGCCCCATTTCTTGCACCCGATCTCATTATAACAAAAATTAAAAAGAATGAACATATATGTAAATCCACAAAGCATACAGACACACGCCTACACTGATGTATGTACAAAAGATTCAGAAAATTATGATGTCACCATCTTCCTAGCCCTCCGTTAAGGGAGTTAAAGCCAAAATTGACTTTGATACCAAATTAGAACTTGAAATTGTAGACATTGTATTTATAAATAGTATTCATGAACATTCATCCCTTCATTAAAGGAGCCTATTCCTTGGTATTTGGAGATTAATCCCTTTATGAGAGGAATTATTCCTTCCTTTTTGGAACTAAAACAAATTCCCTTCTGCTATAAATTGAAGCCATGGTTCAGTCTCAAGGGTAGATACTGATATGTAAAAAAGTGCTTGCTTTGTACTTCATATACATTAGAGAAGAGAATTGCTGAGGAAACGTACTCTTTTTGCTAGCCATTATCCATGCGAGAACGATTACACACTCGTATTTAGGCTGGTTCAAAGAGTGGAAGGGCTTGTCAAACCAAAGGAAAACGCTTGTTCTGGACCCCAGAAGGACCTGTACGACATCAAGGTGAACACGGTTGTAAAGCTCATTTTTTCAGTGAAGATAATACAATTGGATCCTGTTTTCTCAATAAGTTGTTTATGTGTTTACCTGAATTGCTTATTTCTTAAATTCCTTGATCATTAAGATAGATTTGTGATTTTTGAATCAGTATATGTTGTAGGTGGTTTTGATTCTCTTTCATGTATTTGTTTGCAGATCTGAAGAGGTGATTTCTTGGAGCAACGAGGAAGAAGAATTCAACTAGCATTGGATCACAGGTAGGTCCTTTATTCATCATAGAAAATTCTAAATTACAATCTAGAGAAAGTAGTTTTCATTTGTCTTGTTTGTTTCTAGCTATCCATGTGATACTAGGGAGATCTTTCTTGCGGATAAAGAAATATCTCCCTAGGGAGTGAAGCTTTGACCAGATAACGCCTAACAAATTGGAGGGAGTGAAGCTTCGACCAGATAACACCTTCTAGAAGCTTCCAGCTAGGAGAATATTCGACCAGCTGGCTTCTAGAACTTACTTTTTTTCTCATTTTACCTTTTACAGGGGTCCAAAGTTTTAATGAACAAAATGTGCAGTAGGTACCGCAATTTTTATTTACAAAAGGTGAGGTACCATAGATAATGGATAGGAAAAGTGTGGAACTAGGGTTTTTATGATTTTTATGAGCTTTGCTCGAAATCCACGACTTGATTTAGGAACTTTGGGGTTTTTGACTTCTAAGGGAGCATGATATAGGTGTTGATAGACCCATATGAACAGCTAAATGTCATGGTGACAAATTATAGTGTAACAGATTCCCCCTAAAGCGCGAAGTCTGAGATAATTCGAAGAGTGAAGTGCTTTATCATTCTGAGGATTGGCTTGAGGACGCCGATTGGAACCTGTAAAAACATTCAATGCAAACATATATATATATACATCATCGCTGAGGTAGGCATTCCCATACTCAGATCAAAGCTAACTAAAATGTTCTGATATAGAAATGATTCTAATATTACATCAATAATAGACACAGTATGGGCGTAGCCATCTATACAATTCTATCCATGCGATTGATTGTGTCGAAGTCGAACATGGTAGAAACCACTTGATTACCAGTCAATGATGTGAACTGTTAACAAGTGTGAGAGAAACCACCAATAATGAAAATGGTTCTCAAAGTACTCAGTACAATCCATGAAGTGTGAATAAGTGATTTGAAGTCGAACACTTCATAGAATCATCCGATCGGAGGTCAATGATGTAACCTGTCGTTGAAGGCGAGAAATCTGCCATTAGCGAATGCAGATTCCAAGGTACTGATAGGATTCTAGATCAACTTCCTAGATGATAAGCTGTCATTGATAGAAAGTGACCCGTCGTAGGAAATCCCATGACACAAAACCATTAGATCAAGTTTTGAAGAAATATTTTGCAAGGACTAACTTAGGGATGGTCAACGCGAATGGAGACAATTTTTTGCAGATGAATGGTTTATTTGAATTGTTCTCTTGAACACATAACGGCATTGCAGATGGTTCGGTGATAATTGACCTAAAGCTAATACCCAAAAACCGGCTGATGACTTTCAATGTGGTTTGATTAACTGATAGGCAAAGGATTTTCCTAACCCAGGTAGAAGTGTGACAAAAAGTGTCGTGTTCAAGATTGGTATACTACTTTTAAACAAAGTTTAACAACTAGATCCATTTTCTCTCTTTTTCCCCCACCATTTCTGGCAAGTACCTCTTTATTTTTGACAAGCTTGAGGAGGATAACATTTGCTTGTTATGTAAGCTCATCCTTCAGATGAGTCCAACTTAGTATAAAATCGAACCCTAAGAAGGAGTGGTTCGTTCCTATTTGTAATCGATAGGTCCTTTACTTTTTAGTTTTAATGAGTCCAGTATAGGAGAATCTCGGTGTTTTTCAATTTTAGGGAGTTAGAAGAAAACCTTAAGGAAACTCTGTGGGTGTACTTTTTCTTAAATTTAGTCTCTCAAGCCTAAAAAAGGATAAAATAATACAAGAGAGAACTCTATTGACCATGATTAGTCAACGTATACCTTTTTCGTAAATATTCCATTTCAGTCCGGAAAAGGGGTAAACTTATACTGAAGGGATGACTGTTCATTTACTTTAATGGGTTCTACTAGTCAAGTACTTGGCAATCTTTTCATGCTTAGAGAGTCTGAAAAGGGCTTAAAAGAGAACTCAAGATTTTGCTTTTTTGTAAGTTTTAACGAGTTCGAAAAAGGGATAAAAATGTACTCATGGTTTTCGTTTTTTCGTAAGTTTAAAACGAGTTCGAAAAAGGCATAAAAATGTACTCATGTGGCCGACTTTCAATTTAATTTACGATCAAGAAAAGACAGAAAGAACTCGGCATTTTCATGTGTTTTACAAGAATGAAAGATAGAAAAATAATCTCGGGATTTTCATGAGTTTAACGAGTCTTGAAAATAATAACCGAAATAGACTCGAGATAGGTTTCATTTTTATACAAGCTTGAAACATAGGAAAACTATGCTTGAAATTGGTTTGTTTCAATTTTACACAAGCTTGAAATAAAGGAAAAATCATGCTTGAAAGTGGTTTCATTTTTACACAAGCTTGAAACGTAGGAAAACTGTGCTTGAGAATGGGTTTGTTTCATTTTTACACAAGCTTGAAACAAAGGAACATTCATGCTTGAGATAAGTTTGAATGCCCCCGAAGCGTAACTTGCTAGAGCACATGCCCCCCAAGCTTCATTGCATTCAACTAAGCAGACTACTAGTTAGTAATAGTTGGATGGAATGAAGGTGCATTTATGAGATCAGATGAAAGACTCGACTTTGAATAGGAGAGGATTTGTTTCATTTTTTAATGAGCTTGACACAGGAAAAGAACTATGCTCATCAGGGACTGGTTTCATATTTTAACGAGGTTGACACAGTAACAGGAACATTCCTCAAAAGGGTCTGTTTCATTTTTTAACGAGGTTGACACAGTAAAAGGAACTCTCCTCATTACCCACTGATTCATTTTTTAATGAGGTTGACACAATAACAAGAACATTCCTCAAAAGGGCCTGTTTCATTTTATAACGAGGTTGACACAGTAAAAGGAACTATCCTCATAGACATGTTTCATTTTTTAGCGAGGTTGACACAGTAAAAGGAACTCTCCTCATTACCCACTGATTCATTTTTTAACGAGGTTGACACATTAAAAGGAACTTTCCTCTTGGTATCTGTTTCATTTTTTAACTAGGTTGACACAGGAGAAGAACCATCCTCATGGAATCTATCAATCTACTCTCTACAATCTACCTACATAACCTACTGATTCATTTTTTAATGAGGTTGACACAGGAAAAGAACTGTCCTCATGGGTCTGTTTCATTTTTTAACGAGTTTGACACAGTAAAAGAACTGTCCTCATAGGTCTATTTCATTTTTTAACGAGGTTGACACAGTAAAAGAACTGTCCTCATTAATCACTGATTCATTTTTTAACGAGGTTGACACAGTAAAAGGAACTTTCCTCTTGGTGACCTTGTCATGGCTTCCAACTGGAAGAAAGACATGTTAAGGGACACTCCTTGATCATGGCTTCCAAAAGGTCTTCATCAGATGGAATAACAATTCTCTGGAAGGAACACATGTCAAGGGACTCAAAAGGGATAGGAACATCGCGTTCAAATAATCCCATAGAGTTTTCCATGTCAATTACCAGATATAAGTCAAAGGAAGTTGAGCAAACAGTGAAAGGCTCGCTTGCATCGGTAATTGAAAACATGGGACTGGTTGCCACATAATTGACCTGTGGCGGGGTAGATACCACTTTTGTATAAGGAACATTTAGGGGTGTCAGATTATTGGTAGTCGAATCAAGACTAGCAAATGAAAGTTGGTCAACAGTCACAATGTTTCCATTGTGAGGGAAATACATCACGCGAAAGAGTGTCGATATGACAACTTTCATTGCATAGACATACTCTCACCCAAGGAGTAAATTGAAATCCAAGGGGCCTTGAACTACCATAAGATCAATACAGACAGTTTTACCTTCCAAGGTAATAGGAAACTTAGGAAGGATCCCTAAAGGTTCACTAATGGTTCTGTGTTAGGTCCCTATATTACTAGTATAGTCCCTTATTGTTGTTAGCGTAACCGCCTTATTGTTATTATTGTACCCTTGTAACCCCCATATTGTTATTATTGTGCCCTTAAATTATTATTGTTAGGTCGGCTAGGATTACATTGTGGCCCCATGGACTCCTATATATAGAAAAGAGGTTTTGTAATTTGAATCATCCAAGAATTTTTCATTCATGTAATGTATTGGAGGTTTCCCCCTCAAAGTGGCTTATTTCTAAGGCATTGATATCTCTTTTCTTCTATTTTTGGAGCTGGTTTCACAACATTTGGTATCAGAGCTTTGGATTCTAGGTTTTTCGCTGCTCCAAACTAGTCATCATGGAATTTTCGGTATAAATTTTTTTTCTACGAAGGTTCAGAAGCTAAAATTTTTAGAGTGCGAAGCTGAATTCCTAAGGAACATCTTCGCAAAATTTCAGAGCTTGGTTTGCAATATTTTTGAAGATATGATCTGTGGAAGTTAGGGCTTTTTGTAGGCTCCTAAATTTAACCTAAACAAGTCATTGCAAAATTTTCACTATAAATTTTTTTCTACAAAGATTCAGAAGCTGAAATTTTTGGAGAGCTAAGCCAAAACCCTGAGGAACATTGTCACAAAATTTCAGAGCTTGGTTCGCAATATTTTCGGAGATATGATCTTTGGAAGTTAGGTATTGTCCAGGCTCCCGAATTTCATCTCAAAGAGGTTATCATGGGAAAATCTCCATAACTCTCTCTCTGAGCATCGGATTGGAATGCTGTAAAAAGTGGCCGCAAGTAAAAATACTATAGTTTCCTTTCTATCAATTTCAAAGCCAAAGAAGGAAAAAGGAATACGTGGAAATTCATACAAGTTCGCTCTACTGAACCAATCCATAATTGGGTCATTGTGGGAGATTGGACATATCTTTGCCTTGAAGAATCCAAATAAGGTCAGAAATATGAAATTTTAAAGAAGCTTCACAGGGCTACTATAAGGCCAAATTTTAGATTTTTAGGATCCACAATTATATATATAATTCAATTTCAATATAGAGCTCCTCAAAAGCCAGTAAAAGGTGTGTATTTGTTTTTCCCGAATTGCATAAGTCTTGTTTGAAGAATCAACTTCAATTGATTCCAAGGGCATATTGTAGAATAGATATTAGTATTGGATTCTAAAATGGCCCCTAAAAAGAATTCAACACCCATTAAGCCTTTAGAAGGCTCTACTATGACTCATGAAGACGAAGAATGGAAACATGACATATCAAAATTACAAGAGCAAGTGCAACAAATTTCGCTCTCGCAAAGAGCAACAAAAAATGACATGGAAGTTTTGAATAAAGGCGTGGAAACTAAGATGGATGGTTTGAAGAAAGGCGTGGAATATGAGATGGATGGTTTGAAGAATGGAATGGAATCTAAGATAGATGGCATGGAAGCTGGCATGGAATCTAAGATGGATGACATGGAAGCTAAGATCAATGAGAAAATGGAAAACATGAAGAATGATCTAAAAGCAGACATGGAAGGTTTGACAAAGTTGATACAAGAAATGTTTCCTAATGGTGAAAAGTTAGTAGAGGAAACTCATGATGAGAACAAAATAAATGTTAATCGTGATTTCATAAATCTAATGTTGGCGGGAAGAACCACCATATTCCAAAAATGGATATGAGTAAGTTTGATGGAAAGGATCCTGTAACATGGATACTACAGATGGAGCAATATTTTGATCTTCATAATGTGCAAAACACACAAAAAGTATGCGTTGTAACTTTAAATTTAGAACAAAATACATTTTTATGGTATCGATGGCTTTGCTCCGGTAAAAAAATTGTCACTTGGTCAATTTTTACGGAGGAAATGATAGCACATTATGAGGATACAAAGAGAAACATCTTCTTTAGCCAATTGATAAATCTCAAACAAAATGGTTTAGTGGAGGAGCACATTGAGGACTTCCAAAAATTGAATATAAGGGTAACTGATATTCCAGAGGAACACATGATTGATCTCTTGATATGTACTTTAAAGGATAACATCCAACATGAAGTTCGCATTTTGGAAACTGATTCATTGGAGAAGGCATTCAGGTTGGCAAGAAAAATTGAATATACAATTATGGCGACAAGGAAGCCTACCACTCACTTCTATAAAGAGGGAAGTGTTGCTACTCCTAGATTTCCACAACCTACAAGGTTGACACCACAACAATTGGAAGAAAAAAGAGCAAAAGGGCTTTGTATAGTTGTGATAGAAAATACACTAAAGGTCATAAGTGTGCTGAGAAGAAATTATTTTACATAGATTGTGAAGAGGAAGAAGAAAATGAATAAGAAGAGGATATACACCAGGAACCAACCAAAGAAGAGGAAGAAATGAGTCCGACCATATCCTATAATGCATTGGCAGGAATTACCACTCCTCAATCTCTCAAGATAGAAGAACATATCAAGAAGAAAAATGTAATAATGTTGATTGATTCTGGTAGTAGCCATAATTTTATTCATTGTAAGGTAGCCAAGGAATTGGATTGTTTCCTATACCCAGCACTAGAATTTCAAGTGATGGTTTCAAATGGAGGAACTATAAATTGCTCTGGAAAATGCCATAATATCAAGCTAACCATGGGGGAATATGTGTTGAATATTCCAATGCTTTCCATTCCTATGGGAAGTGTTGATGTTGTAATAGGAGTACAATGGTTACAATCTTTGGGGACAGTAGCTTTTAATTTTCAAGAACTTTTCTTGAATTTTTTTCAGAAGGAAAGGAAGTTGAATTACGAGGTATTATAGGGAAGCTGGGAAAGATAATAAGCTCTAATGTCATGACAAATATTCTAAATAAATAACAATGAGGCATAATTGCACAATTATGCTCACTAGAAGTTCCAACATCAAAATTATCTATTTCTACAGATCTCCAAAAAGTCTTGGACAATCATTCCAAGGTTTTTGAAACTCCCAAATGACTCCCACCTATTCGTGATCATGATCATGCTATTCATTTGATTCCAAGAAGTGTTCCTCCAAACATCAGGCCTTATAGATATCCTTATGTCCAAAAGAGTGAAATTGAACATATGATTGCAGAAATGTTAGAGTCGGGTATAATTCAACCTAGTCAAATTACTTTCTATGCTCCTGTAGTATTGGTACACAAGAAGGATGGATCATGGCACATGTGTCCGGATTATAAGGAGCTCAATAAGCTCACCATTAAAGATAAATTTCCCATTCCTGTGATTGATGAATTATTGGATGAATTACATGGAGCAATTTATTTTACCAAGTTGGATCTTCGTTTAGGATATCATCAAATTAGAATGAAGACTAAAGGTATTCTGAAAACAACATTTCAAACTCATGAGGGTCATTATGAATTTTTGGTCATGCCTTTTGGCCTTACCAATGCACCTTCTACATTTCAAGGGTTGATGAATTCCATTTTCAAAACCTTCCTTAGAAAATTTTTGCTAGTATTTTTTGATGATATACTAATCTACAGCAGGTCTTGGAAGGATCATGTTTAACATGTTGATAGGGTGCTCAAACTATTGCAGGAGAAACAATTATATGCAAAAAAATCTAAATGTTTCTTTGGAGTACAAGAGGTGGAATATATGGGTCATATTGTATCTCACGAGGGTGTTAAGGTAGACCCTAAAAAAATTAAAGCCATTAAGGAATGGAAAGTCCCCACAACCATAAAGCAATTGCGACGATTTCTCGGGTTAACAGGGTATTATCGAAATTTTGTTAAGTGTTATGGGAGAATAGCAACACCTCTAACAACATTATTGAAGAAAGATGCATTTTCATGGAATCCTGAAGCAACTAAGGCCTTTGAACATCTTAAAGAGGAAATGTGCCTAGCACTAGTCTTAGCTATGCCAGACTTCACAAAAACCTTTATTGTGGAATGTGATGCCTCAGGAAATGGAATTGGTGTTGTTTTCATGCAAGAAGGAAGACCCATTGCTTTTTAAAGTCATCCAATCAAAGGAAAGTATTTACAGAAACCTATTTATGAGAAGGAAATGTTAGCAATACTGCATGCACTAAAGAAATGGAGAACTTACCTAATGGGAATACACTTCAAGGTAAAAACTGATCATGATAGTCTTAAACACTTTTTGTAACAAAGACTATCTTTAGAAGAGTAGCAAAAATGGGTCACAAAGATGTTGGGTTATGACTTTGAAATAATATACAAAAAGGGAAGCTAAATGTTGTTGCAGATGCACTCTCAAGAAAGAATGAAGAGGTGGAAGCATTGCTTTGTGCCATTTCTATTATCCAACCAGATTGGATAACTGAAGCAAGAGATGAATGGAAGAAGGACAAAGATGTATGGATACTCATTCAAAAGTTGCAGCAAGATCCTATTACATCTGATACATTTAGTTGGAAAAATGATTCCTTATGGTACAAAGATCGCTTATATCTTTGTAAGAATTCCCAACTAAAACAAAAGATTCTTTTGGAATTGCACACTTCTCCTTTAGGAGGACACTCAAAATTTTTAAAAACTTACCACAGGGTGAAGAAAGAATTTTTTTTGGATGGCCTTAAATCTGATATTCAAAAGTTTGTGGCGGAATTTTTGGTTTGCCAACAGAATAAAGTTGAGACAATTAAGACCCTGGGTCTTCTACAACCTTTATCCATTCCAAGTCAACGTTGGGAGGAGATATCAATGGATTTTATCACAGGTTTACCTAAGTCCGAAGGAAAGAGTGTCATCATGGTGGTAGTTGATAGACTTACCAAGTATGCACACTTTTGTGCATTATCTCGTCCATTTAAAGCAAGTACGGTTGCTACTACATTTATGGACAGAATTCAAAAGCTACATGGAAGCCCAAGGGTTATTGTGAGCGACAGAGATCCCATTTTTACTGGAAATTTTTGGACGGAGTTATTTTCTTGTTTGGGTACTCAATTAGCTCATATCTCATCTTATCATCCTCAATCTGATGGTCAAACCGAGATAGTAAATAAATGTTTGGAAGGATATCTTCGTTGTTTTGTATCTGATAAAAAAACACAATGGGTCAAGTGGTTACCTCTCGCTGAATGGTGGTATAACACTTCCTTCCATGCTGCAGCGAAAATGACCCCATTTATGGCACTTTATGGATATCATCCACCATCCATCACATCATCTTTAAGATAAAATTCGAAGGTTAAAGTAGTGGAAGATCACATTGAGCATCAACAAGAAGTTCTCCAACTCTTAAAGTACAACCTGAATTTGGCACAAAATCGAATGAAACAACAGGCAGATCAAAATCACAGCGAGAGAAGTTTTGATGTAGGAGACTGGGTATTTTTACGGCCACAACCATACAAACAAATGTCCCTCAAGCAAGCTAAGAAAGAAAATAAATTATCGCCAAAGTACTATGGTCCTTATAAGGTGTTGCAAAAGATTGGTACTATGGCATAGAAATTGGAGCTTCCTGCTTCTTCATGAGTTCATCCAATTTTCCATGTTTCATGCTTAAAGAAGGTTATAGGTGAAAATATTGCAGTTCAAACAATATTTCCATAACTTGATGAGGAAGGAAAAATCATATTGGAACCTGAAGCGGTCACAGAAACAAGAACTCGTCAGCTACGGAATCGATCAATTTCAGAGTATCTCATCAAGTGGAAGAATTTACCCATTGAAGATTCTACATGGAAGAATGAGAATTTTATACAGAAGCACCCAAAGCTACTCAAGCGTTGAGGACAACACTTTTTTGAAGGAGAGGGGCATGTTAGGTCCATATATTACTAGTATAGTCCCTTATTGTTTTTAGTGTAACCCCCTTATTGTTATTATTGTACCCTTGTAACCCCCATGTTGTTATTATTGTGCCCTTAAATTATTGTTGTTATGTCAGCTAGGATTACATTGTGGCCCCACAAGGATTACGTTGTGGCCCCATGGACTCCTATATATAGAAAGGAGGTTTTGTAATTTGAATCATCCAATAATTGTTCATTCATGTAATGTATTGGAGGTTTCCCCCTCGAAGTGGCTTATTTCTAAGGCGTTGATACCTCTTTTATTCTATTTTTGGAGCTGGTTTCACAACATTTTGTTAAAAGCTGACAGATTCTGCGTAACAGGCACAAGATGAGGGGAACCTAAAGCTTTCCAAGCAGTTGAGGATAAAATACTAACAAAAGTAGCTTCATCTACATGTGTGCAGCACATTCTTACCACAAACCTTCACAATGATTTGGAAATGGATGGAGGAAGGAAGACGAGGTTCTGTCAGTCTATTCCAATCAAAGGAAAAGACCTCTGTACTTCGAGGGGGTTCTGTAGAAACAGGTGAAATGCCCCCTGGCATAGAAGAATCTGATGTAACAAGAAGAACTTGAGCAGTATGAAGTTCACTCTCTACAGGGAGAATGGGATCGCCCGAATGTGAAATTGAGTCGATCACTTGATCAACTAATGGATCATCAACTTGAGTGATATTAGTTTCACTCTCCAATGGAAGAGTGGGATTGACTGTACTTGGAATTAGATCAATCACTTTGTTAGTTGATGGTAGGTTGGGAGAAAGTTGACGGTAATCGGTTGGAAGTTTTTGCTGTGGAACAGTAAGGTTTTCCAACAATTTTGAGGCTTCATCCATGGGAGGGAAAATGTGATTTTGATGACACCCTTTGCATAACCTACAAGGAAACCTAACTTTACCCTTTTTCCCAGGAACCTGACTATCACTGGTTGATGGATCAATAGAAAGTTGATGGGATTTTTCTGACCATACTTCCAAGACCTTAGGAATACCAGGACAATTGATAAGGAAGTGGTCACCCTTACAAAGCTTGCAAGGGAATTTGGGTTTACGATGCATGTTGGAGGTTTCCTCAACACTACTAACACTTACAGCCATGGTTGATTGGCTGACTTCTTTCTTATCTTGCTTCTTCTTCGTCTTCCCTTTCTTCTTCTTCTTAGCCACATGTTTACTAGCATCAAGGCTTTTACCAAGCGAAGAGGAAGAAAGGGAGGAAGAAATATTGGGCAAATAAGGTAAAGGGTCAACATGAGGTTGGTGATGTTGAGATGGTGAGTTCTGTTGAGGTGAAGCATCCAGTTGAGGTGGAATAATTGGAGTATTCGGGGCCAACGAAGTTGAAATAACCATATTGGTAAACCTATTGTAAATCCAGGTAATGACAATGTAGCCATATAAGGAGGACCAACATTTCCAAAGAAAGTAAAAGTACTAGGATTCTCGTTAAGAGGGGTTCCTTGGTTGGTAAATTCCGGAACAGTTGCCATTAGATTCAACTTCAATGAATTTTATTAACAATTCAAAAATAAAATTTAACAATTCACAATTCACACCTAACAATTAAAATTCACAATTCACACCTATGGTCTCTAAAAAGTAAAACAAACAAATGAACACGCACTAACAAATCTAGGAGTCAAACCACACACAAATAGTAGATTCCCGCACTAAAAAAACACTAGTTAGTGACGAAATCCAATATCGTAGAAATTTAATGGAGAAATGGTGGTTAGAACAGTTACCCCGACAACCTGCTTAATGAAACAGACCAGTGCAATTTTCTCCACTTAAACCATCTCGAGTGAAGATAACCCTCCGGAGAGTCCAAGTGAGTCTAGTCGGCGTCTGCTCCAGGTACAGTGGGATCTTCCCTCCACCGTCACCTTGTGAAAGAATCCTAAAGTTTATGGCCACTAAGGTCACTAACAGGAACAAATATACCTGGGGGAATAGTCTACGATCCGATACACACCCAAGGGCAGAGTAACAAAGCTCAATCACCTTGAAGGCTCTTTGACATAATCCAAGGTTTATCGACAAGTGACCCTAGGCTCCTCAACAATGGTCAATCTGAGGTTTACCATTGTTAATACATGTATATCTTCTATCGTTCCTAATGAGGAAGGACTGATGACCTGACTGGTTCGGATATGATCTCGTGCTTGACTCCTTTAGGAGGAGCTTCCCAGAGCATACATGCTACTATTGGATTTTCCTACCGCAAGATCAACTACTTGTTTGTTTTACTGTCTTGGAGAGTTAACTAAAACCTATTCCAAGACACTAGCCTAAGCTATGTTGGTGGAAAGAGCCCTAAAAATGTAAAAATTACTAGATGAATTGTATTAAGCATTGTGTTATTTAGGCTGTTATTACTCAAAGGGTAAATGGATATGAAACCAATGGTGTTATGACCCGACCCAAAACTGAATGCAATCGAATATGATAATGTAATAATTTTCAATTCGATGAATCCTAACTAAAGTAAGGAGAGAGTTTCCATTCACTTCCAACAATGCAAAAAATTAATCAATAAGAGAAATCATAAAAAATTCTCTAATGCACTAATTTCATCAAGAAAAACTAATGCTAATCAATTCCAAATTTTTTTATTTTTATGTTTTAAAACAAGCATAAAAACATGTAAATTAAAATCAAAGAAAACTAATATAAATATACGATTGATTTTTTCAGAATGTAAACTATGCAATTGTAATCTATGCACAATTCACTTTGAAATGTATGCAAATGTAATCTATGCATATTTTTCATTCATATTCTGAAAATGAGAATTCTAATTATGCAAATGTGATCTACGCAAGAGAATTCTCAAACACAAGATGATTCTAATGTAATCTAAGAACCAATCAAGTGTAAGTAAATAAAATTGGGTGAGAGTTCCAAAGATCAAAAAATAAAAACACTCAAAGGTGATTAACACTCAGACACAATTTAGCCCCCCCCCCGAATGAGGGGGAAATTTTTTTTGCAAAAAAAAAGAAAAAAGATGAAAAATTGTTAAGAGACTGAGACAAACCTCGAAGTAATGACCAAAGGAAATCAAATTAAGAATTTCTCCAAAAAATAAAGTCAAAACACCCAATTAACTTAACAGAGGCTAAAGAGACTGTAAAATTGCTGAAAATAAATTCACACAAGGCTTTTGACAGTGAAGACAAGTCTGGGAAAATACAGAGAATCATGTAAGCTGGTTCCAGAAAAGAGAATCTTAAATTTTTCAAAAAATTTCTCAGGGTCCGCAGGTTTCAGTGTAAACAGGTGCGGTGCCACACTATTTATACAGGAAAGCAGTGGAGATGACCGCACTATGCCTAAAGACAAAGTGCGGAGACCAGAAAACTTTTAAAAAAATAAAAAATTCTAAAGCACTTTTCAGGGATTCTGCAGGAATAAACTACCCAAGCGAGTATCAATCAATCAAAATTAGAAAAATAGTTTCACAAGTCAAAAATAAAAGAAAACTAAGTTCAAGATCCAATCCCCAGTGGAGTCGCCATTTTTTTGGACGGATAAATCGTTCTTGTGGACAAGAAGGATCTCCCTAGTATCACAAGGATAGCTAGAAACAAACAGGACAAATGAAAACTACTTTCTCTAGATTATATGTAATTTAGAATTTTCTATGATGAAGACATGAACTACCTGTGATCCAATGCTAGTTGAATTATTCTTCCTCGTTGCGCCAAGAAATCACCTCTTTAGATCTGCAAACAAAGACATGGAAGAGAATCAAAAGCACCTGCAACATATATTGATTCAAAAATCACAAATCTATCTTAATGATCAAGGAATTTAAGAAATAAGTCATTCAAGTAAACACATAAACAACTTATTGAGAAAATAGGATCCAATTGTATTATCTTTAATGAAAAAAGGAGCCTTACAACCGTGTTCGCCTTGATGTCGTACAGGTCTTTCTGGGGTCCAGAACAAGCGTTTCCCTTTGGTCTGACAAGCCCTTCCACTCTTTAAACCAGCCTAAATATGAGAGTGTAATCGTTCTCGCATGGATAATGGCTAGCAAAAAGAGTACGTTTTCTCAGCAATTCTCTTCTCTAATGTATATGAAGTACAAAGCAAGTACTTTTTTACATATCAGTATCTACCCTTGAGACTGAACCATGGCTTCAATTTATAGCAGAAGGGAAGTGGTTTCAGTTTAAAAAATGAAGGGATAATTCCTCTCATAAAGGGATTAAACTCCAAATACCCAGGAATAGGATCCTTTAATGAAGGGATGAATGTTCATGAATGGAGGGAGTGAAGCTTCGACCAGATAACACCTTTTAGAAGCTTCCAGCTGGGAGAATATTCGACCAGCTGGCTTCTAGAACTTACTTTTTCGCTCAGTTTACCTTTTACAGGGGTCCGCATTTTTAATGAACAAAACGTGCAGTAGGTACTGCAGTTTTAATGAACAAAACGTGCAGTAGGTATCACCGTTTTTCATTACAAAAGGTGCGATACCGTAGGTAATGGCTAGGAAAAGTGCAGAACTAGGGTTTTTATGATTTTTATCAGCTTTTCTCGAAATCCAAGACTTCATTTAGGAACTTTGGGGTTTTAGACTTCTAAGGAAGCATGATATAGGTGTTGATAGACCCATATGAACAACTAAATGTCATGGTGACAAATTTTAGTGTAACAATGTACAAAAGATTCAGAAAATTATGATGTCACCATCTTCCTAGCCCTCCGTAAAGGGAGTTAAAGCCAAAATTTACTTTGATACCAAATTAGAACTTGAAATTGTAGACATAGTATTTATAAATACCCACAAAAACTATATTCTCAATTACACACTTCATTCAATTATATTTCATATATATTTGAATTTAAATCCACCTATTTCTAATATTGGAGATAGGATTGAGAAAATCTCTCAACTACCTCCTACAAATCTCAAACCAATTCCAAACTCAACGTAGAAACATTATCTTCCAAATATCACATTATAGATTTCAATAGAGCAAGTACAATAGATTCAACACAATACTTTTATAAACTTTTATAAACATAAATATAAAAGTAACCTATACAATGGTTCAAGGAAAAAGGTTCATGAACTAGCGAATATTGTGATAATTTTAGCCAAATAAACCAAAAAGATACGATTGTCGAGGTTAAGAGTTTTAAGACTCTAAGAAAACAAAGTATGTTTTTATTTAAAAACATTACAACAAAAATTCATTTGGATGAATTTTATTACAATAATAATTACTATATGAAAAAAGTATTCCTCTAATGTTTGACAATAATAATTACTATATGAAAAAAATAGACATACGGCATATAGACATACGGCATTGCACCAAATGCAATGTCAACTTCTCATAATGTGAATACAAATATATACTAAAGAACGAAGTCTCATAATTGGAAATCACAACAAAAGATTTACACCTTTTTTCCCTTAAACCATAGGCATTAAAAGATTATTAAAAAAGGGTCACATATTACAAATACTTATTCACATTATAGTCAAAAGAAAGAATTTCAATGGTGTATGAATTTGAAAGCAAACTTCTTCTCACTGAAATTACAAAATTAATCAAGAAAAATAGACTAAAAATATTACAAACTTAATTATTATATTTTAATTAAAGTGAAAAGATTGACTTTATATATAAAAACTAAAATACCCACCGAGTCAGCTATAATTTTTAATATAAATATAACTACTCGTGATTTGATTCGTACCTTTTAACCATTTACTTGTTTATTTATTTATTCATTTTCTTTGCCACCCTTAATTTAACTAATGTCTTGTCCTACTCTACTGCAAAGATTCTTTTTTCTTTATTATGTAATGTCTTGTGTACATTCCTTCTCAATTGTGTGTCTGTCTTATGTTTATTTGACATAATGTTGGTCAATGCTTTGTCTAAATGCCATTTTCCTAAATATAATATGTCACATGTACACTTACACAACCTGACATTTTTCATTGTATTTTTGTCACTTCCAACTTTACAAGCAACTTGCCACATTCAACTAAAAATATATATTAAATAAAAAATAAGTATACAATACCAGAACAAATAAATGTAAACATTTATTCACTAATTATGTAAGGATTTCTTTATAAATGAAATGAGAAAAAGAACTTATTCCCTATTTCAGTGTAACCTTCTTTATTACCGATGCATTTTTTATTTATTTTTGCAAGTAAATAAAGGTTTTTATCCAATCGCTTTTACAAGTAAATGTAAACATTTTCTTTACTAATTATGTAAGAATATTATTTTTAATGAAAAGAGAAAAAGAACATATGCCATATTTGTGTAACATTCTTCCCTACCAATGCATATCCGATTCCTTTTAAATTTATGATCATATTTTTAAACCAAATCCACAATATTTTCTTTACCATACATCCAATTTCTAATTAAACTGTGTTATGTAAATAATAATAATCATTAATAATAATTTTCAAGCTTACACCCTAAAAGTCATAATCCCACCATCACCCTAACGTATCAACGATTTTTTGAAAATATAGATAAGCTATCATCCATGCATATATGCTTCATTCGTAAGGAATCACATTTAATAATTCAAAACAAAAAAAATTACTTCAAAAGTATGCTGATTGTAGATGTGTTCCAAAGAAAAATGGTCGTTGGCTCTTTATATAGAACACCATGAGGTTGTTGGCTTTTTATATAGAACAACATGAATATTGATGAATAAGTAGTTGTTAATAGAAATAGTGAACCAAATATTGTAGGTGACCTAGGTATATAATGGGAAATATAAATACAAAGATCACATTATTAGTTTCTCATATGACATAAGCACAATTTTCAATTGTTTGTTGATTCAGGTGGATATTGGTAGCTACCCATCTATTTCACTTGGACCCCCATCGTTGCTTTTTTTCAATCTCCTTAATTATAACACAAATTATTTTTTTGGTAGTTTTTCGGGTCCTAAACTTCTGGAGCTGTTTTGGGGGTCTAAAAGATGGTTTTTTGGGAAATAGAGAGATCGAGAAAGTGTCATACCAAATTAGTAGTTTTATTTTGGCCTCCTCTTCACAATATTTGAAATGAGTTATTACGATAGCCAAACGGAGATTGTATGCCAATGTTACGACCACGGAAGTTGACATTCCAACTAACCCCTATGGGGCCCACAAGCTTTTGGCGCTTCATCTCCTAGGGTTATGTGTTTTAATATTAATGGTTTCACATTCTTTCCCAGTGATAAAAAGACCACCAAACCTCATTGTAACACAATTTAGAGGCATGTAGCCGCCACTAATATTCTCATAGATAAGATACCATCGTCCGTGCTAGTTTATTTCCATTTTGTTTGTAATCATCTTTCAGTTCTTGGATATTAATGAAATGAAGATTTATTTTTGTTCCATCTATGTTTTTATTTTTATATATGTATTATGTTTCATTCCTGCATAAGTCTGTATCAGTGGTATAAGAGTGGTATGTTATTTCTTAGTTTTTTTTTTGCATGTACCTAACAAGGTCGGGGTATAAGGAGTTGGGGCATGAACTGGTTGAGCCCTTGCAAGACCAGAACCACCGACACTGACAACCTCCCATGAGAAAGAAAAGAAATAAGGGGGAGCTATTGGACGGATAAGTCGTTCTTGCGGACAAGACAAACCTCCCAAGTGTCCCACGGACAGCTAGCAACAAACGGACAAATAAAAACCATTTTCTCTAGATATTGTTTGACTTGGAATCAATTATAACAAGGTTTTAGAAACCTAATTGTAGTCCAACACTGATCTTCTTTCCAGTGGCTTGAAGAAAGTCATCGTTAAGGATCTGTAATCACAAACACAAGAAAATATCAAAAGTACCTGCATAATAAAATTAATTCATGAATCAAACATCTATCAAGATGATCAAGGAATTAAAGAAATGAGATAATTAATTAAATAACCCATTGATTAAACATGATAAATAAGATATTTAACTAAAGAACTCATTGAGAAAACAATATTCATTTGTATTAACTTAAATAAAGAAGAGTCTTACAACCGTGTCTGCCTTGATTTCATGCAGGCCTTCCTGGGGTCCGGAACAGGCGTTTCCTTTACTCTGACAAGCTTTGCACTCTCTCAGCTAAAATTAACATGGGTGTGTAATCATTCCCACATAGTGATCAGTTAAGAGAGTATGAGTCTCTACAACATTTCTCCTCAAAAATTCTCAAAGTCTAACTCACTAACTCCAACCTTTGAAGCTGCACTATGGCTTCAATTTATAGGAAAAGAGAGGAGGTTATGGTTCCACATAAGAAGGGATAGAATGCTCTTTTGAAGGGATTGGGCTCCATAAATCAAGGGGTAGGCTCCCATAATGGAGGAATGAACATACATGATAGGAGCGAACCTTCGACCGGATAACTGCTTCCCGAAGCTTCCAGATTTGACTGTTGGGCTTCTAAATGTTACTTTCCGCCTTTGTTTTACATTTTACAGGGGTCCGCACCTTTAATGAATAAGAAGTGCATTTAGCTCCGCATGATTTAGAGAAAAAAAGTGTGGCAGCATAGGAAATGTTAAGAGAAAGTGCAGTACATTGAGTGTTTTCAAGACTTTTATGAGCTTTTCTCTCAATTTCAAGGCTTGATTTTAGGAACTTTGATGTTATAGACTTCCAAGGGAGCACTAAAACGTCATGGTGACAAATCTCAATGTAACAAATTGCCCCCTAAAGTACGAAGTCTGAGAGCATTCGAACAATGATGTGCTTTATCATTTCAAGGATTAGCCTGTGGACACCCCAGTCGGAACCCTGTAAAAACATTCAATGCAAATCATATATATATATATCATCACTGAGGTAGGCATTCCCATACTTATATCAAAACTAACTAAACTTGTTCTGACACAGAAATGATTTTAATATTACATCAATAGTGTAGACTCAACATGGACGCAGCCATCTATAATGATAGTCTACTGCATAATGAATAATAAAAAACTCCTCGTAGCCTGGATGGTGGAAACTAGATCCAGGGTCTTGATTTTTGCTTCCCAAACTAGTTCGATTCTACCCATGCGATTAAATGTATTGAAGTCAAACATGGTAGAAACCACTTGATTACCAGTAAATGATGTGAATTGTTAACAAGTGTGAGAGAAACCACCAATAATGAAAATGGCTCTCAAAGTACTCAGTACAATCCATGAGATGTGAATAAGTGATATGAAGTCGAACATTTCACGAAATCGTTCAATCGAAGGTCAATGATGCAACCTATTGTTGAAGGCGAGAAACCTGCCATTAAGGCATGCAAATTCCAAGGTACTAACGAATTCTAGATCAACTTCCTAGATGATGAGTTGTCGTCGATAGAAAGTGATCCGTCGTGAGCACGCTCACGACACGAAACCATAGATCAAGTTCTAAAGAAATTTTTTGCAAGGACTGACTCAGGGATGGTCAACGCAAATGGATACAAATTTTTGCAGATGAATGGTTTGTTTGACTATCCTCTTGAACACATAACGACACTGCAGATGGTTTGGTGACAGCTGCCCTAAGCTAATACCCAGAAACCGGCTGAAGACCTTCAATTGGTTTGATTAACTGATAGGCAAGGGATTTTCCCAACCCAGGTAGAAGTGTGACAAAAAGTGTTGTGTTCAAGAGCAGTATACTGCTTTTATAAATCAAAGTGTAGAAAATGAATTCGTTTTCTCTCTTTTCCCCCACCATTTTTGGCAAGTACCTCTTTATTTTTTACAAGCTTGAGGAGGATAACATTTCCTTGTTTATAAGCTCATCTTTCGAATGAGTCCAACTTAGTTTAAAATCGAACCCTAAGAAGGAGTGGTCTATTCATGTTTGTAATCGACAGGTCCTTTACTGTTGAAATTTAACGAGTCCAGTATAGGAGAAACTCGGTGTTTTTCATTTTTAGGGAGTCAGAATAAAAAACTTAAGAAAACTCCATGGGTGTACTTTTTCATAATTTTAGTCTCTCAGGCCCGAAAAAGGATAAAATAATGCAGGAGAGAACTCTATTGACCATGATTAGTCAACGTATACCATTTTCGTAAACAGTCCATTTCAGTCCGGAAAAGGGGTAAACTTATATTGAAAGGACGACTGTTCATTTCCTTTAACGAGTTCAAATAGTCAAGTACTCGACAATATTTTCATTTTTAGAGAGTCTGAAAAGGGCTTAAAAGAGGACTCCATGGTTTCCCTTTTTCATAAATTTTAAAGAGGTTGAAAAAGTGATAAAAGTATACTCTTCGTCAAAAATGATCATTTCGCCTGAAAAATCCGGTATTCTGCACAAAAAATCAAAAAATTAAACGTACCTGCTTCAATAATAAAAATATTTTGAAAAACCATCTTTTAAAAGTGAAAAAATAAACAAATTTAAATTTCATTTATTTGAAAAAACTTATAAAAAGGAGTTTTCCAAATTCATTTTTACTATTTGAGTTTGGAGTGAAAATTTTAGAGCCTTTGGCAAAAAACGCTTCGGAGAAGATTACGGACAAACCAACCGTTGAAATCGAAAACCGTCTGCTCCAGGTAATCCATATCCTCTTTTCCTTGCTTTTCATCTGTTAATTTCTTTAATTTAGGGTTTAAAATTTATTTTCGGAGAGGAAATAGGTTCAAAATTCCGCCCTCGGTGGTCCGCAGGTAAGACACACAGTACCTGCAGACCCCGACATTTTTTCACAAAGAAAAATGTCGTGGCCCCGCACTTTTAGCACGGAGCCCGTACGGAGCTACGCACTGTCTCTAAACGTAAATTGCGGGGGCACCGTGAAGAATTTAAAAACATAATTTCTTCCAAAAATACCCAAAAATTTTGTTTTAAAATGATTCTAATCTTTCATTTTGCTCATTGTAGGATATTTACAATGCTCATCTGGCGATAACGTGAACATGAGGAGGTAGATGAAGCATCAATGATTCATCAACCTCATTAAAAGTTTTGAGAGCATGTGGGTTATTCAAATTCTGGGCTATCAGCGACATGAGAGCTCAAGTAGACCTTCTCACTTGATTGGTAAACAAGTGGGATGTTCAAGACCAGTGTTTCGTGATTGGAGGTAACCGGCTCGAAATTGAGCTGGAGGACATATATTTTTTGACTGGTTTGTCTAAGAGAGGTGAACCACTTTCTCTATTTTGGGCTAGGCCAGGTGGCCAGTCCGTCACTAGCTTGCAACTAGAGTTCTATAATGATGAATCCAATCCTAGAGACAAACGGATTGATATTAAAACTATCATCTGTCCCGAGTTAAAAGAGATTTCATTTACCATTACCAAGTTGTGAGGAAGTGCAAATTTGCATGTGGCTACTGGATCTCAAATGTGGATTTCAGTAGATTGCTTCCGAGGCACTATATTCAATTGCTGCGAGGCAGTGTTGGCTAATGTCAAAGGCCAACTAACTAGAGAAAAAAATGGGAAGTTAAATAACTTCGAATATGGATCTATCATGGTTACCTTTGCTTTAGAGAGGATTCCTCTGTTAGCCCCGCAACATATCCCTGTTGATGCTGGTAGACCTCAAGAGCCTTGTATGGTTCGATGGGTTGCTTTGATGGCCCGTCACTGCGAGGGTGGGGAGATTGTTCGATTTCCCTCGACTTATTTTCGTTGGTTAGAACACTAAATTTTTGTGATAGAGGATTTTCCTTATGTGAGCATAGATTTCCACGGCGACTGAGATATGCCACTTCCTCCAAGAGCTTAGTGGGATGAGTCAGGTAAAAAATCTCTTTGACATGTTCTAATTGCTAATTTTATTTTGTTTTTTTTTTAAATCTTCCAAAACTGATAACAAAAATTTCAAATGCAGATGTGGGTCCACGTCGACCAACCACTCTCCGCCCCTTTGACAGGAGGCAAAGGGATGCAGCTGCAATAGCACCACCACCACAGGATTAGACAACAGAAATCCTGACTGATTTGGAACACCATTTGGAGCGACTGACTCTGGACATCCCAGAGACTACTATGGATGATATTCCACTCCGATTACAGAGATACGTCATTGGTGTTCCTGGACCATTCAGAAAATTTCTAAGTAGAGTGGCACGAGCTATAGTGTATTGTCATGATCATTACCATGGATAATGGATGATCGATATAGACTCTTATCATTTTTTTTATCACTTTTTTCCGATCATAAGGCGTTTTGAACCTATGATTGAAGACGATGTACCATTTTTTGAAACACTACTTCTATGCTATGATATACTACTATTTTCAGTTACCTATCCAACATGTTATCGAATTTTTATCTACGGCTTTTATTATTTCAAATTTCTGTTAATCACACTAGAAGCTATTACATTTGCTAATGTGTTTAAATTTCTTGGAATGTGTTGATACTCAATATAATCAAATTCTCGTTCCAAGAGACGAACTCTTAAAAATAATCTGAACAACACTGGGTTTCTACTTGCATATACTTGATTTAATTGTAATACAACGAGTTCAAAATCTAACCTAACGATCAAACTCTGAATTCCAAATGAAATTGATTCAGAAAATACTTCAATAACTGCGCTATATTCTGCAATATTGTTTGTCGTTTGACCGAGGCTTACCCCATGCATAGATATTAACTCATCAGTGGGTGAATAAATAATCCAAGCTGTGGAAGAGATATTCCGGGTACTACGACAAGCGCCATCAGCAAAACCAATGTATGTTTGAAAAGACGTCGACATCAATAATATCAAGAGTAATCCAGATAAGCAGGAAAAGTAGTAAAAGCACACTTAAACTAGGCACGCGTTTCTAATCTACAACACACCAGCTAAAATTAACTAATATATAGGAAAGATATCCACACAAGAATCAAGAATAATATCTCTTCAGATAAAGCCTATTTCTAGGTTTGCCTAAAGAAAACCCGTCAAAATCAATCAATTCATAGGCCCCTTTTGCAAGCTGTTTCTTGACAATATAAGGACCATGCCACATGGGTTCGAATTTCCCAGCCCCTAGGTTATCGTTAGCTTGATCATAAACCAAGACTAGGTCTCCTTCTGAAAAAATCCAAGGTGTAACCTTCCTATCATAATAAGCTTTCATTCGTTTCGCATGAGTTTTGGTGGCTAGTGCAGCAGTGCGCCGATTCTCATCTAATTGAGCTAAGTATAAAAAATGTGTTTCCTCTTTAGAAGTGGCTGGTAGTAAATCTATGGCTAGTTGGAGTGATGGTATCTCACATTCAATGGGTAATACTACTTCTAACCTGTAAACCAGTTGAAAAGGGGTAAAACATGTCGATGTTTTTGTTGAGGTTCGATATGAAAAAAGTGCTAAAAAGAGCATGGTATGCCAATTCGACTTATGAATTCCAATGATTCGTTTGATCATGGTGACTAAAAATTTATTAATAGCTTCAAACATACCATTAGCCTGTGGATAATATGGTGTAGAATTGTCATGGCGCAGGCCAAGTTGGTCAGTTAACTCAGTCATCATGATGTTTCGAAAATTTCTCCCGTGATCAGTAATTATCTCTTGGGGTACACCGAAACGAGCAATCACATGATTGAACATGAAAGTAGCTACATTTTTTCCATCTGATGCAAATGTAGGCATTGCCTCAGCCCATTTGGTAAATAATCTACTGCTATAATAATATACCCATGCCCCCCAGCCGAGTGAGGGTTACATGTAATGAAGTCAATGCCCCATTTTGCAAAAGGACCAACAACAATTATAGGGTGAAGAGGAGCAGGTGGTGCACACATTTTTTTAATTGAATATTTGACAATTATGACATTTTCGGACCGCATAAATACAATCTTTAAATAAGGACGGCCAGAAATAACCTGCGCGCAATATATTTTGGGTTGTGGCGTACCCAGACATATGACCGCCACATGCTCTAGAGTGACAATCATTTAAAACCTTTTCGGCTTCTTCATGAGTGAGACAACGTCGAAAAATAGAGTCTGCACCACGACGGTATAGTGTGTCGCCAACAATATGATAATGTTGAGACTGGAAACGGATTTTACGTCATTGTGACCGTGAAATTTCGGGCCGAAAAGATTGGGTTTGAAGATAAACAATGTTATCTCCATACCAAGGATCAATGGTACTAATAAGAAACAAGGATTCATCCATGATTGGCTGTTCAGCCACAGTCTCTGTATCAGTAAGTGGGAAATCACACATAAGTTCAGCAAATATCAATGATTTCTTTGATTTGGACTTTTCAAATTCCAAATCAAACTCCTGTAGGATAACAATCCATTTGGAGTTTTCCCCCTTATAGTTTGGTCAAAATATACATCATAGGGTTACAATCAGAAATCACTGTTGTTTTGCGTAAAAGTATGTAATGACGAAAACGTTGGACAACTTGAACAGCTGCCAAGGCCAATTTCTCCACATGTGAGTACTTGATCTCAGTCGGATGCAAATTTCGACTAAGATAGTAAATCACATGTTCACTATGGAATTCATCTTCCTGAACTAGAACCATCCCTATCGTGGAATCGGAAGTAGTGAGGTACAAAAATTAATCCTAGTTGTAATTGGGAGGATGCAATAATGGTGCATGGGTCAATGCGTGTTTCAGAGCATGAAAATATCGATCAATGATCTCATCCCAAAAGAAAGGAATATTTTTTTCTAAAAACCTGGTGAAACCTTTCATTAACTCAGCGTAGTTAGGAATGAATCGACGTAAAAAATTTGCTTTCCCTTGCAAACTTTGGAGTTGGCGCAGAGTAGAAGGAGGAGGTAAATTGATGATTGCCTCAACCTTTGATGGATCAACACGAATTCCTACCTTTGAGACAATAAATCCCAACAATCGTCCAGATTGTATACAAAAACACATTTATGAGGATTTAGACAAATTTTATAATGCCTACATCGTATAAAAATGGCTCGTAAATGAGTAATATGATCTGCTATGCACAAAGAATAAGCAGGAAAATCATCAAGGTAGGGTTGTACAATGTGTTTAATATCATGAAATGCATAGGACACTGCCCTCTGAAAAGTGGCGCCAGCATTCTTAAGTCCAAAGGGTAGTTTGTGATAAGCAAAAGTTCCCCATGGGCAAATGAAAGTTGTTTTGGGTTGATCTGCAGGGAGTATGTTGATTTGATTGTAACCGGAAAATCCATCCATGAATGAAAACATTTCACTTCCAGCACAATCGTCAATAATTTGATCGATGTTAGGGGTTGGATAATTGTCCTTTGGACAAGCTCGATTTATATCCCTATAATCGATACACACTTGTATTGTTCCTTTTTTTTATTGACCGGAACAATATTAGATACCCAATCTGTTAATGGGATTGGATAAATAAAACCTGCACGAAGTAATTTTTCAACTTTGGCTTTAATAGTGGCAGCTTTTCTCGAATGTATCTGACGTAATATTTGTCTAATGGTTTTAGCATCCGGGTATGTATTAATTTCATGAACAACAATCGACGAGTCGATTCCTAGCATTTATTCATATGACCAGGCGAAAATGTCACGAAATTCCTGAAATAGGGCTTTATATGCTTGGATTTCATTAGTCGTACAAGAAGCACCTATATGAATGTTTTCAAAAATTTCGGGTTTTACTGAAATGTCAAGAGGAACCGTTGTAGAAATATTTTCTAAATTCAATTCAGAATCAAAATGTGAGAGAGGATTCTGATGTCCTTTGACGTAATCTGTAGTAAAAATGGAGGAAAAATTATTCTCAAAATGATCGAGATCAGGTAAAAATGAAGACCTATGATGAAGATCTTCCCATGGTAACTCATCGATTGACAAGAATTCACAAATATGTTCATCAGTATTGAATACCTATTGACCAAGATCCAGAATTGATGTCGAAGCGAAGCTCGATATTGAAAATGACTCCTTATTGATCACATTCACTGGATCAGATTTAGTTGAAGTAATATCAGAAAATGATTATACAGTCTGATATGCTAACTCAAAAGGACTCAAAGGCGTCGCGCGATCAAAAGAATCCAATTCTGATTCTGAAGGTACTATCCAAGGATCATCAAAGGAAATAGTACTTGATGTAATCATATTAATATTAGCAATAGGAGGTTGTACGTTGGGATCAGGCAGGGAAAAAGTTCCCAGTAAAGCCGAATCTTTAAGAAAACCTACACCGACATCCTTATAAGGGATAGTCGATTTTCCGATATGTTGGATGCTATCAGTAGAGGCTGGGTCGGATGAATAATATGAGAGCTGATCTTTTTTAACGATCTTTCCTTTTATGAGGAAACATGATAAGACAAAAGATCGATGATACAACAACATTCATGGCGTAAGACTAGCTGTGACCTAGGAGAAGGTTTTAATCTAGAAGGGCATCAACCACTTCCACATCTAGATGAACCATTTTGCCTTCGACCTCTATTGGTAGATCTTGTAAAATACCATATGGCTGAAAACCTCTTCCTTCAAAAGCTTTGAGAATAGTCAGCGATTGGTTAATCGTCGGAGAACCAAGTGATTTCCAACATTTTAACAACATAATACACGTAGAAGCCCCTTCATCAACAATAGTACAAAAGATACATTTGTTTTTTACTATTACCAGAATTTGAAAATCCATTTGATGGGATAGGCGGGGTGTAAAATTCTCTAAATTGAAGATCATGAGGTTCGAATCCTGGAGTTCTATGGCTCCTAAGGCTGACAAAAGTAATTTTCTTTGGTCTGGGCATGATTGCAGCACTTCCAAAGCCAACACTGCTAAAGGGGAAATCGCCAAATCTTCAACAATATTGTAATTTTGAGCAGCTCTCGCATGTGGATTAAAAGCTGATTTACGAAGTACACATTTAGCAGGCGGTTTGATTACTAAGTCAGGATTTTGTTTCTCGATCTATAATGGATCAGAAACTGAGGGAGATGTAGTTTATGTTGAATTAGATGTTTTTGCTTCTTTACCAGGATTTTTACTATCATAATATTGCGATCGCATTGCAACCATCAAGATATTTTCAAGCGCATTTGAGGAAGATCCAACCATGTTACTATCTTGATCAGGAAAAGGATCCTTCAAGACAACAGGTATAGGCGAACCCTTAACTAATTTTGATACATCGGCTCTATGCGGGCATTATTTTGTAAAATGACCCTCGTCACATATCATACAAGGATATCGAGGTTTGCGTTTTTCGTCAGTTGGTTCAGTTGCATCGTTTTTATCTTTTGAATATTTTTTCTTTTTATTCTTACCACCAGTTTTAGATTTGGTTGTAGATGATTCTACAACATGAATATCGGCAGAAGTTTCAATAGAAGAATCTCCTTTTGGTGAATCGGGTAAAGTGATAATAGGAGAAGTCGTTTGGAATATTTCTTCCTACTTTTACCAGTGCTAACAGAACCAATTACACCATTAGTGGCATGAGAGCCAGAAGGAGTTGTAGTTAATTGACCAGGTCTTGGTAAGTTGGGGATTTTATCATACAGAGTACCTGACTAAGTATATACAAGGTCAAGGTACTGAGCCTGAGCAATGACTTTCTCTTCTGTAACAATGCCTCCTTTGGCCACATCTTCAGTAATTTTGGGCAATAACGATTTAATAAACCATTCAGCCAAAATTTGATCCGGAATAAAGAATTTCACTAAACGCCTTCTACATCTCCATTCATGAATGTGATCAGATATGTACGTAGATGTAGACTATTTTAATGAAGTCAACAATTATGTGTCGTTGTTGTATCTGACAGGCAACTGAAAATGGGTTAAGAAAGTTGTAGCTAGTGCATTAAAATTATTAAAAGAGCCGCGTGGTAATTCAATATACCATTTGGCAGCTAGACCAATGATAGTTCTCTGAAAAAGATGCAATCGAATCGAATCCTCGATTAGTGAATTGGATGCACACCAGAGGTGATAAGTCATAACGTGATTAGATGGGTCCTCTCATGACTTACCCTCAAAATTTGGAATATCACTGGGCAACTTGTTAGGCATCGGTGGCCAATATGGAAGATAAATGATAGGATCATTCGTAAGGTGCGATAGATTCGGTAAATCTAAAGTTGCTATAAATGGTAACTGATGGCTAGGGTCTTGATAACCTTATGTGATCAAACTAGTGCCAGGAGGAGGATATCTAGGATACCATGGAATTGGATGCGCATTTGGAATCATGAAACCTCCTGGATAACCAGGATTAACTGGACCATACTGGGGTTGTTGAGGTACTTGATAAGTATACCCAGGGTACGGATGATATTGATATACTGGATTTTGTGTAGCCTGTTCAAATTGATACTATCCCTGGTACGGTTGATAAGTAAATTGTGGTTGAATAACAACAACTGTACTAGTACCAGCTTGTCCTGTAGGCATCTGGACTATAGTCTGAATTGTAGGTCCTGACTGTGGTACAGATACTTGAGTAAATTGCACTGATTCAAGGATAGAAGAAACCAAAGCTACAGATACTCCAGAAACAGGTGTGGTAGGTTGAACAGAAGTTGTAGCAACAACATAAGTCTGAGGCAGAGTCTGAGGTGTACTAGGCCCAGGCTGCTGAATAGAACCAGGTGCAGGGATTTGAACGATAGGCTAGACAGGTTGCTGGGTTGGACTAGAACCTATGGATTGTCCAAGTTGATTAGGTATCTACACATTGGGTTGCATAGTCTGTTGAATTTGAGATGGATCCCACACCATATTCATTCCGGGGTATTTACCCATAGATGGTTTTGTATATGAAGGACCATAACCTGGTTGAACGTAGGGTTGATAATTAACTGGTAAATTTCTAGCTCCTTGTAATAATGGTTAACCGGAAGGAGGTTGGAAAATTTTGTAGAAATTATATAACTAATATGTTATATATCCAAGATTCTCCTGATCACACATTATTTTAACTTCATGCACAATACAGAATCTATTCCACCATTGATCATCACATGTAGAAATTAAATCAATTGCAAAGCACACATGAAACCATAAAAATTCACACACATTAACATAGTTGTTTTATAGGAAAGCCTGAAGCTAAAAACCCCAACTATCTATATATAATATATGTCATAGAAATCATGTAACAATCCTCATACAAAGCTAATCATATCAATCTCTCGGTACAATACAATCGCTACACACTAATCAGGCCCGATCTAGCAAATCCATGCACCGATCTTTGCCACCTGCTAGCCTGCCTCTACTGCGCAATCCCTGTTGAAGAATGGCTCTAAATGAACTTGAATACACCTGGCTTGAACTGTGCAATCCTCATTGGCATCTCTACTAAGTGTTGTATGCAATCAATGTATCGCTATAGTCACAACTGATAGTCTGTCTTGCCCTTTCACCTATCTCTCCACTGGTCTCCACTGAAACTGTCCATGCACTATAGTTAACTAATGTATTCTTTATTTGATTAATGAGTTAATATTTAGTGAATTAATTAATAATTAATTCACACCACTCTCACTAGTGTATCAATCAGTTAGACTAGATACAACTAGCTCAACTGTGTCTAACTAAGTTAAACTGAACACAACTCCACCAACTACTTATACAACTCCACCAAACTCTGTCACATGAGTTCTAACTGAAGTCCTCCATGCAATAGCTCTAGTAAACCCTCAGGAATAGTGTAATTCCTTCTATCAGCTACTGTGCCACATCTGTGCACTTAACTGAAGTTCTCCAAGAGAATAAGATAATGTTTAGAGTCCAAATATTTTTAAGAGCTAATAATATTCGATATATCTATTTTTTAGACTGGCAATATAAAAATAGATTCCGCCCAATATGTCTAAAAATAGAAGTCCATCTATTTTTTCAACTTGAACAACCATCCACAAATAGCATCCTACAACTCATAGAATATGATCGACATGTCTAAAAATAGACATAGTCTAAAAATAGACTTTGCGCCAAAAATAGCCTGCGGGCCCACTTAGTGAAGGCGACTCTTTTCACTAAGCTCATAATCTTGTTGAATCTCATCACTCCCTCTCAACAAGATAGGGATTATCTTCCACCCCAATCCTGTCTCTATGGTATTCAAATTTTCTCCTGGTGAGCACCTTCATCAGAATATCTGCATCCTGATCCTCCGTAGGAATGTAAGAAAGTAACATGATCTTCCGCTGCACACAATCTCTGATATGATGATACCAGATGTCAATATGTTTAGATCTATCATGAAATACTGGATTAACTGAGAGTTTAATGCAAATCTAATTATCACAATATATCACAGTAGGATCTAAGTGTGAACCGAACAACCCAACCAGGATCTTCCTCATCCATATAGCCTCGCATGCAGCCAAAATTGCTACCATTTACTCGGCCTCCGCTGAACTGAGTGCCACGGATCTCTATTTCCTGCTGTACCAAGAAACTGTTGTAGACCTGATATTGAAAATCCCTCCAGATGTGTTCTTTCTGTCCGTTGGGCTCCCTGCCCAATCTGCATCTGTGAAGCCATGCAGCTTCAACTCATCTGACTTTCTGTACCATAATCCATATCTCGATGTGCCTCTGAGATACCTCAATACATGCTTGCCTACCTTCCAAAAGAGCTTGGTAGGCTTAAACATAGCTTGTGAAAGCTGGTTAACATCATAGCATATGTTCAGTTGTGTATTGACTAGATACATGAGCGAACCAACCAACTGTCGATAAACAGTGGCATCCACTACCTCTGCCAATGTAGAATCCTCTTTCCTCCAACTTCCAGGAAGAGGAGTGTCGATAGGATTTCAGCCTTGCATGTTGAACTTCTCCAGTATCTCCTGGGCATACTTTCCTTGAGACACAAAAATTCCATCCTTCCGCTGCCAAATTTCCAATCCCAAGAAATAATGAAGGAGGCCCAAGTCCTTCATCTCAAACTCCTTTGCAAGATCTGCCTTGCATGAGTGTATCAACAGTTCATCACCTGTTAGTATCAAATCATCTACATAAAGTACAATTATCAGCAACTTAACCTCCACCACAATCTAGTATAGGTTCGGATCCGCCTCACTCTTGGCAAAACCAAGTCTAGTGAAACAACTATCTATCCATGTGTACAAGCACGAGGTGCTTGTTTCAGCCCATACAATGCTCTTTTGAGCCTACACACATGTGACTCGCTGCTAAAGATTTCAAATCCTTCAGGCTACTCTATGTACACCTCCTCCTCAATGACTCCATTGAGGAACACAGTATTCACATCCATCTGATGAATGTGCCAACCATCCTGCGCTGAGAGAGAAAGGATGGTCTGTATGGAAGAATACCTTGCGACAGGTGCAAAGGTTTCTTCATAGTCAATCCCCTCAATCTGTGAGAAGCCCCGGGAAAAAAATCTTGCCTTGTACTTCTCGATGCTCCTGTCAGCAGCTTGCTTCACTTTGTAGATCAATCTCGAACCTACCATTGATTTCCCTTCTGGCCTTGGGACAATCTCCCATGCACTGTTTCTGACAATCGAATCATACTCTTCCACCATGGCATCTACCCATGCAGGGTCCACAACTTCCTCAAAAGAGGATGGATCTGTCACGATACATTTGCTCATTAGAGCCATGTATCCAGTAAATCGGTCAGGTGACTACCTCTATCTGCACTGTGATGTAGGGGCTCCTACATTCTGTGCTGCATCAAGATTCATTCGCTCAGCTTCTGTAGTGCGCTTCCGCCCTCTGATGGTTGGCGCTGCATGAGTGGTTTCTTCCACTCCATGAACCTCCTCTTGTGGTTGATCCACATCCTGAGGCTCATCTTTAGGAACTAGTAGATCCTCATCTGCATGCAAGTGTAGCTCCCTCTCATGCAACAACTTCATGGCTTTCTCCTCATGAAATTTGATATCTCGTCGCACAACAATCTTCCAACTGTGTGGAAAATACACACGATAATTGTGGGGTGTTTCTGTGTACCCCAAAAATATCCCAACCTCTACAGTCGGCTCTAGCTTCTTCCTGGCATCCTTTGTCACATGAATGTAAACATGTGAGTCAAAAATATTCAAATGAGAAATATCAAGCTTCTTACCAGAAAATGCCTCTTCGAGTGTACTCATGCCAAGTACTCTATGAGGACAATGGTTTTGCACATAAACCGCAGTGTTGCATGCTTCTGCCCACAAGTGTATGGGAAGGCCCTAATCATGCAACATCACCCATGCAACACCCATGATCGTTCTGTTCTTTCGCTCCACAACCCCATTTTGCTGTGGGTTATGATGCGCTATGATCTCTCTTCAATTCCTTCTCCCCTGCAAAAGTATTTGAATTCGCCAGAGATGAATTCACCACCATTATCGCTCCTAAGAGCTTTCACTTGCTTCCCAAACGCTTTCTTAACCAGTGCCTTGAACTCACAAAAGTTTGAGAATGTCTCGCTCTTCTTCTTCATGAAGAAGATCCAGCACTTACGAGAAAAGTCATCAACAAATATCACATAATACCTGTGCTTTGCTGTTGAAGCTACTGAGAAAGGTCCACACACGTTTGTGTGAATTCTCTCAAGGATCATCGTGGCACGACTATCCTTCTCATGAAAAGTGGTCTTCACAAATTTTCCCAAAGTACATCCCTTGCACTGATCTGACTGCGCAAGTGTACCCTTGGGAAGCCCGGTAGAAATATGCTGCAAAATTTTCAAAGTTCCATGGTGAAGATGGCCCAATCTCCTATGCCACAATTTTCCCTCATCCCGGCTCACCACTCCTTCTGATTTGCCTGCCATTGTTGCGTAGCCATCTACCTACAATTTATAAAGGTTATTAACTCAAACCCCTATCCTCCGGGTTTCACCAGTTGCTTTACTGCGCAGGAAAGCCTTTCCCTCGCTAAAAACAACATCATAGCCCTTGTCTTCCAATATCGTCACAGATATTAGATTCTTCTTCAATCATGGAACATGCATGAAATCCTTCAAGATGAAAGGTTTTCCAGACTCCCTCTCAAAGGAAATGGTCTCGATACCAGTTGCACTGTATCTACCATCATCACCCATCTCGATGTGCACTCCAAGATCTTTCTCATCTAGATCAGTAAACAAATCTTTGTCTCCGGTCATATGGAAAGACGCACCACTGTCAAGAAACCACACTGATCCCATCACACTTGAAACCAAGCATGCGGTCTGATCCGGATTTATGCAGGAACGCAAAAAAATAAACATATAACCATAAATACAGAGATGTAGCAGAAATAACACTTCATTTCATTAATATCAAAGAACTGAAATTTGCGTACAGACGGAATGGAAATAAAACTAGCTAGGGTGCTGGTAGCTATCTCTGAGAAGAGATGTGGCGGCTACCGGCCTCTGAACTGAGTTACAATGAGGCTCAAGGGCCTATTTATTATTTAGAAATAATGCAGAACCCTAAATATCCAAAAACCTAACCCTAGGAGATGAAGCGCAAAAACTATGGGCCCCGTTTGGGTAAATTGGTGTTTCAACTTCCCAAGGACGTAACTTTGGCATATTATCTCTGTTTGACACACATGATACATCATTAGAAAGCTCTATCCAAGGACTACAAATTTCACCACAAATATCATTTTGAAACGGAATTATATTCACTAGATGGCGCGATGTCCAAAAAACATCATTTAGGGCCTCAAAACGGCTCCGAAAGTTCAGGACCCGAAAAACTGCTAAAAATAGTAAGTTATGTCAAAACTGAAAAGCTGAAAGAGACAATGTTGGGGGTTTGGGTGCCCACCAATATCAACCTGGATCATTCCTCCCCCCTTAGGAAGCAATGGTCCCCATTGCATTAAGTTCCTCCATGAGATGAGGAAATTTCTGCTGAACTTGGTCCCTAGTGAACCACTTTCCTTGGTGCAGGAGTTGGCCAACTTTGACAACCCGATATAGTTGGATCTTCTATTAGTGAGTGTTCTTGATTTGCATGTCCATGATACAATCTGTGGTGGCCTATTCCATGCAGTCTGGGTTTAACTCTGGTGGTGTGAGTTGTTCTGCAATGTCCGAGGTGTCCAGTAGAGGTGGGAAGTAAGGACGAAGGTGATCTACATTGAAGACTGGGTGCAGACCAAGGAATGGTGGAATACTATGCTCGAAGGCATTGTTCCCTACAGCCTTGGTGACAGTGTACGACCCGTATTGGAGCGGGTGAAGCTTGCGGTGGGGTCCAGTGAGGCACTCCTTCTGCAAATGTAGCCATACTTTGTCGCCACCTGGAAGTTGTGTGGCACCCGGTGTTGATCATGGCATTGCTTGTACTTCGCATTGGCTCTGTCCAATATATCATGAACCTGTTGGTGGATGTGTTGAATGCGCTCGATGAAGCTACTTGCTTTGTCAGACTTGATGGACATGGTGAATGGGCACACGAGTAGCTACACCAAATTGCATGGCCCTGTCAATGGGACATAGTGGTGGAATCCCAAGCCCACCTAAAGGGGCTATGGCCAATTGAGCTTGTGGAGACGATTATAACTATGTTTTTTACATGGGGCTCTCGTCCCATGTGCGTGGATGCTTTAGCAGTTGACATGCGCGAATGTGCTAATCATTCGGTGACGACCTCACATCTGTATACATTTATGGATGGAAAGTTGTGGACTAGGTGAGCTTTGTGTCCAACATTGACCAGAGGATGGACCAAAATGTGTTGAGGAACCTACTATCTCAATCTGATATGATAGACTGTGGGATTCCAAAGTGCACCCACACTTGTTCAAAGAAGAGTTTAGCAGTGGCTTCTGCTGTGATATTCTTCTTATAGGCCGCCATAATGGCCATCTTCGAGAATCTATCAATGACCACGAAAACACAGTCATTTCCCTGCTTAGTAGAAGGTAGGCTTGACATGTAATCCATGGATATGGATTCCCAAGGTAGACTAGGGGTAGGTAGCGAAGTATATAGGCCTTGCTTCTTGATGGTTGGTTTGGCAGTGGCACAAGCAGTGCAGGATATGATGTGCTTCTCGACACCAATAGAAATACTTTTGCAGGATTGCTACTATTTTCTCGACATCAAAATGCCCAGCGACTCGACTGTAGTGTGATTCCAATATCATCTTGGCACGCTCACTTGAAGGAACACAAAGGTGTCCCAGGTGACATAACAGTGCATCTTGGAGGTGAAAATTTGGAACTTGCGTACCTCGTAAGAGTGCCTTGTAAGTGTGGTCGAATTCTGGGTCACTCTCATAGAGAAGCGGCTAATCAAAAGTCTCATGCCCACAAGAGTTGAGCATGGTGGTGAGCGCCACGATCGGTGGTCGGTTGAGCGATGCAACATTATTGGTGCTACCCTTCTTGTACTTGATGTTCAAATGAAGCTATTTGCGGTCAGATATGTGGACCATTTACGATGGCGATCGTGCAACTTCCCTTGTGTACGTATGAGCTTGCGGCTGGTGGTATGTGTGGATGATTGTCTCCTTCCCCAAAATGTAATGCTTCCATTGTCAAATAGCTTGCACAATGGAATACATTTCTTTGTCATAAGTGGGATACTTGCGAACTGTGTCAGACAATGTCTCACTGTGATATGCCATTGGATGTCCCTGTTGAGTAAGAACTGTCCCAATAGCATAGTCAGAGGCATCTGTCTTGATCTCAAATGGCTGTTGCAAGTCTGGTAATGTGAGCACTGGGGCAGAACAGAGGCGATTTTTCAAAAAATATGAACGCCTTCTGTTGAGGTTTCGACCAAAATAATTTTTCTCTCACTCCTCCCTTGGTGACTTGACTCAAGGGCCAAGTGATATGAGAGAATCCCAACACAAAACTACGGTAGAAATTAGCAAGACCAAAAATATTTATAGTGGTTGGGGCTAGCCAATCCCAAATGACTTGGATCTTGGTTGGATCCACATGCACCCCCTTTTCATCAATAATGTATCCCAGATATTGAACCTGTGTCATGCCAAAATTGCACTTCTCTAAATTGGCATACAACTTATGTTACCGCAGTGTTTGGAGGACTTGTCAGATGTGGTGGAGCTTCTCTTCCCAAGTGTAGCTAAAGATCAGAATTTCATCCAAGTACACCACTACAAATGAGTTGGTGAATAGCTGCAAGATGTCGTCCATCAACCTCATGAACATTGCAGGAGAATTTTTCAACCCAAGGCATGACTAGCCATTCAAAAAGGCCTTCCTTGGCTTTTGAAGGTAGTCTTCCACATCGGAGGGGTTCAATTGGTGCACGAGTGATACCCAGACTTCAGGTCAATCTTGTTGAAATATTTTTCACCTTTGAGTTGGTCCAGAAGGTCATCAATCCGTGGGATTGGGTACCTATTTCGGACAGTGATCTTGTTCAGCACCCGATAGTCAATACAGAGTCTCCACGTCCCATTCTTCTTCTGTACCAACACGATCGGGCTCCCATAGGGCGATGAACTTGGTATTATGTGACCTTTCTGCAACAGCTCCTGAATCTGCCTCTTGATTTCATCATTCTCCAGAACAGAGCGCCGATAGATCGGTCCATTGGGTAGCGATGCACCTGGGGTCAGATCAATCGGGTGCTTGACCTGACAGTGTAGAGGAACCCCTGTGGGTGAGGTGAAGATTTCCCCGTACTCCTCCACAACTTTATCCATTTGTTGTTGTCGTGAAGAGGAGCCCTGTCTGGAGGTTGTGGCCACATTCTTCTTCTTGCCCTGGGGGCAGATCATCTAGAAAACGAATTTCTTGGTTTGGGAAATGAGCTTACTGCATTGTTTTGCAGTAACCAAAGAGATAGTCATAGGAGGTGGTACCTCTGGTATCTTGTACAACTTATTTCCCAAAGTAACAATAACAGCACGAGGTCGAGACTCAGACACAGCATGACGCTTCCATAAGTATGGTTGTCCTAATAATACATCAGAAACATCAATAGGAGAAATGTCACATAATACCTCATCCGTGAAGGGCTTGATGCTATAGGGAAGGCGGCACTGCTAGCTGACGCGGAGATCTCGTCCTTGGTGAATCCACCCTATGGTGTATGGATGTGGGTGAGCTGTGGTCGGCAAGCCCAACCGCTTCACGGCTTCTGCTGAAATGAGGTTCTTTTGGCTCCCATTGTCGACAATGAACTGTACAGGGGATCCCTTTACCCACATTTGGGAGTGGAAGAGATGTTCCTCCTCCTCAGGATCTTCCGGTTCCTCCTTCTAGATCTTTGTAGTGGAAATAGTGGTGTTGGGCTCCGCATCAATAATCTGTTTCCCTTTTTCATTCCCCTTTTCATGTTATGATTCAGATTCGGAACATGCATCTGACTCAGAAGCCCTCATCTCGGCCACTAGCGACTACTTGGCCCAACACTCACTTGTGTTGTGAGTGGAGCTCTTATGGAACTCACACCACTTTCCCGTGTCCTTCTTTGGCTTTGCGGTGCTGTTCTTTTCTTGTGGCTTTGACAGGTTGTCTTTAGCCGCCATGCCTTGGCTCTGTCCTTTGTTCTGCGGTTTGGAAGCACCTTTCCCTTACTTTTGATTCGCAGATCCAAAGTCTCGCTTCTTCTGTTTGAATTTATGCTCAATCTTGGTAGCATACCAGTATGTCGTACCAAGTAAGGAGATGTCGAGGAAATCCATTTCCTCCCGAATGTATCTGTGCAGACAGCTGTGATACTTTAGCACCAAATGTTTCTCTAAATCTTTGATACCCAACTTTATGCGCAGGGTATGGAACAAATTCGTCAGCTCTTGATCCCTTTGTTGTCGCAACGTGGTCCATTGTATGTACTTGTCCTCATAGCTCCCCACGGGATAGTACTGTTCCTTGACGGTGTCTCGGAAAGAATTCCAAGTTGGTACGGCCGAGAAGAGAGAGGGTTCTATCTAGTCCTTGTTCTCACAGTAGGTTTCCCACCAGTCCTTAACATGGGGGGTCGCTTTGAGGAGTGCAAAAATAATCTTCTCCCGGTCTGAAAAGTCATGAACAGAGAAATATCCTTCTAATAGATTCAACCATCCATTCTGTATCTCGTTGCCTATTTGACCCCCTCAAATATGGGAATGTCAAAATTTACTTGTACCTTAAAAGGAGTCGCACCTTCCGCAGTGGCCGCCGGATGCAGACAGTCGCGGTGGGTGGCTGCCAATGGGATCTGAGCAAAGTTATCCATCATCGCGTTCCTTTGTTTTTCGAGGGCCTCCTCGAGCAATATTTTGATAGGATCTCCTGCTCCCTCATCTTTCTTTTCATCCCCCGTGGGTGTCTGTCGAGGTTTGCGAGGCTGATCTTGCAAAGGTTCCACTAGATCAAGCCTTAGCTCCTTATACCCCGACCTCGTTGGGGACATGCAAAGAAGGATCGAGAAAAAGCAAACCCCTCTGATACCACTTATTCGGATTTATGCAGGAACACAACAAAATAAACATATAACCATAAATAGAAAGATGCAGTAGAAATAACACTTCATTTCATTAATATCAAAGAATTGAAATTTGCTTACAGACAGAATGGAAATAAAACTAGCTAGGGCGTTGGTAGCTATCTCTGAGAAGAGATGTGGTGGCTACCGGCCTCTAAACTGAGTTACAATGAGGCTCGAGGGCCTATTTATTATTGAGAAACAATGCAAAACCCTAAAAATCCAAAAACCTAACCCTAGGAGATGCAGCGCCAAAACTGTGGGCCCCGTTTGGGTAAATTGGTGTTTCAACTTCCTAGGGACGTAACTTTGGCATACTATCTCCGTTTGACGCACATGATACATCATTATAAAGCTCTATCCGAGGACTAAAACTTTCGTCACAAATATCATTCTAGAATGTAATGATATACGGAATGATATTTTTTGGAGGCGTGATGTAAAAAAAAAACGTCGTTTAGGGCCTCAAAACGGCTCCGGAAGTTCAGGACCCGAAAAACTGCTAAAAATAGTAAGTTATGCCGAAACTGAAAAACTGAAAGAGACAATGGTGGGGGCCCAAGTGGAATAGGTGAGTGGCCACCAATATCCACCTGGATCACGATCAGTGAAAAATCTAGCTCAAACTATGAGGCTAAGGCCTCTCTAGCTGTAGATCCAGCAGCCTGATTATTTTTTTTCTTCTGTGGACAATTAGTGGCGTAATGTTTGTGTTGGTGATAGTGAAAGCACTTCACCTTGGAAAAGTCCTACTTCTTTCCTTTTGCACCGGATTGAGAAGGATTTTTCTTTCCCTTCCCCTTCCTTGCTTTGGCAGCCAAAGCGCAATTTTCTTTATCTTCATTCTTTGAATAAGATCTATCCCTAGTACCCCGCCTTATCTCCTCCTGCACAAGATCCGACCAAAGTCGCTCCCATCCTGGCAGTTTCTTCTGACCATTGACGGAGTCGTTGTAGCTATGCCAACTCTTCGGAAGCCCAAGGAGAGCCAAGCTCACCAAGTCTTCTTCATCAACAGTAACCCCCACACTTCCTAGCTCATCCCTGCACTGGAAAAACTTCGTGAGGTACTTGGGTATGCTGTCGCCTTTCTCCATTTTTATTTTCCTGAGTTTGTCTTTAAGCGCCAACTTCCTCTGGTTGCTTCTGCTTTGGAACAATTCTGTCAAATATTTCCACATCAAGAATGGAGAAGATTTACCGTGAAGGCTGGACACAATGTGATCCTTCACACCTTCCAACAGAATCCTTCGACATTTTTTTGTCTTCTTTTGCCATGCGTCAAGTGCGGAAGCATCGCTAGAATCATGTTTGGTAATTTCTGCATCTATGAGCTCCTTCAACCCATTATCATCCAGCACTGCCTCCATCCTGTCCTTCCATGCAATATAATTCGAGCTTCCCTCAAGGGCATACTCCAATCGCAATCCATTGAAATACATTTCAATGAATTCTCAACTTCGACACCAAGAAAACACTGCAGCAAATTTGAATTCCACCAGCACAAAACTCAACCGCTTCAATAATTGAAATTGCTCTGATCAATATTGCTCTGATACCATGTATAAATTATATAACTAATATTTTATATATCCAAGATTCTCCTGATCACACACTATTTTAACTTCATTCACAATACAAAATCTATTCCACCATTGATCATCAAATGCCGAAATTAAATCAATTGCAAAGCACACATGAAACCATAAAAATTCACACACATTAACACAACTGTTTTATGGGAAAGACTGAAGCTAAAAACCCCAATTATCTGTATATAATATATGTCATAGAGATCATGTAGAAATCCTCATACAAATATGATCATATCAAGCTCTCAGTACAATACAATTGCTACACACTAATCAGGCCCGATCTAGCAAATCCATGCACCGATCTCTGCCACCTGCTAGCCTGCCTGTACTGTGCAATCCATGCTGAAGAATGGCTCTGAATGAACTTGAATCCACCTGGCTTGCACTGTGCAATCCTCATTGGAATCTCTACTAAGTGTTGGATGCAATCAATGCATCACTATAGTCACAACTGATAGTCTATCTTTCCCTTTCACCTATCTCTCCACTGGTCTCCACTGAAACTGTCCATGCACTGTATTTAACTGATGTATTATTTAGTTGATTAATGATTTAATATTTATTGAATTAATTATTAATTAATTCACACCACTCTCACTAGTGTATCATTCAGTTAGACTAGATACAACTAGCTCAATTGTGTCTAACTGAGTTAAACTGAACACAACTCCACCAACTACTTCTACAACTTCACCAAACTCTTTCACATGAGTTCTAACTGAAGTCCTCCATGCATTAGCTCCAATAAACCCTCAGGAATAACGTAATTCCTTTTGTTAGCTCATGTGCCACATCTATGCACTTAACTGAAGTGCTCCAAGAGAATAAGATAATGTTTAAAGTCCAAATATTATTAAGAGCTAATAATATTTGACATATCTATTTTTAGACTGGCAATCTAAAAATAGATTCCACCTAATATGTCTAAAAATAGAAGTCCATATATTTTTCCAACTTGACCAACCATCCACAAATAGCATCCTGCAACTCATAGAATATGATCGACATGTCTAAAAATAGACATAGTCTAAAAATAGACTTTGCGCCAAAAATAGCCTGTGGGCCCACTTAGTGAAGGTGACTCTTTTCACTAAGCTCATCATCTTGTTGAATCTCAACAAATTTGAGTTGGGTACTGACCTTGAAGTTGATAACCTTGAGGCATGTACTCAATCTGGGGTTGATATTGACCTTGAGGAATATACTGAGTTTGAGGTTGACCTTGGGGTATGTACTATCCCTGAGGATGATAACCTTGAGGTATGTAATGTCCTTGAGTTTGTTCTCCAGATAGATAATATTGTCCTACAGTTTTTCCTGGTAAAAAATTACCTTGAGGTTTCCCCCGAGGCAGTAACTGAATTCCTTGAGGTTGCCCCCCAGGTGGTAACTGAATACCTTGAGGTTGCCCCCCAGGCAGTAACTAACTACCCCGAGGTTGAGGATTTGGAATATTACCAGACATCATAAAAATTTTCTTTGCATTCGACGTTTCAGTTTTAGTTCTAGTTGTACCAGATGTTAACACTTGTTCAGTTGGTTGAGGAGTTGCTCCTGAGAAAGTACCAGAGAGTGACTGGTACACCGAAGGAACAGAAGGACCACAGTATAAAAATGTTTCTGGAGATTGGGAAAACATAGATGACTCGCCCAACATATTTGATGAAGGATAATAACCTCTCGGTGTAGGATGAAAAGGAATTTGGGGTGGTGAATAAATAAGACCCGGGTTTTCTAAAAAATCTCTCAATGATAAATACCAAGCATTAGTTCTAAAAGGACTGTAAAATATTGATTCACGCTCCCTAAGATTCAAAGTTTCCTGGGTTTCGGGAAGAGTTACGTATTCGTCTGGACCAACAAGTTCTTCAATAGATATGAGGTCAGAAGGAAGATTTTTAGTAATACGATGTCTTACCCTAGGTGAAACAAGATCACTGGAAGTCAGAGTAACAAATCCTGAAGATGGTTCCAATAGAGCAAGTTCAGTGTCAGGCTCAGAAATTTCAGGTTCTTCAGCTAATTCACTGGAAGGATAAATACTACCAATAACTTCGGAAATTGAAATTGGATCTTGGATATGATATGCTGTTTCTGATTGATAATCAGGATGAATAACTATAAATGCTTCTTCTGTTTCTGTTGATATAATTCTATTGTCACTAGGCGATACTAGAGCTCGCAACCCTTCAAGTTGGCTTGGTGTATACTCAGGGGGTTTCCCCTGGAGTCTACGCGATTTTCTTGGTAATTCAGCCATGATTAAAAAGTATTAATCACACGCAATCAAAGAAAATTTCAATGAAAACTCCTAGAGTCACTAAGGAAAAAAACAAATGAATCACATGCCTAAAAATATAGGAGATCAAACCACACACAAACAATAACTTCCCACACTAAAAACAATAGTTGGTGATGAAATCCAACATCGTAGTATTTTAATGTAGAAAGGGCGGTTAGACCAGTTACCCCGACAACCTTCTTAATGAAACAGACCAGTGCAAGTTTCTCCACTTAAACCATCTCGAGTGAAGATAACCCTCCGGAGAGTCCAAGTGAGTCTAGTCGATGTCTGCTCTAGGTACAGTGGGATCTTTCCTCCACCGTCACCTTAGGAAAAAATCGTAAAGATTATGGCCACTATGGTTACCAACAGGAACCAATATACTTGGGGGAACAGTCTACGATCTGACATGCCCTCAAGGGCAAAGTAACAAAGCTCAATCCCCTTGAAGGCTCCTTAACATAATCCAAGGTATACCGACAAGTGACCCCAGGCTCCTCGACAATGGTCTATCTGAGGTTTACTGTTGTTAATACACGCACATCTGCTATCATTCCCAATGAGATAGAATTGATTATCCCACTGGTTCAGATATGACCTCGTGCTTGACTCCTTTAAGAGGAGCTTCCCAGAGCATACAAGTGACTATTGGATTTTTCCTACCGCAAGATCAACTACTTGTTTGTTTTAATTGTCTTGGAGAGTTAATTACTCCCTACTCCAAGACACTAGCCTAAGCTATATTGGTGAAAAGAGCCCTAGAAATATAAAAAATTACTAGATTGATTTTAATTTAAGTGTTGATTTTAAAAGGTTGTTTCTTAGGACAATAGGTGCGAAAGTGAAATTGATGATATGTAGTGACCCAACTCAAAACACACTAAAAATGCATCTATTATGAGAAACAATTATTTTCCTTTCAATGAATTCTATCTAAAGGAAGAGTTGAGAAATGCAATATTTTAAAACAATTCGTTCCTTCAAACAAGAATAAATGAAAAGAAATCTAATGTCATGAGAACTCAAAATGATCTAATTCTCAAATAAGAAATCCCTTTATAATTCAATATCGAAACTACCAACAAAGTTTTTCTTCAAAATAATACTATAATTTCTAGAAATAACACTCAAAGCTAAAAACACTAATTTTGAGATCTAAAAATTATAAAGACTAAATATGAACTAAAAATTTAAATATTTTGAGGATGTCTTGCTTAGCTTGTTATCTAACTAAGAAATTCTTTGCTTGGATCAACAAGAACTCAAAAAACACCCAATTTTGTTTTTTTAAGTGAAATTCCAAACTTATCAACAAAAGTTTCTCAAAGATTTGCAAATGAGAAAATGGGATCTAAATCTCATAAAAAAATTTCTGCTATGGTTTCAAACTCAGCAAGAAAGAAAGGAAATACCAGTGATCTAAAGGTATACCAAGGTTTCTATTCTTTGAGAGGGATAAAGACAAAGCAAAAATCATTATAACATGCAGATCTTTCAGGAAATCATTCAAAACTAAAAATGTTGAAATAAACTCTTAATCAAAGCTTTCTGACAGAAGATGCAAGTCTGGGTATTCACTGAGAATCTAACAAACTAATCCAGAAAAGAGGATTTTAAGATTTTAAAAAAAAATTCACAAGGTCCACAGGATTCAGTGTAAACCAGTGTGGTCCCGCACTGTGTATACAAGAAAAGTGCAGAGATGCCCACACTGTTTATAAAAGAAAAGAGCAGACACCAGAAAAATGAAAGAAAAAATAAAAAACTCTAAATCGTTTCTCAGGGATTCTACAGGGATAAACTACCCAAGCCAGTATAAATCAATCAAAATCAGAAAAAATAAATTCACAAGTCAAAAATAAAAGAAATCAAAGTTCAAGATCCATTCCCCAGCGGAGTCGCGATTTTTTTGGACGGATAAGTCGTTCTTGCGGACAAGACATACCTCCCAAGTTTTCTACGGACAACTAGCAACAAACAAACAAATAAAAAATATTTTCTCTAGATATTGTTTGACTTGGAATTAATTATAATAGGGTTTTAGTAACCTACTTGTAGTCCAGCACTGATCTTCTTTCCAGTGGCTTGAAGAAAGTCATTGTTAAGGATCTGCAATCAAAAACACAAGAAAATATCAAAATCACTTGCATAATAAAATTAATTCATGAATCAAACATCTATCAAGATAATCAAGGAATTCAAGAATTGAGATAATTAATTAAATAACCCATTGATTAAACATAGCCCCAAGGGATATCTCAAATGGTCGAGTTCCGGTTGCTAAAGTACCTTGCCATATGGAAGGTCATGGGGTCAAATCTCCTCGACGCCCTTGGGGTTAGGCCCCGAAATTAAAGTTGATGGCTGAACCCTTCGGGTGGATCTACCAGATTATTACCCGTGGATGTAGCGGCCACTCAGTGACCGTGAACCACAGTTGAAAAAACCCATTGATTAAACATGATAAATAAGTTATTTAACTAAAGAACTCATTGAGAAAAAAATATTCATTTGTATTAACTTAAATAAAGAAGAGCCTTACAACCGTGTCCGCCTTGATGTCATACAAGCCTTCCTGGGGTTCGGAACAGGCGTTTCCTTTACTCTGACAATATTTTCACTCTCTCAACTAAAATGAACATGGGTGTGTAATCATTCCCACATAGTGATTAGTTAAGAGAGTATGAGTCTCTACAGCATTTCTCCTCAAAAATTCTCAAAGTCTAACTCACTAAGTCCAACCTTTGAAGCTGCACTATGGCTTCAATTTATAGGAAAAAAGAGGAGGTTATGGTTCCACATAAGAAGGGATATAATTCTCTTTTCAAGGGATTGGGCTCCATAAATCAAGGGGTAGGCTCCCATAATGGACGAATGAACATACATGATAGGAGCGAACCTTCGACCAGATAACTGCTTCTAGAAGCTTCCATATTTGACTGCTCGGCTTCTAAATGTTACTTTCTGCCTTTGTTTTACCTTTTACAGGGGTCTTCACCTTTAATGAATAAGAAGTGCATTTAGCTTCGCATGATTTAGAGCAAAAAAGTGTGGCACCGTAGGAAATGTTAAGAGAAAGTGTGATACAAGTGTTTTTCAGACTTTTATGAGCTTTTCTCTCAATTTCAAGGCTTGATTTTAGGAACTTTGATGTTATAGACTTTCAGGGGAGCATTAAAACATCATGGTGACAAATTTCAGTGTAATAGGAGCAGGATATCCTATCAAAATATTGCTCGAAGAATCGCTCGAGCGACAGAGGAACGAAATGATGGAAAAATTTTCCCAGATCCTTTGGTAGGTGCCAACCAGTCACAAATCTTCATCCAACAGTCACTTCAGAGGCATCACCCCCTTCAAGGTACAAATTAACTTCGATATCCAAATATTCTAATTTCCAATGTTGTAGATAAATGTCTAAATATATTGGAAGGTTATTTTTCGGTCCATAATTTCTTTAACGGGAAGAAGATTACTTTTGCATTTCTTAAATCCACCTCCCATGTCAAGAACTGGTGGGAAAATTACTTTAAGAAACAAGCCAAGGAACCCTCTCTATTTTCATTTGTACCCTATTGGAACCCTTTTTGAGATGTTATCAAGGAACAATATTTCCCTTTTGGGAGGTATGACGACAAGTACATACAATGGGCTATGTTGTGGAAACAAAGGGAGCAAGATGTGCATGAGTTGACAAATATTTTCCATACCCTGTGCACAAAGTTGGGTATCAAAGGTTCTAATAAATATTTGGTGCTCAAGTATTGCATTTGTTTACAAAAATACATTCAGGAGGAAATGGAGTTCCCATACATCTCCTCGCTTAGTGCCACATACCAATATGCTGCTAATATTAAGCAGAAATTCAAGAAGAAGAAGTGATACTTTGGATTTGCTAACCCAAAGCAGATAAAATTCACCCCCAAAAAACATAGAAAGGGGCAAAGCCAAGTCGCGACCCCCCAAGAAAATGCCTCAAAGTCACAAACAAATAATAACAGGAAGGTGAATATGGACATTGGCAAGTGGTGTGAGTTCCATAAAACTCCCACTTACAACAAAAACGAATGTTGTGCAAAGCATGTGCTAGTGGCCTAACTAAAAAACTCAGAGATTGATTAATTCTTTGATTCTGATTCGGAACCTGACAAGGGAACCAACAAGGGAAATTATATCATTGACACAAAACCCACTGCAATGGTAGTCACCACTAAGCTCCAAAAGGCAATAATTGATGATCTAGAGGAGGGAGAGTGCCTATTCCACTCGAAAATGTGGGTAAAGGGTTCGCTGATGTAGCTCATCGTTGACAGTGGGAGCAATAAGAACCTAATCTTAGCCAAGGTCATTAAGGGATTGAAACTTCCAACAATGCCACACCGACAGCCATACACCATCAGGAGGCTCCACCAAGGGCAAGATCTTTGTGTCAGACAATAGTGTTGCCTGCCTTATAGCATCAATCCCTTTGCAAACGAGGTATTGTGCGATGTTTCCCCTCTAGAAGTATGATATGTTTTATTAGGTTAGCCATACCTATGGAAGTGTCATGTTGTATATGAATCCAAATCACATTATTTTATAATTACTTTGGGTCATAAATTGTACAGGATACCATAGGTATTGCCACCTACCTCCTTTTCTTTGATCTCTACAAAACAATGCAGAAATATAATTTCCCAAATTGGAAAATTTGTCTTCCTTATGATTCGCCCTTGGACCAAGAGGAATATTGTGGCCACATCCACAACCTCCATACAGGGTTTCTCCACATGGCAGCAGTTTATGGACAAGGTCGTGGAGGAGTACAAGGACATCTTCTCCTCACTCACAAGGTTACCCCTACACTATCAGGTCAAGCACTCCATTGATCTTACCCTGGGTGTGCCACTACCTAATGGACCGATTGACGACGCTCTATTATGGAGAATGATGAAATCAAGCTAAATATTCAAGAGTTGTTGCAAAAAGGGCACATGAGGCCAAGTTCCTCACCTTGTGGGAGTCTGATCATGTTGGTACAGAAGAAGGACAAAACCTGGAGGCTCTATATTAACTATCGAGTGCTGAATAAGATAATTTTCTGGAATATGTATCCAATACCATATATTTATGACCTTCTAGACTAGATCAAGGGGGGGAAATATTTCAGCAAGTTTGACTTGAGGTATGGTTATCACTAGGTACCAATATAACCCTTTGATGTGTGGAACTCTGGCTTCAAATCCAAGGAGGGCCTTTTCTAATGCTTGGTCATGCATTTCAGGTTGAAAAATTCCCCTGCAACCTTCATGAGGTTGAAGGAAAACATCTTGTGACCATTCACCAACTCATTCGTGGGAGTGTACTTGGACGCTAACTTGATCTTTAGCCAGAGTTGGGAAGAGATCCTACACCATATTTGACAGATCCTCCTAACCTTACAATAACAAAAATTATGTGCCAATTTAGAGAAATGTAGTTTTGGTATGACCCAGGTTCAATATTTGGGGTACATCATTGATGATCAGGGTGCACATATGGACTGAGCCAAGATACAGTTTGTTTAGGATTGGAAAACCCCAACCACTCTAATAGAGTTCCGCAACTTTCTGGTTCTTTCTAATTTCTATCGCAAGTTTGTGTTGGAATTCTCCCATGTCACTTGGGCTTTGAGTCAAGTCACCAAGGGTGGAGTGAAAGAAAATTTATTTTGGTTTGAATCCCAACATAAGGAATTTTTTGAGTTGAAGCATCACCTCTACTCTACACCAGTGCCCACATTACCAAACATGAAGCAAGAATTTGAAATTGAGATAGATGCCTCTGGCTATGTTATTGGTGGAGTTATTACCTAGTAGGGGCATCCGGTAGAATATTACAATGAGACACTTTCAGATACAATCCATAAGTATCCCACCTATGATAAAGATATTTATTTCATTGTGAAGGTCTATCGACAATGGAAACATTACATTTTGGGGAAGGAAATAGCCATCCACACATACCACCAACCACTATAGTTCATACAAACACAAGGAAAGTTTCAAAACAGTCACCATCATAAATGGTCTGCATATATGCAACAATTCCATTTGAACATTAAGTACAAGAAGGGAAAAACCAATAATTTTGTAGACTTCCTCAGCCAACTGCCAGTTATGGAACTGACCAATGTGCTCAACTCTTGTGGAGACGAGACTTTGGGATGGCCGCATCTTTATAACAGTGATTCAGAATTCAACACCACATACCAGATGCTCCTGGAAGGCAAGAAAGTTCAATACTTTCAACTCTAGGACACACTTTTATGCCACATGGGATACCTCCATGTTCCTTCAAGCTAACGTTCCAAGATGATTTGGGAGGTGCACTATAGTCGATTCACTGGACATTTTTGGGTAGAAATAATAGGGGCAATGCTGCAGAAGTATTTTTATTGGTCGAACCTTTGACAGGTTGTTGGGAAGTACATAATATATTGCACTCCCTGTGCTATTTTCAAACCTACAATCAAGAAGAAAGGCTGATATACTCATGTTCCTAGTCCTAGATGGCCCTAGAAATTCATTTCCATTGATTACATATTAGTCCTTTCTTCGACCAAGAATGGAAATGACTTTGTTTTCCTAGTCATCGATAAATTCTATAAGATGGCCATTATGGTGGCCTGAACGAAGAGTATAATAGCATATGCCACTGCCAAACTCTTATTTGAACCAATATGGGTACACTTTGGGATCCCACAGTCCATTATCTTAGATTGGGATTGCAGGTTCCTAAGTAAATTTTGGTCAAGCCTCTAGTCATTGTTGGATACCAAGCTTACTACGTCCATGACCTTCCAACCCCAAACTAAAGGCTAAAAAAAGTTCATCAATAGGACGATTGTGCACATACTATGCATGTACAACTTGAAGCATCCACACATAGGTGACGAAATCCTCCCCTATGTAAAACATAGCTACAACAGAGCTCTCCAAAGATCAATTGGTCATAACCCCTTTAAGGTGGGTTTGGGATTCCAGCCACTATGTCCCATTGATGTTTCCATACCACTTGTAGCTACTCAAGTAGATTCAACTCATATCTAGTCCGAAACTAATATAGATACTAAATTCATTGAACACATTCATCACATCATCCAGAAGGTCCATGACATATTGGATAGAGTAAATGCTAATTACAAGTAATGTCATGATCAAAATTAGGTGTAATACAATAGGAGAAACTTTCCCACCTGACAAACATGCCTTACACAACATCAACAACACCTCCAGGAGATAACCCAACCTCCTAGACCCCTGAAACCTGAGGGGGAAATGATTTTTGAGCCTTATCTGTGGGCATGTAAGTGTAAGGGAATGGCCATAAGCCCATAGGCATAGGAATTACAAGGCAAGGTCATGTCCAGGGCCCCAAAATTTCATTTTTCTCGCAAATTCGGGATTTGTGCCACGTTTTTAGCCCCAACCCTAGTTCACTTCCCATAAATTCATGAAACTTTAGGAGAGGATAAATAACATTAAAAAAAAGGTATGGAAGCAATCATATCATCAAGAACTCATATAAACCCATTCCGGCCATGACATGCATTTTATCAAACATGTCGCAAACATTGCATCTACAGGTATAAAAGATAGATTTAAACATGGGGATCTATTACTTATTTGAGAATCACTAAGGAGCATTTCTCCCCTACATCATAAACTAAAATACATAATATTTTACCATAGATACATTGTGTATTCATTGATAAGTAAAAACATGGGTAGAGCCATACATCATCACTAATCAAATACATGCTTATAACCAGCATAATAACAACATAAATACAATGGATAAAACAAAAATAAAATCCATACATAAACCAATATATTTTCATACCAAATACCAAAGGAATGAGCTCTTAATGATTGAATGTGAAAACCAACTAGATATGGGAATTCCACATTCCACCCGACCATAGATTGGTTGAGCCATGTCTCACTTGAGCCAATCACCCTTGTGCCATATTCCAAGCATGAGGGACTTTATCAAACACATCAATCAACACCAAACCAAGGCTCCAGAGACCAAACCGTCTCAACCCAAAACCAATGATTCCACCTCACGGCCGTACATCACTAACCATCACAGATTGATCTCTATCCAAGCTATTCCAGGGCTCTAGAGTGTTTGTTCCAACTAGGGATTCTGGGACTAGTAACTAAACCGCAATTATTACAGGGCTTCCAAAGTGTTTCTCCAACCAGGGTTCCAGGACTAGTAACTCAACCCACCTAGGGCTTCTAGAGCATTTTTCCAACCAAGGCTTCTAGAACTAGTAACTCAACCCACATTTTTCCACTGGGATTCCAGAGTGTTTGTCCAACCAAGGCTTCCAAGAACTAATAACTCAACCCACAGCTAAATGAATCATGAGAACCAAGCAGAAAACAATCAATGGAAATAAACACGCAATACCATGGTTATCCAGGAAATGGCAAGGCTAGGAAATACACATGCATACACCATGCATGCAAAAAATAGTGAGGAAAACATAAATGAAACTCGGTAACTGCAATCAAATCTTGTTGTAGTTGTTGATCTTAATTTCCACCTACATTATCCTTCTCTTCCTTTGCCTTCTTGCTCCAAATCACCAAGAATCCACACTCTCCAAGAATGCTCCAAGAAAACTCTAAGTATCCAAGAGTATGAGAGAGAGAGAGAGAGAAAGAGAGATAATAATGAGATATCTCCAAAAATGCACTTGTAATGTTCCAAATTTTTAGCTTCCAAGATAAATGGAACATTAGAGTTAGCAGCAGTTATAGTCGGCAAATAAATGGGTAGAAAAGCCCATAAGTCTCCTAAGGAGGATAAAAAAACTCCAAGTGTGAAAGGATACATTCTTTCAAGCTCAATTAAACACCTCTATGTGTGAACAAGGACAAAATTCAGCTGCTTTGACTTGGTCAACTGCGCAGTCTTGGAGGAGAAGAAACCCTAGGAAGAATAACGCAATTTTGGAGGGAAGTGCATATTTGGATAGAGGAGACCTAATTGGGTGGGCCCAAAGACAAGAAAACTCATATTCTATATGAGGAAGAGGATGGGAGCATTTTTATTTATGTTTTAGATCATTATTCATGTCTCTCTTGACATTTGCTTACTCTTGTTGTTTAGCAGAGTAGCGGTGTTGTTTAGCACTTGGGTGTTCTCGAGCAGGAATCCCACCTCTTCCTTTGAGAAGCCTCATTGGGAGAGCTTGCATTCATCATTCCACATTAGGTTTTCAGGCCAAGCTTCAGCCATCTTCATCAGCGCAGTTTCTTGGGGATATTGTGCAGTGTTGCTGGGTGCAGCAGTGGAAGGGATTGAAATCCCACTTTCTGAGCTAATATTTTGTTGGAGGGAGATTTCCTTTCATCCAGAGATATTTTTGGAGGGTCTTGGAGCAGATTTCAGATCATTGTTATCAAACCACACACTTCCCAGAGTTTCCAGCGTAGTTGTAGCTGGGAACTGCGTTATTTTCGGAGGCATATTTCATTGCAGGGTTTGGTGGCTTCTTTGTGGTTTTTCCTTGTGATTGAGAGGTTCATTCTCTCATGGGAGGAAGCATTTGAATGATCTGCATGATATCAGATTTCTATCAGCCTCTTACACTCTCATGCTTCATGTTGCAGTGAGTATTCAGAAATTTCTGAATATTACATTTTGTATTCAGAGTGTTTGACAAGAAACCCTTGCCGAGTTGTCTTTCTTTTTGTATAAGGAGACTAGATCTCATTCCTTGAGAATTTTTTATTAATATATTAGTAGATCTATTTTTTCCTTCATTTTATATGTATAAACCCCCTCATAAAATTCGCAGTCCATCAAGCAGCAACTCCGGTATTTTGCAGTCTTGGGGTTTTAGCACTTTCTGGCAATACTAGTAGTGGGAGATATGTTTAGCCCACCTATTTTGCTTTGTTTCAGCTCTATTCTTGGATTTAGATTGTTTATTTTTGTATATATAGGATCCAAGAGTTCATTTCAGTATTTTATTGCATGCATGGCTAGAAATGCGTTTTTTCTTCTTGCTTTCTGAGTTTTCCCAAGGAGGAATATTTACATAGCTATAGACAGAGCCTAAGAAGGGGCCAGCTAGCCTCCGGATCTCATCCTCTTTTAGGAGATTACATATCTGGTAAATTCCCACTCAGTCCATCTCTGAAATAGCCTTGTTCATATTTCCGACAAAGGAATTCTTCAGTGGTGTAAAAGCTGTTGATTTCCATTTCGGAACATTACAGTGGTATCATAGATTCGAACTTGGCTCAGCCTGTGAATTTCAAAATTTAGAAGCAGAGGGCTCAAGGATTAATAATATGAGTTTACTCTCATCCATATTCAGATCTCAAAAAAAAGAGGGAAAATGCTTTTAGATTCCAAGGGGGTCTCAAAGAAGAAGAGGTTGCAATGAGATCTCAAGCCATTGCATTTCAGAGAAAGAAGAGGTGGACAGAAACATAGAAGCTTCAGTATGTGCAGAAGGAAGGGAATATAAGCTGACAAAGATTCTTCCACAATTTATGTAGAGCTTTCAAGAAGAGTTGAAGAACACAAGATTGGAGATGGGCTCTCCAAAGGAGGATGAATCTAGAGCAGAATCTAGATTTGCACATGGTGAGGAGGAGCATGCAGCTGCACACCATAGTGCACAGTGCAGTCAAGGGCCCAGATCTATCTTGAGATGGAGGGATGGAGCTGACATCTTGCATTTCACATTGCCGGAGGCAAGACCTTCAGTTCATATTCCTGAACAAGAGGACATGGGGATCACCTTTTCACAAAGGGATCGAATTGTTGATATGTTGCCTACACACATTGATGGAGAAGAAGGAAACAACAGTGTCACATCTAGAGCACATCCAGTGCCTCATGCAGAGGGAAGAGGAGCACATGCTCCCATGAGAGGGATTCTTATATCTTTGCAAGAAGTTCCCCAGGATATCATACATAGGGGTCCAAGCACAATCAGTGAGCAGCATGATTGTGCAACATTGCAGCTGGAAGGAGAAGGAAGGGAGGAATAGTAGCATCATTTGATGAGGAGCACACACCCTTCTCTATTTCAGAAAGCCAATGCAAGAAGGAGGCAGACTGATTTGCGCAGTCAGGGCAGGGGCAAGGTTGCCCAATCATATATACAGTCTACTCTTCACATTGATGTCACACTCCATGGAGGCATTCCACCTGGGAGGCTACCTAATCTTCAGTTGATGAGAGATTTCTTGTCTTTGGGTTCACCACTCTTGGATTTTAGAGAGATGAAGAGTTTTGAGGAGAAATTTGGCATGGGGGATGTCAAAGCAGTAGGCAGTAGCATGAGTGGAGCTTCACATGCCAGATCACCAGCGCTGTCATTGAGGAGGATTGATCCATATTGGAGATCTCAGCTTTTGGTAGAGTACTCCAAGGATATTGGTGCATGCATGATTCTTGATGACCCTGATGGAGGTTATAGATACATGGTAGAAGATGCGGTAATCTATTCCTATGGCAAGATCTTCTTGACTAGATCTTCTAGTCTCAAGGAGAAGTTGCTACATGCATCACATGAGGACTTCTCTTCTATGCACTTTGATGCATATTTCCAGTTGATGGAGGAGTTCACTTGGGAGGGCATCCAGCATGACATATATTAGCATATGGAGAGACGCATAGCCCATATGGTGAGAGATAGGATGTCACAGCCACCTTCCTACTCATTGGGAGTGAGGGAGAATTTCCAGTTGAGCCATTTCATCTCAAGACCTCAAGTACATGATGGAGGAGTATAATTTCACATTTTGTATTGTACTTCTTTTCATTATTTGAGCAACATGATGTATCGTTTCTTCTTCTTGCATATTATATGATGATGTACTTGCAGCTACTTGTAGCATTGATTTTGTCTATATTTTTTATGAGCTGTGGGGGAAGCCATATGTCTCTTGGTGTGCACCAATGACACCATATTGTAACTTCATGTTCTCATCTTATGAGATGACTATGGAAGCAAACAAGTGGCTAGAAAAGCACTTGTTATTTCTTGTTTTGATGCAGGCCAAGGAGGCACTGCATTGGTTCCATGAGAGGGACCCAAATTCGCCCTCCGGTTGCCATTTGGAAACTTGTTCTTATTGTATCTTGCTTCTATGTATTGATGTTGTATCTTTGTTTAAAGGAAGCTTGTATGAGGGAGAGATGAGGCAGCAAAAAAAGTTTTTGTTGTTATGGTTGCACTTGGGAGAGTATGGGCAACATTCCTCCCATACTTTTCATGATATTTCTGAAGAGAAGAAAGGCACATTCATGGAGCAAGGAGGCTACCCTTCAGCATTGAGGGATCATGAGGGATTTCCATGTTGGAAGGATATATTCTCACATAGCAGCATCATGGTGGATGGCTTTGGCAAGTGGAATGTCAAAGGGAGAATTCATGGAGCCTTATTACAAAGGCCTACAATGCTGTCACATAGGAGAATGTTCTTAAGGATGAGATATTCCAAAGGGAGGAGGTATCACTTCTTCTTGCAGATTTTTATGAGCATATTCTCATGGGAGGAATTATTGGAGGATCTCACTTTCATCCCATTCACTATGTATGGTAGAGAATTCATTTCTGTACTTTTTGATTACTCTATTGAGTATTTGTACTTTCTCACCATGTTTGCATAGTGCATTGCTCCTCAAAAGAGCAAGAGTATTTTTGGGTTTCATGGTCACTTTAGGGACAATGTTTATGATGATAGTAGACCATATATACATGACCTTGGGCAAGTGTATTGTTATTCTATATATGTACAGCTGATAGACATTGATTCTTTCTTTCCCATGTTGGGAGGACATACATATTCAGCTTGTAACTTGTTGCAGGAACACTTGCCATATGACATTCTCAAGCAGCAGTTGGGAGAACTGCGTTGTATCCACCAGTAAGACCATATGTATCATCCAAAATTTCACATAACCTTCATCCATTTTCTGATTTGGATTCCATGTGGTGATGATGTGCCATTCATCTTGAATGGAATGGTTTGGGTTGGCATGACCCATGATCTTGGAGGAAGAGTCTTTGGAGGCTCAATCTTCTTCTTTCCATTGGAGGGAAATAATGTTTCAGCCCAATATCAACATAACCTCTACACTTATCATGAGTGGAGAGGAGGACATCGTGGGATAGGCCCTCTTGCCTATCATGTTCACTTATTCAGCCCACCTTCATTTCGGGAGCACAAGGTGGAAGAGACTTTTCATGAGTTACCATATTGGAGGGTGACTCACTTCATTTGGATGATTGCATGGATGAGGGAGGCACCCATTCACCATGTTGATAATCACTCCTACTTTGTGGAGGCCATGAGACAGCTGGCATGATTCCATTCACACTTTCCACCTTTGATTGATGCAGACACTTTTGGTTTTGCACCCTTGGGAGGAAGCATTGGATGAAAGTTACTGGCAGATTTTCTTGATGCAGTGATGGAGGCTATTGACGGAGGCCACATGATGAGGAGGGGAGATATTTTTCTCTCCTTATGCATTTTCTTGAGGACAAGCAAAGATTTTGGAGGGGAGGACTGTAATGTTCCAAATTTTTAGCTTCCAAGCTAAATAGAACATTAGAGTTAGCAGCAGTTATAGTCGGCAAATAAATGGGTAAAAAATCCCATAAGTATCCTAACAAGGATAAAAACACTCCAAGTGTGAAAGGAGACATTATTTCAAGCTAAATAAAACACCTCTATGTGTGAACAAGGATAAAATGCAACTTCTTTGACTTGGTCAACTGCGCAATCTTGGAGGAGAAGAAACCCTAGGAAGAATAACGCAATTTTGGAGGGAAGTGCATCTTTGGATAGAGTAGACCTAATTGGGTGGGCCCAAGTACAAGAAAAATCATATTCTATATGAGGAAGAGGATGGGAGCATTTTTATTTATGTTTTAGATCATTATTCATGTCTCTCTTGACATTTGCTTACTCTTGCTGTTTAGCAGAGTAGTAGTGTTGTTTAGCACTTGGGTGTTCCCGAGCGGGAATCCCACCTCTTCCTTTGAGGATCCTCATTGGGAGAGATTTCATTCATCACTCCACATTAGGTTTTTAGGCCAAGCTTCATCCATCTTCATCAGCACAATTTCTTGGGGATATTGTGTAGTGTTGCTGGGTGCAGCAGTGGAAGGGATTGAAATCCCACTTTCTGAGCTAATCTTTTGCTGGAGGGAGATTTCCTTTCATCCAGAGATCTATTTGGAGGGTCTTGGAGCAGATTTCAGATCAGTGGTATCATACCACACACTTCCCAGAGTTTCCAACACAGTTTTAGCTAGGAACTGCGTTATTTTGGGAGGTAGATTTCATTGCAGGGTTTGGTGGCTTCTTTATGGTTTTTCCTTGTGATTGAGAGGTTCATTCTCTCATGGGAGGAAGCCTATGAAGGATATGCATCAGATCAGATTTCTATCAACCGATTACACTCTCATGCTTTATGTTGCAGTGAGTATTCAGAAATTTCTGAATATCACATTTTGTATTCAGAGTGTTTGACAAGAAACCCTTGCCGGGTTGTCTTGATTTTTGTATAAGGAGACTAGATCTCATTCCTTGAGAATTTTTTATTAATATATGAGTATATATACTTTTTCCTTCATTTTCTATGTATAAACCCCCTCATAAACTGCGCAATCCATCAAGCATAAACTTCGGTATTTTGCAGTCTTGGGGTTTTAGCACTTTCTGGCAATAATAGTAGTGGGAGATCTGTTTAGCACACCTACTTTGTTTTGTTTCAGCTCTATTCTTGGATTTAGATTTTTTATTGCTGTATACATGGGATCCAAGAGTTCATTTCAGTATTTTATTACATGCATGGCTGGAAATGCATTTTTTCTTCTTGCTTCCTGAGTTTTCCCAAGGAGGAATATTTACATAGCTATAGACAAAGCTTGAGAAGGGGCCAGCTAGCCTCTGGGTCTCATCCTCTTTTTAGAGGTGACATATCTGGTAAATTACCACTCATTCCATCTCTGAAATAGCCTTGTTCATATTTCCGACAAAGGAATTCTTCAGTGGTGTAAAAGCTGTTGATTTCCATTTCAGAACATTACAGCACTGACCAAAGGTACCAATTGATCCTCAAAATCCTTTTAATAGAAGAGGCCTCTATTTTCTTCATTTTCCATTATTTTCCTTCAATTTCCTTCTCACATGCAACATGTGACCTTTCATCTCCCTTTTCTCCTAATTTCCATTATTTTCGTAAATAAATGTGCCAAAAATACTTTTTGTCTCTTTAATGCCTTAGCCATAGCTTTTACCAATTTCCTTAGCCATAATAAACCATATGAACACCCACAGTAGGATGTTTTTCCCAACATTCAACTTGGAATACGTGTCCCATCAACTGTGGTTATTATTTTAAGTTTATTACATAGAAAATTCATGAGGGTTGTTACAAAACCCTCCCCGTTGGGGGACAACATCCTCAGTGTTCAATCACACATATACCTCAGCAAAATCGCTGAAAATAAAACATACTACCTATGAAGCTTTATAACATAGCTCGATGCAGTATTTACAATGATCACCCCGCTGAAAAGAAAACCAACATGACAACTATAATGACATGACACCATACCGCTTATTGGAGCTTTATAACATATCTCATGGTGGTATTTACATTGATATACATATGTACATACATCCAACCATCACACCAAACATATACCAAAACATTGCCAAAACATATGCTAACAAAAACCAATATCAGCCCAAAAATACTTTGCCTCAACTGAGAAACAAGGAAGGAAACATGGCCCACATCTAATCTTCCATCTCCCATGTAGCTTCATTGGGCCCAAATTGCTTCCATTTCACTTTAACTTGCTCGATTTCTCAATTCCGGAGCATGAGCACCTTTTTCTGCAAAATGCACTATGGTTCCCACTGGAACTCTCCTTCTTGCTCCACCTGTAATACAGAGGAGTCAATAACATGATCAATATCTTTAACATATTTCTTAAGAAAAAATATATGAAAAACATCATGGACTTTAACTGTGGAAGGTAGTGCAAGTCGATAGGCTACCAGTATGATACTCTGAATAATCCTGAAGGGTCCAAAAAACTTGGGTGCCAGCTTGGAATACTACCCAATCTGAAAGGAGCTCTTCTTGGGCTTGATACGCAAGTACACATTATCCCCAACTTGGAACTCCTTGAACAATATGGTCCTGTATACATAACCCTTCTATCTATCATGCGCTGCTTTCAAGTTCTTCTTAATCACCTACATTTCATGTTCCATTTATGTCAACATATTTGGTCCAATCAGTACCCTGTTAACTGGATTATTCCAACCTATAGGAGTGTTGAAACGATGCCCATACAATGCCTCAAATGGATTCATCTTCAATTACTTCTAATACATGTTATTGTAGGAAAACTATACCAGTGGAAGGTACTCTTATCACTTGCGATGATGATGCATCACATACATCCTCAACATATCCTCCAATATCCTATTGACCCTCTTAGTATATCAATCTTTCTGAGGATGATAATTTGTGTTGAAGGCCAACTTAGTTCCCAAACCTAAAAACAACACCTTCCAAAACTTGGAAGTGAAATTTACGTCCCTGTCGGACACAATCATCTTCAGAACATCATGTATTCTGACTGTCTCTCATAAACACTTGTGCTACATCTCTAGTTGAATGTGTAGCCTTCACCGATATGAAATGTGAAACCTTTGTCAAACTTTCCACCATAACCATGATAGAATCATGATGTCTAATTGTCTTGGGAAAACCTATGATGAATTCCATGGAAATGACCTCCAATTTCCACTCTAGAATCACAATCGGTTGTAGCAGTCTACCTGAATGTTTACACTCCTCCTTGACCATTTGAAAATCCAAACATCTAGCTAAAAACTCCGCCACATCCCTCTTTAGGCTAATCCAATATTAGAATATCTTCACTACAGTCAAATTATTATGGTAGCATGGGTTACCCGAATATCGTTTCGTATGAAACTCCCTTAAGATAATCTTCTTAAGCTCATTGTTATCTGGTACATATATCTTGTCTCTAAATCTAACCAATCCATCTATTGTGAGACGGTAGTCCAAATCCTGTATACCTGCACCTATTCCTGTACATGTACCTATACCACTACCTGTATTTGTACCTGCACATGTACTATCACCTGTACATGTACCTGTACCAAGAATTGTACCTATACCAAGACCTGTACCTGTAACAACACCCATACATGTACCTGTGCCAACACCTGTACATGTACTCTGTTGCAACCTATGCACAATCTCCATATACCTTTGATCTAGTTGGCCTGCCTGCAAGGTCATATTCTATAAGTCTATCATATAGGAGCTCATATCTGCTATATGATTTACCTATACCTTCTTGCTAAGAGAATCTGTGACCCTATTTTCCTTTCCCTTGATGTACCTGATCTCGAAGTCAAGCTCACTAATCGTGGCCAACCATCTAGCCTGCCTAGTGTTCATATTTTTCTCATCAAACAATTACCTCGACCCAATGTGATCACTCATAAGTACAAACCACCTGCCAAAAAGACAGTTCCTCCACATCTTTAGTGCATGTAATCGTTGTTAGCTCAAGATCATGTGTCAGGTAGTTTTTCTCATGCTCATTTAGCGTTTATTACTCATAGCATACCACCTCTCCATCCTACATAAGGACTCCATCGATCCCTCTTTTGCAAGCATCTATACACACTACAAACTCCTTTTATGGATATGCAATTTTTAACAATGGAGCATGTGTCAACAACTGCTTAAGATGCTAAAAAATAACCTCACACTCCTTTTTCCAATCAAAATTATTACACTTCCTTTACAATGATGTAATCGGATAAGAAATATGTGATAATTTCTTGATGAACCTCCTGTAATAACCTGCCAATCCGATGAATGATATCATCTCATATACACTCTTAGGAGATACCCACTCATGGCCCTTATCTTTTCTGGATCTATTGCAATTCCCTCCTTGGAGACAACATGTCCCAAGTAGTGTATCTTAGTCTTGAAGAAACTGCATTTGCTAAGGTTAGCATACAACTAATGCTCTCTCAACAACCTCATTACCGCTGCCAAATTATCAGATGTACTTCCTCATTTTTAGAATACATCAATATGTCATCAATAAACACAATCACAAAATTTTCCAAATAAGGATGCAACACATTGTTCATCAAACACATAAATGTAGTTGGGGCATTAGTCAACCTGAATGGAACTACAAAAAACTCATAATTCTCGTACCTGGTCTTGAATGGGGTCTTGTAGATGTCATACTTTTTAATGCATACATTATGGTAGCTCGATCTCAAGCCGATCTTATAGAACACTACTACTCCCTTCAGTTGATCAAACAAATCATCTATCCTCGGTAATGGGTACTTATTCTTGATTGTCACTTTGTTCAAATGCCTGTAGTAAATGAAAAATCTTAGAGTTCCATATTTCTTCTTCACGAATAACACCAGTGCACCCCATGGCAATACACTTGGTCTATTATACCCCTTGTCAAGCATTTATTTCAGCTACAACTTTAACTCTACCAACTCAGGTGTGCTCATCTTTTAAGGTGTGTTTTATGTTGGAGCTACCCCTGGCATCAACTCAATAGAAAATTCTACTTCCCTGTGTGGGGGGAAATCTGAAATATATGTTGGAAGAACATCTTGAAATTGTTGTAAAACTGGATACCTGCTCAGCACATCTACATCGTCAGCTTCCTCACCTTTTTCACTAGAGATATGAACTGAAAATAGTACACACCCTTTCCTAAGACTGCGCTTGGCCTGAATGGTTGTCACCATCCTAACTGATGTGATTTTCCTCTTTCCCTGCAAGACTCTTGGTTCCCCATTTTCATCCAAACACTCAGTAGATTTCACTACAACAAAAAAGGACATTGGTGAGGGTTATGCTTGTGATGGACCTTTAAGGTCCATCACCAATGTCACATATGGTGATGGTCCTTAAAAAAGCGTCGTTGTAAGTGTATATAGTGATGGTCCTTTAAGGTTCGTCACCAAAGCCATTTTCAATGACACTTTTGGTGAGGGTCGTTAAAGGCCCATCACTAATTCTCTCTTTGGTGACACTTCTAGTGACAAACTTTTAATGACCCTCGCCAATGCTCTTTTTGTTACTTTTGGTGACGGTCAAAACATGTTCGTCAGTGACTTTTGTTACTGAGAGCTCTATCAGCTAAGCTTTGTATGAGAGTGTTTCATGATCCATTGATATACATAATATATGATAGTTGGGGTTTTTAGCTTTAATTTCTCGGTAAAAACATCTTGTTATGTGCGATTTTTTTTTCTTCATGTGTTTGCAATTGGAAATTTAATTTCTACAAAGAATTAAGTAGAAGGATTATGTATTTAACAGTGGATTTAATTATTAGATCAGGAGAGTCTGGTAATACATCACACAATATTGTTTAAATTTCTGCATGGTATCAGAGCGGAAGATATTGCAATATTGAAGTAGTGCTGAGTTTTGTTGGTGGAACAATTCGAATTTGCTACAAGAATTTCTTAGTGCGATAGTTGAGTAAACATAGAAATGGATTTTAATGGTTTGCGGTTGGATTATGCACTCGAGGCCAGCTCGAAATACATTTCATGGTAGGATAGGATGGAGGCAGTGCTTGAAGATAATGGCTTGAAGGAATTCATTGACGGTGATGCTCCTAAGCCCACTTCGACGGATGCTGCATTACATGATGCCTGGCAAAAGAAACTAGCGAAGACGAGAAGGATTATGTTGGAAGGTGTGAGAGACCATATTGTCTCAAGCCTTCATGGGAAAGCCACTCCATTTGCAATGTGTAAGGCTTTGAAATATCTTTTCCAAAGAAGCAGTGGCCATCGGAAGTTGGTGTTGAAAGATGAACTCAGAAAAATCAAAATGGAAAAGGGCGACAATATTCCAAAGTATCTCACAAAGTTTTTCCAATGTCGGGATGAGTTGCGGAGTGTGGGAATTACAATCGTTGATGATGATTTGGTGATCTTGGCTCTCCTTGGACTTCTAAATATTTGGCACAGTTATGAAGACTCTGTCAACGGACGAGAAAAATTGTCGGATTAGGAGTGACTTTGGTCGGATCTAGTAGAGGAGGAGGTATGGCAGAACACCAGAGATGGCTCTTCATCAAAGCATGATGATGAATATGGTTGTGTTTTTGTTGCCAAAGCAAGGAAAGTGAAGGGGAATAAATTCCACTCAAAATCCGAGGCTAAAGGAAAGAAGTTGGATTTGTCTAAGGTGAAGTGTTTTCATTGTCACGAACATGAGCATCTCACCAGTAACTACCCACAGAAAAAGAATAACAAGAAGGCTGCTGGAGCTACAGTTGGTGAGGCCCTTACCTTGGAATTTGAACTTGATTTCTCTTTGATCGCATGCTTGGTTTCAAGCGCAATGGGAACAGTGTGGTATCTTGATAGTGGTGCTTCCTTCCACATGATGGGAGATAAGGAGCTCTTCAGCGACTTTGAGGAGAAAGATCTCCGAATGCATATAGATATGGGCGACGATGGACAATACAGTATGACTGGAATTGGTACCGTTACCTTTGAGAGGGAGTCAGGTAAACCATTTATGTTGAAATATGTTATGCATATTCCAGGTCTAAAGAAGAACTTGGTCTCAGATGCGATGTTGGAGGACAAAGGTTATGACGTTGTTTTCAGTGATGCAAAATATTTCCTACGACATAAAAAAATGGGTCAAACCAAGAGGATAGGGATTCGAGTCAGGAATATCTACAAGATGGAGGTAGATGGTTGTGCTGCAATGGTTGGAAAAACAGAAGAAGTGGTGAGCCGGGATGACGACGAATTATGGCACATGTGATTGGGCCATCTTCACCATGGCGCCCTGAATATTTTGCAGCCGATTTCTACTGACTTCCCAAGGGTACACTTGTGTAGTTAGATCAGTGCAAGGGATGTACTATGGGTAAGTTTGTGAAGACCACCTTTCATGAAAATGAGAACCGTGCTTTGGTGATCCTGGAGAGATCTCACACAGACATGTGTGGGCCATTCTTGGTTGCTTCAACAACAAAACATGAGTATTATGTTATTTTTGTTGATGAATATTCTCGTAGATGCTGGATCTTCTTCATGCAGAAGAAGGATCAAACATTCTCAAATTTTTGTGAGTTTAAAGCATTGGTGGAGAAATAGTCGGGGAAGCAAGTGAAGGCTTTGCGGAGAGATAATGGTGGTGAATATATCTCATACAAATTCAAATAATTTTGTATCAAAGAAGGAATTCGGAGAGAACTCATAGCACCTCATAACCCACAGCCGAATGAGGTCATGGAGAAGAAGAACGGAACAATTGTGGGTGCTACACGAGCTATGTTGCATGATCAGGGCCTACCAACACACTTGTGGGTAGAAGCATGCAACACTGTGGTTTATGTTCAAAACCGTTGTCCTCATAGAGTACTTGGCATGATTACACCCGAAGAAGCTTTTACTGGTAAGAAACCGGATGTTTCTCACTTTAATATTTTTGGCTCATATGTTTATGTGCATGTGACCAAGAACGCCAGGAAGAAGCTGGAGCCGACTACTGAAGTTGGGATATTTGTGGGGTACGCAGAAACACCCCATAATTATTTTGTGTATTTTCCAAATAGTTGAATGATTGTGGTGCGACAGGATATAAAAATCAATGAGGAGAAATCCATGAAGTTGTCACTTGAGAGGGAGCTCAACTTGCATGCAGAGGAGGAGCTTTTGATTCCCAAATATGAGCCTCTAGATGTGGATCAGCCACAGGAGGAGGATCATGGAGTGGAGGATTCCACTCGCGTAGATCCAAACATCAGAACTTTCATAAGGTGTACCACAGAAGCTGAGAGGCTGAAGCTTGATGTAGCACGGAATGTAGGAGTCCTTACTTCACAACGCAGATAGAGCCAGTCTCCTGACTGATTCATTGGATACATGGCTCTCATGAGCAAGTGTATCATGACAGAGCCATCTTCCGTTCAGGAAGAATTAGAGGAGCCCACATGGGTAGATGCAATGGTGGAGAAGTATGACTCCATTGTCAGAAACAGTGCTTGGGAAATTGTTCAAAGGCTGGTTGATAAATTAGTGGTAGGTTCAATATGGATCTACAAGGTAAAGAAAGTTGTTGATTGGAGTCTCAAGAAGTATAAGGCAATATTTGTTGCCTAGGGCTTCTCACATATCAAGGGGATTTAATATGAAGAAACCTTTGCACCTGTTGCACGGTATTATTCCATAAGGACCATACTCACTCTCTCAGTGCAGATGGGTTGGCACATTCATCAGATGGATGTGAAGACTATGTTCCTTAATGGGATCATTGAGGAAGAAGTGTACATTTAGCAGCCTGAAGGATTTGAGATCTTCAACAACGATTCACATGTGTGCAGACTCAAAAGAGCATTGTATGGGCTGAAGAAAGCACCTCGTGCTTGGTAGACTCAGATCGATCGCTATTTCACTAGACTTGGCTTCACCAATAGTGAGGTGGATGCAAACCTATACCAGATTGTGGTGGAGGGTAGGCTTTTAATCATTTTTCTTTATGTTGATGATTTAATACTGACTGGTGATGAGCAACTAATACACTCATGCAAGGAGGACCTTGCAAAGGAGTTCGATATGAAGGATATGGGCCTCCTTCACTATTTCCTTGGATTGGAAATATGGCAGTGAGAAGGTGAACTGTTTTTGTCTCAAGGCAAGTATGCAAGAGAGATACTTGGTAAGTTTCACATGGAGGGCTGCAAACCCATGGATACTCCTCTTCCAGGAAACTGGAGGAAATAGGATGCTACATCGACATAGGTAGTGGATGCTACTGTCTATCAACAGTTGGTTGGTTCACTCATGTATTTAGTTAATACAAGACCGGACATATGGTATGCGGTGAACCAACTTAGTCAAGCAACGGTTAATCCTACCAAGGTATTTTGGAAGGCGGGAAAACATGTCTTGAGATATCTTAGGGGCACATCTCAGTATTGATTATGGTACAGATAGACGAATGAGGTGAATTTTCATGGCTTTACGGATGTAGATTGGGCAGGCAGCCCAACAGATAGAAAGAGCACATCAGGAGGGGTCTTCAGTACCGGATCTACAGTTTTTTCTTGGTACAACAGGAAACAGAGATCCGTGGCACTCATTTCATCGGAAGCAGAATACATGGCAGCAAGTTAAGCTGTATGTGAGGCTATGTAGATGAGGAAGATCCTGGTCGGTTTGTTTGGTTCTCATTTAGATCCTACAGTGATTCATTGTGATAACTAGAGTTGCATTAAAATCTCAGTTAATCTTGTGTATCGTGATAGATCTAAGCATATATATATCCGGTATCATCATATCATAGATTGTGTGCAACGGAAGATCATGTTGCTTCATTACATTCCTACGGAAGATCAGGATGCAAATATTTTGACGAAGGCGCTCACCAGGAGCAAATTTGAATACCATATAGGTAGGATCAGGGTGAAGGATAATCCCTATCTTGTTGAGAGGGAGTGTTGAGGTTCAACAAGATGATGATCCTAGTGAAAATTAAGCACCTTCACTAGGTGGAGCCTGCAGGCTATTTTTAGGTGTATGCCTATTTTTAGAATGGTGAGCATATTCTAAAATTAGCAGGAGGCTAATTCTAGATGTTTGAGAAAATTATATTTTTTGAAATATGGACGAAGTCTATTTATAGATCACATATCTAAAATTAGAATGCATGTCGATTATTACTAGCCCTTAATAATAATCAGACAATAAATAATAAATTATTCTCTTGAAGCACTTGTTTTCAGTTAACTAATGTGGCAAACCAGTTAGTTGAAGGAATTATGCATTCCAGGGTTGGTTGGTGACTCATGCATGGTGGAATTCGTTGTAACTAAGTGTGACATAGTTGTAACAGAGTTGGAAGAGTAGTTATGTGAGTTTTTATTTATTTTAACTCAGTTAAGTGAGTTAAACCCAGTTGTGCTAGTTGTAACTGATGATACACTAGTGAGAGATCAATGAATTAATTATTTAATTAATTCACAAGAAGTGTCTCACATGAAACTGAAGAAATACAACAGTTAACTACTTGCATGTCAGATCCAATGGAGACCCAGTGGAGAGATAGATGAAAGGGTCTGGTTGCCTATCAGTTGTGACTATAGTAGTGCATTCAATGTGACCACACACACATTGGAGATGCCAATGAGGATTGCGCAGTCAAGGCAAGGCAAGATCGAATTCATTCAGGGATCTTCTTCAGCAGAGATTGCACAGTGGAGGCAGGCTGTTAGGAGGCAATAAATTGGTGCATGTGTGAGCCAATTTTTGTATGACAGTGTGAGACGATTGTATATTGTACTGAGAGCTCTATGATTTGAGCTTTGTATGAGATTGTTTCATGATCCATTGATATACATAATATATGATAGTTGGGGTTTTTAGCGTTAAGCTTTCTCAGTAAAAATATCTTGTTATGTGCGATTGATTTTTCTTCATGTGTTTTCAATTAGCGATTTAATTTCTGCAAAGAATTAAGTAGAAGGATTCTGTATTTAATAGTGGATTTAATTGTTATATCAGGAGAGTCTGGTAATACATCACATAGTATTGTTTAAATTTATACATAATATGTCCAACGCCATAATGGTTAGAGTCAGCCAATTTGTTAAGAACTAATTAGTGTGTATCATTTCCCTCAAGTATTGACTAGTCGAATAGAGTTTTCCTATGAGTCAACACATGATTCATATCTATTAAGTTTATTATCTAGAAAATTCCCTTTAGATAAAGTTCCACTAGTGTGTGTACGAAATATATTATTTAATACTTAATCAAACTGTGTCAATTCTATTAATGAGAAATACCTAACACTCCTTGATAATCTGGGCACACCTTAAATTAATGCTTTGGCACACACTAACATTTCTTAGCACCTTGCATCTCTTGGAACATCTTTGTACCTAGAACATATTGTCATGACACTGACGCCCAAGAACATGGTGGTATGTGCTAGCACAACATAGACCTCTCCTAGCATGTTTTGGTGTGCATGTAGTCCCTAGCATGCCTTGTAACACCTTGGTTGCATGCATTGACATAAATTAGCACTTGGCGCACAATGCCACTTGGAATGTATTAGGACCTATTATTAGTGTGCCTAGCATGCCCCTTTTGAAAAAGATAAAGTCCTGACTTATTAACCCTCTTATGTGTTCATTTCCTTGAATTTTAGCTTGGTTCTTCCTTTTGTTGCCTTGACACTTCTTGACACAATTTGCATACCCTGACACCCTACACATCCTTAGCACTGGAAAGTATTGGAATATCTTGGCATTATTTGGCACATATAATTAGCACACACTAGAACTCCCTAGCACACTTTGGAACTTATTTACATGCCTTGATATTCCCTAGCATGCCTTATCAATGCTTAGCATACCTTGTCACTCCCTCCTTGGCATGACAACTAGCACTCATTAACACTAGTCTGTGGCACACGTTCCTCGTATTCATTAACTTCCATGAATTTTGACCTAGTGATCCCTTAATGTTTGTCCTAGTACTCCTTAAAACTCCTCAACATGCATTAGCACTCTCTAGCATGCCTTAGAACTCTTCAACATGCCCTTCCACTTCATAACATGCATAACACTCCCTGACACATATTGACACTTGGCAAGTGTTGGCGCTTGGTGAGTGTTGGTGCTTGGAAAGTCTTAGCATGTATGGAATATGTTGAGATGCCTTGGTATGATTTGGCATGATTTAATATTAAATTTTTTTGAGATCAATTGTTGGAAAGTAGATGAAGCCACAAAGGAATATTTGGCACTTATAATGCACTAAGACTTTTCACTTGGCATCTATTGGCACCTAGTGTTGGTGTGCCTAGCATGCCCCACTTGGAAAAGGTAAATTTATGACTTATTGACCCTCTTATGAGTTCATTTCCTTTTATTTTAACTTTTTTCTCACTTTTTTTTCCTTGAAATACCCTGGCATGCATTGAAACACCCTTGCACATCTTGGCATGCCTTATCACTTGGCACATCTTAGCATGTTTGACATGCCTTCGCACTATGACGCAGGGCTAGTCCTGCAAAACCCCAGAATCTTGCAAACACTGTGCATCTCAAACAACTGCCTAATAGAAACTCCAATTCCGGGCCAGATTTTATAAACTATCAATTGCACACACAGAAGCTTCTTTTTCCCAACAACTCAATCATTCGAATGTTCACATAAATCAACCCAATAAACATCATACCAAAAATTCAATCTGCATTTACAATCCAAGCTCACAACATAACACCATCCATGTTTTAAAAGTTCAAACTGCAAATTAATATCGTTGTTCGAACTCAGGACTGCAAATATCTGTGTACGCCTTTTACCATCCAGTTGACCCAGTTCGATCAATGTATCAACACATCAACTTCTGCCCATGGCAATTCATGTAAAGGTCAGGTTCTAATTAAAATGAAATTTTTTTACTCACACAACTGACTCACCTTCCGTTCAGCAATGGATGTTCTTTGCAATCTCAGTATTTCTGCATCGATGCCAGCGCTACCATTGTAAACTCGTTCCTTCTTCAGAAATTTCACAGTCACCGTGGTCAAAAATGTTGGAACCACAATATTCTAACTCATCAAGCCATCAATTACATCCATAGCTTGTATTCTCTGCTCTGTACTGCACTAACTCCTCAGTTCGAATTCAATCACGCATTTGAAATACCACTTCCTCAGGTCTGGAGTTGAATTATGCTTCAACCTCTGCGTCCATTTAATCAGTCGAATTCCAATGGTTCAACATCGGATCTGCTCCAATTTCTGTTATTAGTCAGTGCTACATAGCATCATCCCACGGTCAACCAATTCAAACCATAATTTCTCTGCGCCTTTGTCATTTCATACGCTTTATTTCCTCGGCTCTATCTCTGAGATCGACTTCATCTCTTGTTTGGATAATCGATCTCTCTAAGCATTAAGCCTTCAATTCACAATTGAGTGCTTTGAATTACCAATCACATTCTCGGCAACTGCTATATGCCCTTTTGTTTCAAATTATGCGTCTTCTCTACATCTGCAGATCTTTAAAACAGAAAGTCGAATTTAACAAACATTGAATCATTCCTCCAACAATTAAATAGCATAGATCGAATGCAGATCGATCTTCAGGGCAGCGTTCAGGCATTCAAAACAGAACTCTATAGCATAGCATATATAATTTAAAAAGAATAGCGCCTTCTTTCAACCAGTGATTGACCAATTCCATATACAGGAATTCTTCTTCCATGAAATCGATCCATTGTGATCGATTTTCCAATTCCACAATTACAATTTAAGCATAGTCTTCATTAAAAAAAAACCCAATTTCATTAACGCCTATTTAAACTCTCAGTGATTCTGAACTGGTTTTATAATAAAAATCAATATTGACAATTGAATCTCCTTCGTTCTCACACATCGATTCTTACTAAAAGAAACAGAGTCTTGTACAATGATTCAACACAAAACTGCAGACTAAAACGCTTTGCGCTGAGTTCCTATGTTAATGACTGATACCAGGTTTGCATAAATTACAGGAATTCTCACAAAAAAACACCCAGTCTGCCATCGTTTCAAGTAATTGCATTAAAAAAACTGATTCAAACTTCAAGGCTCGATATACAAACATACACACAATATCGATTTCATTTGTAATAAATAAAAGAATAGAGCCTCGCCCTTCGGCCAATTTTCACAAAGAATAGACTCTGTTATCTACAAAACACAGTTCTCACATGCTTCTGAGCTTTCGCTCCAATTCAAGCACTCTCTAAAATACAATCCATCAACACTTTTAACTTCTCGCTCCACACACACAAAAATATTCTAATCGAACTCCCCAGTTCCATAACAAATCTACCTATCGACCTTTACACTCCAATCGACTCTCTCCTTTTATTCAGCCTTTCCAACCTTTTTTTATCAACTAGCTCCTAAAAACAATGCTAACGCTATCTCCTATTAACATAATTATGCTATTTTATAGCTTCTTGATTACATCTATACAAAAAAATCTTATCACTAATCTAAAATAAGACAGTCTCTGCTTTATTACAATTCTAAAACTATTTGAGGAATCCAACCTCTTCAGCAAATCGGTTTTGACCAACAGTAAATAAATTTCACTGGATTTAACCACAACACGTGGACAAATCTCCACATTGCTGGCTAATGCCAATGCTCCTGCATCACACTATCTGGCACATCTTTGCATTCCCTAGCATGACTTGGAATGCAAGTCCTCACAGCTAGAATTTACACTTTTTCACGACTTGGGAAACCAATCAAGTCCTTGGCTACAACAGTTCATGTGACAACATTGGCCTGCTTCAACCGCAACAACTTGACCAATTGCACCTACTACAAGTAGATTGTGCCTTGTTCACCTAAGAACTACCTATAACTCATCTTATGCCACTCATGTCCAAGCTCAAATTATCCCACTTAACTAGTTACCAAGACAAGGATCACATGATCTAGCCATGGCCATAAAACAACTAGGCAACATAGCTTACATAGGAAATATTTCACATGTATGTTCAGTTCATATAAACAGTAGATGCACAAGGCACACAAGATATAAGCTAACACAGGTCGAGTGCCCCAAAACTTGTACACAACAATGTACAATATGCAATTATCTAGAATAGTTTAAAACATGAGCATGTAGCCTACAAAGTGTGCCACATATCATATAAAAAACTAGCTAAAGGAAAAACAACTTTGTGCCTAGTACAAAGTGATCTCCCTTTGTCTAAAACAGCTATGTCTTGCCTAGTATAAAAATTGTAGGCTTGCCTACTGTAAATCATATTTTAAACTTCTCCTAACACACTTCATCCTTATAACACTTTAATTCACTGACACTCCCTAACACACACTCTTATTTGTTCCTTTCCATGGATTTTGACCTAGTTATCCCTTGATATGCCTCGACACTCCCTAAAACTCTAGTTCAACATGCATTGAAATTGTCTGACATCTGTTAGCATGCCTTTTCATTCCTTTGCATGCCTTGACCCTACTTAGCTATCATTCCCTCACAACTACCCTTAATTTGCAACTTGGGAACCCAACCAAGCACTCTCTTGACTACAAGAGCTTGACCAAGTTACAGTTACTACAACTAGACTATGTTGTTGAATTTGTATCTTGGGAGGCACTCCACAGGCCTAGTGAGATTGGTTTGTGTGAGTTTGGTCACAAAAGGATTTGTGGGAAAATAATACAAGCAAATGGATTTTGGACCCAAGATGGGGTTTTATATCTAAAATAAAATTAAAAAGGAAAATTAATATTTCCTAAGGTCTAAGTGGATAAAACCCGTAAGTTCTAGAGGGTTCCTAAGAGTTCTAGGAAAAACTATTTAAGGATTCCTTAGGATGAAGGAAGGAACATCAAGTGAGAAGGAGCTCATTTGATCAAGGGGCAAAAGAGAGATGTAGTCCTAAAGAGGCCATGATCATTAGCATGTCTAGAAAAATTCATTAAGATGCCTCAGTATGATTTGACATGGTTTAATATTAAAGTTATTTGATATCAATTATTGGAAAGTAGAAGAGAAGTAAAAAGGGATGATTTTTCACTTATAATTATCTAACACTTGTCACTTGACACTTATTTCCACCTACTGTTGGTGTGCATAGAGTGCCCCTCTTGGGAAATGTAAATTGATGACTTATTAACCCTATGATGTGTTCATTTCCTTGTAATTTAACGTGTTTCTCCTTTTTTTTCCTTGATAGTCCCTGGCATGTATTGGAACACCCTTGAACATCTTGGCATGCCTTAGCACGTGACACATATTAGCATATTTGACATGACTTCGAACTATCTGGCACATGTTAGCATTCCATAGCATGCCTTGGCACTCATGCCCTCACATCTAGCCTTACATATTTTCATGACTTGGGAACCCAATCAAGTCCTTAGCTACTACAGTTCATGTGACGTTGGTTTGGTTCAGTCGTAACAACTTGATCAATTGCACCTACTACAAGTAGATTGTGTCTTGTTCACCTAAGAACTGCCTATACCCCATATTAGGCCACTCATGTCCAAGCTGAACTTTCCCCACTTAAGAAATTACTAAGAGAAGGATCACATCTAGCCATGGCCATAAAACAACTAAGCAACATAGATTACATAGGAAATATTTCACATGTATGTCTAGTTCATATAAATAATAGAGAATTAACTGAGAGTTTGCAAGAACCACAAGATACACAATACACAAAAGATATAAGTCGGCACAAGCCAAGTGCCCCAAAACTTATACATGACAATGTACAATATGCAATTTTCTAAAATATTTTAAAACATGAGCATTCATCCAAAGTGTGCCACATGTCATATAAAAATAATAGATAAAGGCAAAATAGTGTTGTGCCCAACACAAAGCATCCCTTTGTTTAAAATTTCTTTGTCGAGCCCCTTATCGAAATCGTAGGTTTGCATATTGTAAATCCTATTATTAACTTCTTCTAACACACTTCATCCTTTGGCACACTTGAATTCATGGACACTCCCTGGCACACACTCATATTTTTTCATTTCCATGCATTTTGACCTAGTTCTCCCTTGTGATGCCTCGACACTCCTTAACACTCCTCAACATGAATTGAAATTGTCCAACATGTGTTAGCACGCATTGTCATTCCTTGGCATGCCCTAACCTTTCCAAGTTATCATGCCCTCACAACTACCCTTACTTAATTTTCAACTTGGGAACCCAACCAAGCCCTCGCTCGACTATAGGAGCTTGACCAAGTTACTATTACTACAACTAGACTATGTTGTTGAATTATGTAGCTTGGGAGGTACTCCACAAGCCTAGTGAGATGTGTGTGTGTGAGTTTGGCCACAAAAGGATTTTTGGGAAAATAAACCAAGCGAAGGGGCTTTGGACCTAAGATGGGGTTTAATATCTAAAATAAAATTTAAAAAAAAAAAATTCCTAAGGTCTAAGTAGATAAATTTCGTAAGTTCTAGGGAATTCTTAAGAGGCCTAGCTAGGAAAATCTATTTAAGGAGGCCTTAGTATGAAGGAAAGAACATCAAGTGAGAAGGAGCTCAATTGATCAAGGAGGCCAAGAGTGATGTAGTCCTAAAGTAGGTCACGTTATAGAGCTGAATAATCGTTGCTAAAGGGAGGCCATGATCATCCACCAAGATTAATATCATCATGTAAGGGCTCACAATACTGTCACATACCTTAATCATGGGTTCGAGATAGGAAGTAGGATGGCATATTTTTGGTTCTCTTATGGCAGATCAAGCTCAAGAGAGGCGACTCATGAGAATTTTGGCATGTGATTTCAGTGGTGTTTTTGTGTGAAGGCCACATAAAATATTGAAATAGTAGAGAGGGTTGAGACCCTACCTTGTGGTGGTTACTAGGTTGCAAGGTCTGTGGTAAAGACCAACACAAATGGAGGAGGGTCTACATTATAATTTAGTGCCAGAAAAAAAGTAGTCGCAGGTGTAATATTTACTGAGGTAACCGTAGCTTGAGGGTCATAGAGATCTAAATTTTAGGTCAAGATTCAGTAAAATAAATGACCAGAATCTATGGATCCATATGAGCTAGGCCAATTCTCTTATGGAGGAAATAGTTGTCGTTTTTTCTATGGGTGAATATGGTTTGTTCTAAAGAAATGAGAATATAATTATAATTCCCTATTTAGGTAGGTTTCATATCATGTTCAATCCATAAGGTATGCCATTAAGACTATGACAAATCTGCATAGAAGAAGAGGGGTTGCCACCCTTAGAGAGAGGTTTATCTCTGCAATATATACCAAAAATTTGGAAGATGGTTTGCAAAAGTATGTGCAGAGATGGAAAATCCTAAGGAAGGTGGAACTTGAGTAGAAGATGGAGAAAAATAAATGTGCCATATGAGGTGTTAGTGTAAGTATTTTCATCCTTCCACCAGTGATCAAATAAACTCTTTCATGTCATGTTAAGGGTCCCATTCTGAAATTTTTTTCATTCCATTAGGTCATCATGAAAAAATATGGTCATTGATTAAGGTATTTATATCATTAATACTCCTTTCACCTCCATGGTTGATGGACATCATCATGGTTAGGTCATTCATTGATGAAAGAGTCCCATAGTCATCATGGTCATAATTCAACTCATTATTCCATGTTGTGTCTTCATTAGGTCATAGGGTCAAAATCATGAAAATTGGTCATTTCACCATCAAATTCATCTTTTGAAGGAGCAGTAATAGTCAAATGTTTTCAAAAAAGGTTTTAAAAGCATGTTTCTATATTAATTATAAAGGATTATATGAAACTAAGTTCTAAGGCTCCAATTCAAACCAAAATGTGAAAGTACATGGTGGGTCCGCTGCACCACCAAAGGAGAAAATTGATTTTCAAAGCTACAAAGAAACTAAAACTCAAGTTAATTTTCTCATTCCACATTCAAGAGACATCTCTCTACAAATAAATCTCACTCCCACTCTCACAAAGGCCATTTTATGCCATCAAAAGACAATTTTTTCTCTTGTGCTGTGATTTTGCCAAAGGGAGTTGTGTTTTCCCAAGGGTACCAAAATCATCATTGCCGAAGGTTTCTTCAACAATTCAAGTTCCAAACTATCATTTCCAAGTAAGTGGCTTTGTGTTTACCATATTTGTCTCTCAGTTGTGCTTGGAAAGCGCATTTCCCTCTCCTAGGGTTTTAAGGGCATTTTTCTTGGTTCCATGCCTTCCATGGTTAATTCATCAACAAAACGTGTATCCTGATGATCTTACACCTACACCTGTGCTCCCTTATGTTTCACTGGCACTCCTAGTTAACACTTCCTTGCACACGTTGACACATCTTGGCTACATGTCACCCTAACACTCTATAATTCCTTAGCACTGCCAAGCATGCCTTGTCACTCCTCCTTATCACACTTGGAACTCGTTGAAACTCCTTGTCACACACTCTTATTCATTCATTTCCATGCATTATGAAATAGTGTTCCCATGTGTTTCTCTAGCACTCCTAGCACTCCTTGCACACATTAGCACACCCTGGAACTTGGCACATCTTGGCATGCTTTCTTAGCACTCTATCATGCCTTGGAATTTCCTAGCATACCTTGTCACTCCCTCCTTAGAAAACCTTAAACTTTCTAACACTCCCTATCACACACTCTTATTCATTCATTTCCATGCAATTGACACTAGTCCTCCATTTTTCTTCCTTGGTACTCCCTAGCATGCATTGGCGCCAAACCCTAGCACCTAGCACATATTGGAATGCCTAACATGCCTTGGAAATTTCTAGCATGTGTTAGCACTTCCTAGGATTCCATGCAGACCATGGTACTCCCTAGTTGTCATGCCCTCATAGAAAACCTTACTTTTTTTGCGACTTGGGAACCCAACCAATTCATTGAAAAAATTGTGTTGCGTCTAGCACAAAGTTTCCCTTTGTCTGAAATTGTTTCTTCCATCCCTTTATCCCAATCATAGGCTTGCCTCCTTCAAGTCCTATTATGAAATTCTCCAAACACACTTCGTCTATGGGGACATGGAATTCATTGACACTCCCTGACAAACACTCTCATTCATTCGTTTCCATGCACTTTTTACTATTTCTCCCTTGTGATTCCCTGACACTCCCAAACACTCCTCATCATGCATTAAAACTAACTGGAATGTGTTAGCACACCTTTTAATTCATTGGGACACCCTGGAACTCCTTAACTGCCATTTCCTCATAACTACCCCCTTTTTTTTAGACTTGGGAACCCAACCAAGTCTTGACTCGACTACAACAACTTGACCAAGTTTCATTTACTACAACTAGACTTGCCTTGTTCACCAAAGAATGTCTTATAACTAATCTTAGGATACTCATGGCCAATATTAATGCATACCACTTAACAAGTTACCAAGTCAAGGATCACGTCCAATCGTGGCCATAAAACAACTAAGCAACATAGTTTACATCTTGACATGCCATAACTCCTGGAACATCTAACAATCCCTTGGCACTATGTGGCATGTGTTAGCATCCCTTTCATTCCTTGACATGCTTTGGAACTCCCTAACACACCCTACTATTCCCTGACATGCCCTGGAACTCTAGCATGCCTTGGCATTGACTAGCATATGATAACCTTGTCATTCCCTCCTTAGCACAATTGGAACTCGTTGACACTACCTATCACACACTCTATATTTGTTCATTTCCATGCATTTTGAACTAGTTCTCCATTATGTTTCTGTGGCACTCCCTAACACTTCCCGAAACACACTGGCACACCCTGGAACTTGACACATCTTGGCATGTCGCCCTGACACTCCAAAATTCCTTAGCACTACCTAACATACATTGTCACTCCATCCTTATCACACCTAGATTTTGCTAACAATCCCTGTCACACACTATTATTCATTCATTTCCATGAATTTGAAACTATTTCTCCCTTGTTTTTCCCTAGCACTCCATAACACTCCCTAACATGCATTGGCACACCCTAGCACTTGGCACATCTTGGCATGTTTCCCTAACCTCTAGAATACCTTAGCACTGCCTACCATACCTTTTCACTCCCTCCTTAGCTCACCGGGAACTCACTGACATTTCCTATAACAATCTCTTAATTGTTCATTTCCATGCATTATTTTCACCTAGTGCTCCCTTGTGTGTCCCTAGGACTACCTAACACTTCCTAGCATGTGTTGGCACACCATGGCACCTGGAACATATTGTCCACGTGCCACTCTGGCACACTAGCATGACTTAACACTACCTAGCATACCATGTCACTCCCTCCTTAGCATACCTGGAACTCACTGACACTCCATGTCACACACTCTTATTCATTCATTTCCATGCATTTTTACATAGTGTTCCCTTGTGTTTCCCTAGAACTCGCTAAAAATAAACACACATTGGCACTTGGAACATCCTGGTATGCTTCCCTAACACTCTAGAATGCCTTGGAAATATCTAGCATATCATTTCAGTCCCTCCTTAGCAAACTTGGAACTCCATGGAATTCCCTATAACTCCCTGGCACATATTGGCTCTTGGAACTTAGTGGCACTTAAATATTATTGGCATGTGTTTGGATTTCTTGGAATTCCTTGGCATGGTTTAAGATACAGTTTATTTGAGATCAATTATTCACAATTAAGAGAGAATTAATAGAGGATGATTTGGCACTTAAGACAAGCTAAAACATGGCCCTTGGAATGTATTGGCACTAGTGTTGGTATGCCTAGAATTCCCTTCTTGAAAAGGTAAGGTCTTGAATTATTAACCCTCATATGCATTCACTTATTTTCACTTTAACTTGGTGTTCCCTTTTGTCGCTTGACACTCCTTGACACGCGGTTGCATACCCTAACACCTGACACATCTTGTCATGCCCTAACACATGGCATGTCTTGGCATGCCTGGCATTCATTGACACTACTTGGCACATATTAGCACACCTTGGAACTTGTTGAAATGTCATAGCATTCCCTAGCATGCCTTGTCACTCCCCCCCTTGGCATGCTTGACAGTCGCTTATAACACCCCCAACACACCCTCTTATTCATTCATTTCCATTCATTTTCACTCAATGATTTATTTTTGATGAGGTGCATGTCTAGAAAGAGTTCCATTAAGAGAATAAAAAAATGAACACACCATTACTGACATAATTAATTGTGAGATTCTACTTGAATGACATTAGGAAACTACACAAGATATTTTAAGAATGAAATTTTTAGGGTCTTTTGTTATGGTGTGGGAATGGTAAGAAGTGAGTGGTAAATATGGTGTGTGAATTCTTAGAATACCTTCTCACTCCCTCCTTGGCATGACAACTAGCAGTCATTGCCACTCCCTAACACACACTCATATTCATTCACTTCCATGCATTTTGACCTAGTTCTCCCTTGTGTTTTCCTAGTACTCCCTAACACTCCTCACCATGCATTGGCACTCTCTACTTAGGAATTTTCGACATGCACTGCCACTTCATAGCATGCATAACACTCCCTGACACACATTGGCACTTGGAACATGTTAGCCTTGATAAGTCTTAGCATGTTTGACATGCATTGAGATGACTGGGTATGCTTTGGCATGGTTTAATATTAAAGTTGTTTGAGATCAATTATTGGAAAGTAGATGAGAAGCAATATAGAAATATTTGGCATGCAGAATGCACTAACACTTGGCACTTGGCACCTATTCGCACCTAGTGTCGATATACCTAGCATGTCCCTCATGGAAAAGGTAAATTGATGACTTATTAACCCTCTTATGTGTTCATCTCCTTGTAGTTTAACTTGTTTCTCCGTTTGTTTCCTTGATCGTCCCCGACACGCATTGCCACACCCTTGCACATCTTGGCATGCCTTAACACTTGGAACATCTTAGCATGTTTAACATGCCTTCGCACTATATATCACATATTAGCATTCCCAAGCACGCCTTGGCACTCATGCCCTCACAACTAGCCTTACTTGGGAACCTTACATTCGTTGGAACACCTTGGCACTCCCTAGATAGCATTCCCTCATAGATAGCCTTACTTTTTTTGCAACTTGGAGACCCAACCAAGTCATTAGAAAAAAAATGTTGTGCCCAACCAAAAGTATCCCTTTATCTCAAAATTACTTTTTCCACACCTTCTCAAAACCACAGGCTTCTATATTTCAATTATTATTCTGAACTTCTACTAAAACACTTCATCTTGGCACCTGTAACACCTTGGATGCATGCCACTCTGGCACACTAGCATGACTTAGCGCTTCCTAGCATACAATGTCACTCCCTCCTTAACACACTTGGAATTCACTAACACTCCCTGTCACACACTCTTATTCATTCATTTCCATGCATTTTGACATATTACTCCCTTGTGTTTCCCTAGAACTCGCTAACACTCAACACACATTGGCACTTGGCACTTCTTGGTATGCTTCCATAACACTCTAACATGCCTTGGAACTATCTATAAAATCTTGTCACTCCCTCCTAAGAAAAATTGGAACTCCATAGCATGCCTTATAAATCCCTGGCACGTATTGGCTCTAAGAAATTTGTGGCACTTCACAACTATTGGCATTTGTTTGGATGCCCTGGAATTCCTTGGCATGGTTTAAGATAAAATTTATTTGAGATCAATTATCACAATTAAGAGAGAAGTAATAAAGGACAATTTGGTACTTAAGACACATTAGCACTTGGCCCTTGGCATGTATTGGCACTAGTGTTGGTATGCCTAGCATGCCCCTCTTGAAAAGTTAAGGTCATAAATTATTAACCCTCATATGTGTTCATTTATTTTCATTTTAACTTGGTGTTCGCTTTTGTCATATGGAACCTCTTGACACGTGTTCGCATACACCTGACACATTTTGTCATGCTTTAACACATGGCATGTCTTGGCATGCATTGGCATGCCTTGGCACTATCTGGAACATGTTAGCACACCATGACACTTATTAACATGCCCTAACATTACCCAACATGCCTTGTCACTCCCCCCCTGGCACGCCTGACACTCGCTAACACTCCCCGACACACCCTCTTATTCATTAATTTCCATTCATTTTGAATTGATGATTTATGTTTGATGGGGTGCATATATATAAATAGTTCCTTTAAGAGAATAAAAAAATGATCACACCATTACTGATCTAAGTAATTGCGAGATTCTACTTGAATGACATTAGGAAACTACATAAGAGATTTTAATAATGGCATTTTTAGAGTTTTTTTATGGTGTGAGAATGGTAAGAAGAGAGTGGTAAATATTGTGTTTTTCTTTCTCATTAAAGTGCTTATCCTTATGAGATACTCGTCTTGATAAAATGACACCCTCGTCATGCTTACCTTCCAACTCCTAATCTTCTCAAAATAAAGGCCAACTTGCACAGTGAGGGAAAGCATGTTGGTCTATGGTGTGATGAGTGATTGGGTGAGAGTGTTAATGCACTATGAGAGGGACTAAACCATTTACATTGTGTCCTTTATGGATGACATGATGTAGGTGTGTCATGGAACCATAGGGCCATTGGAAAGATTGTGTAAGATATAGCCCAACATAATCAATGTCTTTAGAGAAATCTGTGGAGAGGGATCAAAATAAATTATATTAGTGAGTCCACCAAAAAATACTTACTAGAGAGTAACACCATGGTGATCAATGCCACACATGGAATCTTTTGAGCTAGGCATTTGTTTTCTAAAACTTTGTTTGGAGTGTCACTAAATTGGTGGAATTCTCAAATTCATGACATTGTAAATTATGTAGGAACATTGTTGCTTTTGTTATAGATGCTAAGGTTTGCAAGGAGAATATAGGGTTTGTAGGGTCTTAGGGGAAAATAAGCATCAATTTATAACTCTTTGATATACTAAAGAGTATGAATTATATGAGTACTTGATATGGATTATCTGACATTGAATCCACCTTGAGATGGAGGTTGTTATGTGTTAAATAAATTAAAAATATGGCAGTTAAACAATTTCTCTTGTCATGACATTATCTTGCGATTTTTTGTTATTAATATTTGTTCTGTCAATTTATATTTTCTTATCATCAAGAGTAATTCCAATGAAAAAATAGAAGAAGACGCAAGATGTAGGCACATATCAGGGAAAAACCCCACTCTTTGGGGAAAACCCGGCCAAAATTATTCCTTTAGTAGATTTAATATGAGATGACCAAGACCTTTAGACTATAGACTTCTTGCATCAATTCATCCCTTCACTATGTTAGCATCGAGATCTCCTTTTCTTGCACCTAAATTTGACAATCAACTTATAAGAAAATTAAAAGCCATTCCACACCTTCCCCCAACTCTATCTTTGATAGTGCATCTCAACTTTCAAGTAAGCTAAACTCAAACCATGGGAAAGAGAGATGTTTATTTACGAATGATTCAATTTCCCAAAAATTGTTTTCAATGAGAAAGTCCTTCCACTAATTGAGGTACTATAACACTTGGTTCAGACTGTAAAGATTTTGTTCGAGTCTGTATTTTGAACAAGCTTGTCTTCTTCATGAAGTACAAATAACTCAGTCTAGACTAGACAGTGGCCACCCATTTTCTTCTTTAAGCATGAAACTTGAAATGCATTATGAATTAGACTTCTCTCTAGCAGATTCAAGGTGAAAGAATCTCAGATAATCTTCTTATGAATTTTATATAATCCATAGAACTTTGGTGCCAATTTATTCTTTCACTAAAGGAATCCATTGAGTTTGTTAAGGTCAATTTTGAGGAAGCATAAAATGTATTTTTCTATGGGTTAAGCCATGTGTTGTATTCATATGTCCTAGAGGTTCCTACATGATAAATAAGCTATGAATATATAAGAGGCATCTAGTAAAGCATGGAATGAGGGAAGTTTTGTGGTAGTCCTGGCAATTAAACATAAAATTGATATTAAATTGAGTATAAAAGAGGCCTCTAATGAAGTGTGTACTGAAAATTAGTCAATGGAAGGTGTTGGAGTTTCATTCCTAGCCTAGATAGTTCTCAACAATAAATTTATTTTACATTTAGTAAAGATTCTAGATTTTTACAACCTGGTTTGAACATCATTTGTAGTTTACTTATATAGGTGGCATTTTATAACATGAAAAATAAATGTTTCATTCAAAATATTCATTGCCACCATAACCATTTCATCCCCCAAAATTAGGGTTTCCTCTCTCCTTTTCCTCAACAAAATACAATCTCAAACCTTCATTCTAATAAAGATAAACAAATAGTGTGCATAATTCTTAGTCTCTAGCTCTACCTTTCTCTCCCTCTCACTCGCTCCCTTTATTTCCTTCTCCCTACCTCCCTCCACTTCTCCCTCTCTGCCCTCAATGGACAAACCAAAATCCAAACCTAAAGAATTGGATACCCAAATATTTATGGCTTTCCATCCAAATACTAAACCCCCCAACCTTCCATTAGCATCCCAGGAAATGAAATTCCACCCCTTTAGTAGAGATTCTAGACAATTGACAATATAAACACCATCTCCTGACAATTGTCACCAATGACTTGGAGGATGTTTTGCAAGAGGAGTTGCACCATCTAGCTTTTCCTCGGCACCCAAAACCTACAATTGAGAATCCTTTTCTAACCTAATATGTCCTTGCCTCTAGATTGATAGTCCTACGTAGAAAAGGGAAGCTCATATTTTTTGGCAATGTGCCCATACCTATGGCCCTGCCTACACTTAAAAGGTGTTCCTTCATAATCCAATATTTGAATACACTCCACCCCAATCCTGATATCCATGCCTTCTATAAGCCCTTCTCTGAGGTCCATATTAACCAAAATTTGGGTGTATGTCTGAATCCCCATCTCTATATATGTAGATTCATGGGCTAAATAATATCCCAATGAGTTACATATATCTTTGAAAATTAGGGCATTCCAATAGTTAGGAGGGAGACTTGGAAGATGACCCTAGAGCGGGGCCATATCTAGTCTCTCCTACTTTGCATTGAAGAGGGGCATCTAGAAATTGAAAAAGATAGGAGATGAATCAATTTTCTAAACCATTTTTTGTACCTTCTAGGTGTCTGCTACAACTTTGAAGCATAAATGAATACAACCTCAGGCTAACAATGACACCTTTGGAGGACATTTGATAATAGGAAAGATTTCCTTTTCATCCCACACTTTTAGGGTTGAGGACTTGAATGTTCAACCCCTTACTTTCCACACCAAGGATTTTTGGGACATTTCCTCGGTATTTTGAATGGTGACGTTGACTCCCAAAACTAGAGAAAGGAGGACTATGTTCTTCTTCTTGACACTAACATGGATTTTCCTCTTCCTTGCTTTCTCAGACTCCTTTTGAATCATAATTCCTTATTCACAAGAGTGTTTCTCCCTGAAAACCCCAAGACCATTCATGATGTTAGTTTGACCTTCTTCCTTCGCCTAGGCAAGGCTCTCCTTCACTAGTTCGCCGAAGGAGGGCGAGGTTGATGGCACTTGAGATGAAGGATATACGGGAAAATAATTCGGAGAGGCTTTCGAGAGTGACAAACCCCCATTGTGTTCAAAAAATTATGAAAACCCTTAGGAAGCATTAACACATTGTATGTCTTCCTCCAATATCTGGGACAATAGGGAAACTAAACTTAGAGCCAAAGACCCCAAGAAGAGTTCTTTATCCCCTAAAAAACGTCCTCAGGCGTTGGATAGCCAAAACTAAAGGGCATGAATAGTGCATGGCTAAAGCAGGGGTTAGGGCCTTTGAACCGCTAGATAGTTGCCTATTGAATTCTTAACTTTTCTTTCTAAAGATCTTGTAGGTCCAGAAACCGCGGTATGGTGACCTTCTAAGTTGACTTTGAAATGTGAATGGATAAAATCCTTGCGACTAGACCAAATTTGTTGAAAAGCCCCCTCATCTAGTTCATAACCCACCAACTCCTCCTCATCCATGTGGGTCCAATAGTAAACAATCGACATCTCATCTAAAAATCATATTTGATGAGTAGTTGTGTGTCTTCAAAGGGTTTATCATGGCGACCATATCTGTACAAAATATATATCATGTGATAAAAACTCATAGTTACCATTTAATCTTATTTTGCATTTTGACAAGGATACGAGAGCCTCACATTGTCCAGATCTTGTTCACTCTTTGTCAAATCTACGCCCTACTCTAGCCTGAAACTCCACGACCCTTTCTCCGCTTGCAATTTTTCTGTGGGTCTCTAGGGTTCTCCAATGTTGAATTCTTCTCCTATGGTAAATATGTTGTAATGTCCTCTTTAACATTTTGGGTCCGTCAAAATAAAATAAAAATTAAAAACATAAAATTAATCATTAAACCAATCTAGATCTATCTTAACTCTAGATCTACCAAGGGCGGAGAGGGAGGAATCAAATATCTTAAAGTGCAAACCTCTTTAGATTTGATCCATCTAAGCACTTGATAAATTCGAAATTAAGATGAATCTAGATTAATCGTATACAATGAAAAAAATAAAATAAAAAAATCACAAACTCAACATAGTTTCCAACTTTCTTTTGAAAAAAATTAAATAATATTTGAATCAATTTTAAAAAATTAAAATATTTATTATATTCGAAATATATATATATATTTATAAAAGTTTTTGACCCTTCCCATTAAAATTCTTTGACTCATAGGAAAATCATTTTCCCACTCCATTTAAATTTTAAGAGGGTATTGTCATGGAGGATTGGCGGGCAAACAATCCCACTCTCAATAGTGGCTACAGCCTGCTGCAAGACGAACTGCAAACACTGTAATTCTTATCACATACCTTATCACGATGCTTTTCTGAAATCATTTCTACTACAAATCTTTCATTCCTCTACTCGATTCGAACTTTAATTCGTCCTTCAATCACGTGGAATGTTCGCCGAACATTTTCCTGGGAATTATCACAGCGTTCAGGAGGCCGAAAAGCTTTGAACATGCTGTTGAAATTAAGCTGGAGACAGTGGTTCCATGGCAAGTCTTTGACTATCCCTTAGAATGTGGAGCAGAGAAATATTTGCAGAGGAAAGCTACAGCCCTTGCTAATAGATATTGCAACCTATATTTGCAGATTTCAGGTATTTAGATACCCTAATATTTAAGATAATCATATATTTAAGCAGTGCATTTTATGCAAAAATAAGAAGCCCAAACTAAGTTTCTCTGTACCAATATCTCATGTACCCTATGTTGATGATGTGTTCGTCCTTGATGATGTTATAGTATCTTTTTTTTGAGAAATTATTATTTATGATGGTGTGTTCATCCTTTATGATGATAATGTGTTCATCCTTTATGTTGATGATGTGATATGGGTTATGATGTTACAGGATATTTCGACCCAGCAAAGAGGTGATGCAGTAAGCAACATGGTTTACGAAGCAAGTCAAAGACTCAAAGATCCCGTCCATGGTTGTGCTGGAGTAATTAATGATCTCCGAAAAATAGTGGAAGAGTTGCAATCCCAATTGGATTCCACCCAAGAACAGCTTGCTAACATTACTAAGCAACCTGCTAATCTGTTATGCCTGGTTACAAACTATCATGAAACTTTGGTGCCACAATTTTACGACGCCTTACTGCAGGAGAGTGAAGAAACTTGCACAGTCCCGAATGCTTTAGATGATGGCATTGATCCTATGCAGGTATGGGAGCCAATCTAGGCATAAACACAAGAAACCGTATGATGTTTTTCACTGTTCCTTATTTTATTCTTACCTTGTTAGTGTGTCATGTAGTTAAAACCTATACGTCTTCCCTTCAATATAATTATCTTTCATGTATCGCTTTAAATCTATGAATATATTTATTGCAAAACATGAAATGAATTGCATATACAGTCTACCCCTTATAATTTTAAGAAGGTTCAATAGAAACACTGAGTTTCTACTCCATTTTTTATAAACAAATCCGAAGCGAAGAGTAAAAACTACTTACTGTACAATCATATTGGTCGATAGGTAACTCTGGCATCCAATGGCAGACTTCAAACCTTTGGGAGGTCGCAAGACGCAATTGTCCGCAATATTAACCTGCATTGAAATTTTATGGAGCACATTCAAAATTTAGAGTGCGATATTTTATTTGAAAGGAAGCAAGAGAGTTCGGTTATTAAAGCTCTTTCTACGTAAAAGGGTCCACCATCAACCGTACGTAATCCTGTGCGGTGGAGAAATGACAGATGTATTGAATATTAAAATTTGAGATATTCAACCTCGAGCTTTGGAAAATTGATGTGCACATCAGACACAATTTTAGATGTGTCTGTGCTTGTGTATATTGATATCCATTTGATATTAGTGCAAGTAATCTCAATTTTTTTGTGGAGCTGACTCTGTTTAGTATGAAGGCTTTGCAGTTTTTTGTCATTTGGGTTAGAAATGCAAGTGTGCATTTTGATATGCAGTTTCATTTTTGATGTTATTTATCTGTGGCAAGCATAAAGAATGAATGGAGTTAATGCATGTTGTTGGGTTCTTAGTCCATTTTTTATTTATGCATTGTGGTCACATAAAGAATGAATGGAGTTAATGCATGCCATTGGGTTCTTAGTCCATTTCTGATTTGTGCATTGTGGTGAATGTTCCACCAGATCTTCATAACAAATTTTATAATATTCTACAATCTTTTACTATGCAGTATTCTACTCAAAATTGTGGACTTCACATCATTAGCTTTAACACAGAAATTACTGAGAAACAATCACACGCCATTTATACATCGAATACAAGATATACCCAAGGAAAACCCAATATAGGGCAAACCCAACTAGGAGAGGCCTATGCTTTGCTCTTTTCTTCTCGGGATGAAAAGTGAATACAAAGAAAGGGGTACTCACACTGGCCAAATGTGGATGATATAGGATTGTCTTCTTCCTCTTCCATGCCAAATCTCCCATAACTATGAACATAATATTGAAACATATCTATGAAATAGATATAAATGCAGAGAACATAGAGAAATGCAACTTGACTCGTTTATAGAGAGTTGAAGAAGTTACATCATCACTAGGTGTTGTGATTTGTCTTATGAGGATCACTTTTTCTTTGTTTCTTTTTTATTTCTACTATTGATCCACCGAGTTCTGTTGACATGGGTTAGTGGCATTGTGATATATTGATTTGTGAAAGGGAATCATGAACGCAAGGTGGTTAGGACTAAGCTTTTCCTTTTTCGATTCATGAAGGTTCTTTAAACCTCAAAAGAGATTTGATGGCACCAAGTTGAGTTTGTCTCCCCACCACTACCAAGGGGAACTTGCATAGGTCTCTTTGCTTTCAGATGAGCCATTTTCTTTGTTGGAACACATATATTTCCCTTTATTACTTACCATCCTTTGGGATTTTTCCTATGTCCATTGGATGTAGAGGATGTTGGTGAAGATGAATAGGTTTCTTGTAGGTGTACCATTTGTTGGCATGATCTACATCTAAATGTTGTGCTTTCAATCTTTAACATTTCAATAAAAGTGAGATAAACCCATTATATAAGCATCTAGTTGGGAAAATCACAACTTAGGTTGGGAACTACACAGATATGGGTAAAGATGTTGAGTCCATGACAATATGAGCTCCATTAGCTTTAATAAAATGATCCAGGGAGTTCTTAATAGTTGCAATAAAATTAGGATACCATAAGTGAAAAGTAAGTTTGGAAGTCTTACCTAGACCAGATTTGTTGTAATAATAATGGTGTTTGGATCAAACTTTGAGAACTAGGGATGAAAGGAGAGGTGCATTTCCCCCTAGCAATAGGGTCCTAGGTTGAAAGCATTTTTTCTATCCATCATGGCCTTAAAAATTACAATGAAGTAACACTTGGAATGGAGCAAGAGCTCATTGTTCGTAATCTAGGTCTAATTTTTCCACCCATGAAGCATTCTTGTAGATGGCCAAATCCCATTAAAATGAAAAAAAGTGGTATACCTTCAAAACAAAAATTTGTGGGCATATACCTGTGGATCTAACACTTCAAGTTCCAACAATGGAATGTCCTTTGATTTCTCCACTATGAAGGAAATATTGAGGGACCCCTTTGTCTTTGAGGGAATAGAAAGCCTAGGCTTCACCTCATCCTTGAATTGATGGGATTGGGAGGAGGAGGGAATATTTTTGCATAGGGCTCCTCCAATAAGGCTTGAAACCAAAAGCACAATAGCATCCTTGCTTATGCCAAAATCCACAGGAAAGAAACCATCAAGGAGTTTCCTTCTTGCATAGAGTAGTTTCTAATGGCTTGGAAGGAACCCTCTCTTTGTTGTATGCATGAATTCAATATAGAGACAAAACCCAAGGATTTCATATGAAAATAGAGTGATTCCCCTAAATGGGACCTCATAAAGACTTAAATATTTGCAGTGACTCCCCCCTATTTTTTAAGGTTCGTGTTAGATAAGAGTGCAATGGTATTAGTCGAAAGAAGACCATATTGGAGCTGAAAGTCTTATCTAGTGTTTGTCTAATTTGCTACTCTTAAAAAGCGATGGTGGCACCTCATTTGACTTGAAATGCCATGGATATAGCCGGTGACCACATGATCTCTCTAGTTATAGTTTTAACTGCCAATACTAATGTGGCCCTAGCTCATCCATTGAATCATTTTATTGTCATGTTCATTTAATTAGCGTTAACTATTGCAAGTGTGTTGACAAAGCACTCATTCAATGTCTTATTGACCCATTGATGAGTGTTTTTAATGTATAAAATGCAATATCATCCATAATTTGAGCTTTGAGCTCAATATAGACTTTGTCAAACTCGAATCTCACGTTGACACTGGCATTTGAAGCAATAGATTTACAAATACTTGATTTCATGAACTGTCTTGAATATTTTCTTAACTCCTTAGTTGCTTATATTAATCCCAAAAAAGAGAAAACATGCAAATATAAACTAGTTAATTAGTTTGAAAAAACAATGTTACCATAAACTTTGTGCAGAACAATGTTTAATGGCTTGGAGGGATCCCTTCCCTTCATTATTTCCAAGAATTTAATATATAAACAAAATTCGTGGATAATATGGAGGGGTTCCTCTGAAAGGGACCTCATAAAGACGTGATGATTTTCTATGGCTCCCCCTTGTTTGAATATTCATGTTAGATAGTATCACAATTATAGTAGTTATACAAAGACCATACTAGAGCTGAGAGGATTTCTCCCCTAGTGTTTGGAAAGTGAAGACTCTTCAAAAGCTATTGTGGCACCTCACTTGTCTTGAAATGCCAGATATAGCCAGTAACTATATTCTATTTGTGTTTACATTTGTAACTGCTAGCCCTAATGTGGCCTTGGCTTGGTCATTGACCCCTTTTGTTGTCATGTTCATTTATCTTGGGTTTGTTATTGTAGGCATGATTACAATGGTTTCTTGACCCATTGATGTGACCCCTTTTGTTGTCATGTTCATTTATCTAGAGTTTGTTACTGTAGGCATGATGATAATGACTTCTTGACCCATTGACGTGTGTGCTCAGTGTAATCAAAAGCAGGATTGGCCAGAATTTGAGCCTTGAGCTCAAGATTGACGTCATCAAACTTGGATCTCATGTTGATGAAGTCATTTGAAGCCATGGATTTACAAATCCTCGATTTCGTGCATTGTCTTGAATATTTACTTAAGTAACTTGTTTATAAATTTAAATTAATCTTAGAAAGAGAAAACATGCAAATCTAAACTAGTTCATTAGTTTCCCAAAAAAATGATATCATAATTCCACAAGAAAAATAATATTTCAAGCCAAATTGTATGCCAAGTTTTGAGATAATTGATGGTTCATGGGTGGTCACCCCTTAAAAGAGTATATTTCTGGGACATTAGAGAATCGATAAATTGGCCATAATAGGGACTCATTCCATCTCCAACTGGCTTGGGTTTTCATTAAATATTCATAGGATTTTGCTGAAAGTTTGTGTGAGGAGGTATATATTTTTTTAGCAAATAAAAACACAAGTATTCAAGGATAACATATAGTTGAACCATTGACCCATATATTGTCATATGGTTCTACAATTGTTTCCAAAATTTTTCTTTTTATACCATCTAGTGACACCACTTATTATTTTACTTCATAGAGGTTGCAGGTAAATTTTTTAAAAGAAAAGTGATGGGTGTGTTTGGCAATGATGCTAAAAACAAAAATATCCCCATGGAGGTCTGGTGGTATTATTTCCTGACAAACTGGCATGAGAATGATGATAATACCTCAACTTTGCCATGAATATATCCATCAAATTGGTGACAAATGAGTGATCAAATGCCCAACCACAAGAATCTTCTTTAAATACCACCCCCATACTGGGTTATGAGACCACAGGGAAGAAGGATGGTTGTTGGATTTATTTCTCATCCATCCCAACCCACAATACTAAAAAGAATAGTCACAACCAAACACCAACAGTTATTTCCGTCATTGAAAGCTTATTTAGGTACCTCACCCAACGTTAAAACGGTGACAAACCTCTTCCACTTAGAAAAACACAACACAAGGTCATGATATCCATTGAATCCATCCCCTCTAGTTCCACAGTGTTGGCATAAAGAATTTGAGCTACTGGTTGCTCTTTGGGAATCCTTGAAATTCATATACCTTGGCTCATTGCAGTGATGAATCAAACAAGTGGATAATGTGATTTCAAAGATACCTTAGCTCATTTCTAGTTAACATTGATTTAAACAAGTGAGCAATAAGATTCCATGTTGCTTACTCTACAACTCTCTCTTCAAACACAATGCCTTCCTTCCACTTATGCCACAACCCATCTAGCTTGGCACAGACACACATCTTTCAAGATCATTGGCTTCCTGGGTTGGTTATATGGAATTTCAGCTATGGAGGCATGCGTTCTCTCAACATGAGGAAGAATGTAAGAATGATAAGGAAATAACCTCTCTAAGAAAAAGTATATGTTATGTCTCCCATGCATGAGGATCATGTGTCTTCCATATAACATTTTTAGTTTGGACTTAGAATATATGATCAATAGGGTAGGTGAAAGAGATTTTAATACAACATGGTTAAAATGTAGAACTTCTGCAAGTGACATAGGGCATCAATGATATATTGGGTTATAAGAGGAACCCCAACCCTTGATAGGAAATCTCATGTTATGTTGTCGTATGGGGTTTCAAGATAACTCATGCTAGATTTGTATGAAACTCCCTTCTACCAGCTCCATGTAGAGGGCCATATTTTCCATACAGAGAGACATCTCCTAGACCAAATCCATCTCTTTTACCCAACTTTCTATCTAGAGCCTGAGTTGGTAGGATAACTTCCCTTTTGAATTTAGAGGAATACCCTTTGTTTGATAGTGGGAATTTGATGCATTGAGGCTTATCATGTACTTAGCTCCAAAGCTTGGTATCTCTTCTTCTTAGCATTGTGATATTCATGCTTAGATAATTTTTAAGTAGGACCGATTCTTGATTTTATAGAGGTGGCCTTTGAAATCCCATTTTGTACTGCCACTTATGAATTGAGCAGATTTCTTGATGTAATTTCGGTCATTTTTTGGACATTAAGTAACCTATATTACCTTCCCAAGGACACTCTTTACTCTACCACTCTTGGATTAAGCTCTTGTGTTCCTCCTCAAGCAATTTTTTTGGAGGCTATTATATTACTTATTATACTTTGGTTTTATAACAGTTAAGCATAACATCAAAACCTAGCCTGCCTGCCATTTGGACTCATGACCATTCAATAGTGGGGCTTTTGCCTTGGGATTTGAGCCAAAAAAATTTGCAAATCATGTCCACATTCTACAGTATCGGGTCATTACAATTCAACCCTCTTGGATTGACACAATTCTCATAAATCACTGTATTGCAAATAATACATGATTTAGCATTTTATAATCTAGGGGTTAAAACTAGAATCTTGAATTCTCCAGGTCATAAATTCACTTACAAACACTGATGGGGGGAATTTTCTATCTCGACTGTTGGAAAGATCTTGAAAAAACAAAATTTACATTGTTGTTGGTCATTTTTATTTGTGATTTAGTATCAACTATTTTGCTTCATTAGAATTAATTCCATTTTGTACTAGTGTATAATTAAACACATTGTTTTTTCGAATGTATTGTAGTCTTAAAGTGAACTAATTACTGTATTACAATTCAACCCTCTTGGATTTGACACAATTCTCATAAACCACTGCATTGCAAATAATACATGATTTAGTCTTTTATAATCTAGGGGTGAAAACTGGAGTCTTCAATTCTCTAGGTCATAAATTCACTTACAAACACTGATGGGGGGCATTTTCTGTCTCGACTATTGGAAAGATCTTGAAAAAACAAAATTTACATTGTTGTTGGTCATTTTTATTTGTGATTAGTATCAACTATTTTGCTTCATTAGAATTAATTCCATTTTTTACTAGCGGATAATTGAACACATTGTTTTTTCCAATGTATTGTAGTATTAACATGAACTAATTATTGTCTTATTGTTTGGTGTTCACTGCTGAAAAGAGATACTCTTACTGTGATAAGTTTCAATTTTTTTTATTTGTTTGTTGCTATCATGTTTTGAGTGCAGACATCTAAAATTCCAAATCGCATGTCGCTTTATGTGAAGGGGATATATATATATATATATATATATATATATATATATATATATATATATATATATATATATATATATATATAATTTATTTTTTTCCCTCTGGTTCCCTGGAGATCTATGTCACATTTGCACAAAAGTTTAGATATCATTCAGATATCTAAAATTTCTAGTTTTTAATTTGAATATTTACGTGACAAAGGAAAGACAAAGGTCCTAATTATAAAAATTTACCCAACAAAAACAACATTGAGATTTTTCTTTCATTCAACCTATAACATATTGCATCTCTCTTCATCAATTCTCTTCTTCCATATGCTATCCACTTATGACCTTTCCTTTGCAATATTTGGTGCATTTGCGAGTTATAGGTCATTTCTAGGCTATAATGTCTTCAGAGTTTCAATTATAATTGAGTATTCAACTAAACATATTGAGTCTCTTTTACATAACTATTTTTCCCTCCACCCACTTTTCGTAACTTTCATAACCATTAGCTAGAGACCTTAAATTTTGATGATGTTTTGTTTGTTTAGTAAAAGATTGTCGAGAATTTAATTTATTAAAAGTAATATAATCTATAATCTATAAAGTGTCAAGGTATAATTTTTAAAATTCTAACTCTTTAAAGGGTGCTAGCTCAATGGAAGAGCACCTGCTTCACAAGAAGGAGGTTGGTGGTTCGATTCCATTGTTCCCTGATATTTATATGGAATGACGAGGATCAATTTTTGGTGACAAAGGCTCTTTTGACCATCACCAATGAGCTTATGGTGACATTTTTCAACCCTCACCAAAATATGAAATGGTGACGGTCAACGAATACCACCATATATACACATCAATAGTGACGACCAAGAAATGTCTGTCACCATAAATTGTTGTTGTTGATATGAAATGGTGAGGGTCATTGTTTGTCATTATAGTCATTATTCATGACAGACCTTGACATCACCAATGAGCTTATGATGACATTTTTTGACCCTCACCAATATGAAATGATGATTGTCAATGAACGTCTCCATATATATGCACCAATAGTGACGGCCATGAAAGGTCCATCACAAAAAATTGTTGTTATTCATATGAAATGGTGACAGTCATTATTCGTCATTATAATCAATATTCGTGATAGACCTTGAATGTCACCACAACACATGCTTTCAGCGATGCCACCTTTGGTGACGTTCATTTTTTTGGTGATGTAGCCTATTTTCCATCACCAGTGCTCATATGAAATGGTGATGGTCACTATCTGTCATTATAAATCATTATTGGTGACGAATCTTGAATGTCACCACAACACCTATACTTTCGGTGATGCCACCTTTGGTGACATTCAGTTTTTGGTGACGAAGGTTCTTTTGACCCTCACCAATGAGCTTATGGTGACATTTTTCGCCCCTCACCAATGTCCTTTTTTCTTGTAGTGTTTGTCATAGCAATCTACCTTGGTCCTGTGAAGATATAAACAATCCATACCCAAGAGCATATTGTATGATCCCAAAGGCAATATGTTCAAGTGTGTTGTTGTAGGCATACCATTTATATCAAATGCACAATATCTTACCCAATGGTGAATTATTTTCTTCGTACCTGAGGCCAACTACAATAACCAATATTCTACATGCATTTCCTTACCCAAAAAATATTTATCCACCAGGTCAGGATTAATATAACTATAGTTAGATCTAGGGTCAAACAAAATAGAAACAAATTGATCACAAAGCTTACATCCATCTAAATGATAGAAGCATGATGATCTGCCTGCATGTTTTCCATAGCTGCATAAATTTGAGGAATGTTATTCCCAACATATCCCACTATTTATGCCTCATGCACACTGTATATCTGTGGCCTGTCACCTTGATTTTGTGGACATTATCTCCTACGATGATATTTTCCACAAGTCTAATATTTTATAGGATTCCAACCCTCATCCTTGTTCTACTCCTCATATCAAAATCCCTATCCTCTACCAGATGTATTCAACTTCTTACGTGGGAAAACATTCTCCTTGTTACCTGTGTTTTGAGGCCTTGCTCTCTTATTGTGCCATTTTCCTTTATTATTATCATTACCTCTCCAATCTGGCTTAGTTTCTGATCTGTACTTTGATTTTTTATAACAATGATTAAGTTTCCAGATGGCCTCCTCTATTTATCTAAGCTCATCGAATTCAATCCTATCTATGAATGAAATCAGTAGCCCACTAATAAATATTTGAATCTTGTTCCTCTCCTCCTTGAGGTAAGGCACATATCTTAGTAACTCCAAGAACTTGTTGGTATACTCTTCATCTGTCATGGAAGCCATCTTTAGCTCATAAAATTTTTTTTCCCTATCATCGTAGTATTTCTCTGATAGGTACTTCTTACATAATATCCTTTCGAACCCACTCCAAGTCAACTCCTCCTCATAAATATCTCTGATGTTCTTCACATCTTCCCACCAAATGTCTGCTCTACCTCTTAGGATGAATGTAGCTATCCTAGCTTTCATATTTTTCAAGGAATCATGTAATCTAAAAAATGTACTCATGCCAACTACATCCTGTGGTTTCTTCATCTCTCCATTAAATGTAGGTGGTTTTTCCTTATTAAACTCATCCAGAAAATAGCCCATATCAATCCTACTGTAAGGATGATACCAATGACAATCATGATGCATATCTGAACTAGAACTAGAATGATACATGTGTTTGTCACCCCTCCTATCCGGAGTGTCCAATAATCTATAATATTTAACCGTGCCATCCCTCTCTGACCTATAACCACTGGGAGACCTAATTCCATGTGCTTCATTGGTCCCATCCTCCTGCCCACAGTTGATCCTAAGTTTCCCCTGTTTCTATGACTCTGACAAACTTTGAAGGATTTATCCATTAACCTCGGCTTGCTTTTCATGTGCCTATATAAGTTTGTCATTATCTTCCTTGCAAATACTTATTTATTCCTTTAAAATTCTCAGTGTATTGAACAAATGAGATGAATGGCCAACACTATGTTGCTCATATGACTCATAAGGAGAATCTTTTTAGTCTACCATTATTTTATTCATCTTTGATTTCTTCCTACAATGTACAATATTATGTCAACTAAACCAATTCATTAATAAACCAACATACCTTAGTGTAATTTGGGGAGGATACATCATGCAAGATAAACCAATCAGCAAAATACATGTATATACATAATGGTAACAACATATAAACTCATAACACATGGTATACTAGCGCATGAACCTCATTCTAGTTGGAGTCCTATCATAGATGCATAACCATACCAATACACAACATGACCTAATGCATAGCCATACCAATGCAACTCGACCACACACACCATCACAAGCATGGACCATATGCAAGCATAAGTGACATGTAACCAAGCATGAATGACCAATGCATTTTCAACATATAACATCACACACACAAGCATACACGGGAACTACATAAGCATGAGCAATATGTGACCTAGGATACACAATCAATGAAAACTCGACGTGTAACAATATGTAAGCTAATGTGAATGCACAATACATAAACATGAACAAAACATAATCAGTCATACACACATGACCACATTTTGGCAAAAACGCCATCAATCCTCCCATGTTTACACCACAGCTACCATGGAAAACACAACACGGATACACAAACACATACACCATAAGTATGAGAAACACATAAGAAATCAACAAAATCACGACCAACACACCGCCCATCCATTACAAGGGTTGAACCTAGATTTGATACCACTCTGTAACACACTCTTTCCACATCTACCCAAGTAACCATACAACCGGGGTAAACATGCGATGAGAGGCTAATAATGTGAGATTAAACCTCATAGATGACCTTAAGTAATTTGAACCAATGGAAACATGAGAAACAGACATTACACAACATTGAAAACACCTCTGAGAGATAACCCAACCTCCGAGACCCCTGAACCCTAAGGGGAAACTGATTTTTGAACCTTTTGAGCCTTAGTCTTGGGCATGTAAGGGAAAGGGAGGGGCTAGAAGCCTATAGCCACAGGCATGTAAGGGAAAGGGAGTAGCTAGAATCCTATGGCCACAAGAATGCCAAGTCAAGATCATGGCCAAGGCCCCAAAAAGTTAGTTTTATTCCCTCAACTCTGAGATTTGTGCCACCTTTTTAGCCCCAGATCCTAAGTCACTGCACAAAACTTCATGAAACTTTAGGAGAACAAAAATAACATTAAAAAAAAGGTATGGAAGTAATCACATCATCAAGAACTCATCTAGACCCCACCCAGCCATGACAGGAATTTCATCAGACATGTCGCAAACATTGCATCTATAGGTATAAACATCAAATTTTAACATGGGGGTCTATTATTTAAGATTCACTAAGGAGAATTGATCCCCTACATCATAAACTACAATATAGTCTATTTTACCATAGATAAATTGTGTATTCATTGACAGGAAAAAACATGGGTAGGGTCATACATCATCACTAATCAAATAAATGATTATAACCAACATAATAACAACAAAAATACAACGGATACAAAAACAATAAATTCCATACAAAAACTAGTACATTTTCATACCAAATGCCATAGGAATGAGATCTTCATTATTGAATGTGAAAACTAATCAAAGATGGGAATTCCACATTCCACTCAACCATATATTGGCTGAGAAAAGTCTCACTTCATCCAATCAACCCCATGCCATATTCTAGGCATGAATGTGGTACTTTATCAAACACATGAATCAACACCAAACCAGGGCTCCACAGGCCAAGTTGTCTCAATCCCAAACTAGTGATTCCACCTCATGGTCATACATCAATAACCATCACGGATTGATATCTATCCAAGTTTTTCTAGGGCTCCAAAGTGTTTGTTCCAACCAAGGCATCCAGGACTAGTAACTCAACCCACCTAGGGCTTCTAGAGCGTTTGTCCAACCAAGGCTTCCAGGACTAGTAACTCAACCCATAGTTGTTTTTTGGGTTTCTAGAGAATTTTTCCAAGGCTTTGAGGAACTAATAACTCAACCCACATCTAAAGTAATCATGAGAACCAACTAGAAAAAAATCAATTAAAATAAACCCACAATACCATGGTTTTCTAGGAAATGGCAACGCTAGGAAATCCACATGCATACATCATGCATGCCAAAACTAGTGATGAAAACATACATGCAACTCGATACCTGCAATATAATCCCATTGTAATTGCTGATCTCAATGTCCACCTATGCTTTCCTTCTCTTCCTTTGCCTTCTTGCTCCAAATCACAAAGTATGCACACTCTTCAAGAGTGCTCCAAGGTAACTCTAAGTATCCAAGAGTGTGTGTGTGAGAGAGAGAGAGAATAATGAGAGAGCTCCAAAAATACAACAACTAAAGGTACCAACTGATCCTTAGAAGAATTTTATAGAAGAGGCCTCTATTTTTTTCATTTTCTATTATTTTCCTTCAATTTCCTCCTCACATGCAACATGTAAAATTTCATCTCCCTTTTCTCCTAATTTCCATTACTTTCATAAATAAATGTGCCAAAAATAATTTTTTCCTCTTTAATTCCTTAGCCATAGCCTTTGACAATTTCCTTGACCATAATAAACCATGTGAACCATCGTACTATGATGTTTTGCCCAAAAATCAGCTTGGAATACATGTCCCATCAACTGTGGTTAATATTTTAACTTTATTACATCGAATTTTCACCAAGGCTATTACAACATTTGTGTCGTATTGAGTTACTCTTCCATAGTTGAGCAATGCACAGAATCAGGAAATTGGAATATAACCAAGGAAGTATAAGACCTTATAGTAGCCATATAGCCCATAGTGTCAATGGAAATTTCAAAGTTATTTTACCTTTCTTTATATTTACATTGCATATCTAAAATAAAAGAGCAAGGCATAGTCCTCACCTTCTAGTTGGGTTTTTCCTTACTGGGTTTCCAAGAGGACATATGGTTATCATTGTATAGTTGTTGTGCTATTTGTTTTAGCTTATTTTATTCCAGTCTCATATTATTTCAATACTTTTAGAGTAAAGCTACCAATATTAAATCTTAATATTATATAAAACATTATAACAAAGAGACTACAAAAACTAACAAGATTTGTTGTGATGAAGTGTTCGAGTGAATATATGTGAAATTTTACAAATTGATAGTGTTAGAAAACAAGTTAACACATGATCCTTAAATAAATTACATGAGCAAGTTAACGTAGCCAAAATTTCCACTTTATTTAATTAACCTACAAATATTTCTTCTGGGATATTCCATGTAAAACACAAATACTCAAGAACCACAAAAATGGCATGTAGAGTTAGATGGAAATTATAATTCCTCTATTAACCCATAAGACCAACCATCATCATGTTTTGTAGCCACCCTATCAATTTTTTCAAAAAAATAAAATCCAGTGAGATAATTACGATACACATAACATACCCTACATTCAATTGAATCTTGCCTATTGGATTTGTGACTTATTAAAAAATACAACACGTGAAGAAGTTTTACATAGTTTTCTTTACCCTCTTCCTAAATAACTATGAAATGAATAAATTGAAATGCAATATTTTACATTACACCACGATAATAGATATGGTAGATACGCACATTTTCCACTATTTCATGTGCATCATTATGATGTTCCATTGAAGCCAACCATTATTTTTTATCTTTGTGAAGCAAAAGGTTGAGGTAAATTTACCAAAAACTTTGTAAACGTGCACCATCACCATTAATATTTCTTTAATGATAAGCCTACAAAGCAAGTCATGTACTTCAACTTTTCTCTTTATGGAACAAGATCGTTTTGGAACAAATCTAGGAAGAAATTGGCATATATAATCACACAACTAGGACACATGTTGACTTGTGGGGTCCTGACCCAGGTTCAGATTTTATGGATAAACCAACAAACCCTCTAACTATTGGCTCTTTCGGCAGTGATCTACTTGCGCAGACCAAAGTCTCACCCGAAGCAGTATTGGGGGGTGCTGGAACCAGGTTTCTACACCCTAAGGGAGAGATTAATGAGTGGTCCTCGGAAAATCCCCAAAGAAAACTTGTACAGATGCATGCACATAGACTCCACACACATTAACAAAATACCAAAAAATCACTATCACTTTGGCGCAGACAAACAGAACAGAAGTCGATCCAAGTCACAGCACATCAAAGGCTTAAACAAATTTATTATGTATCAGTATTTAATCATAAGTTATCCAAAGATCTTGCACAATAGCTTATAACATAACACAGAGATAGCATCATAGAAATAGGGTTCGCTTTAGCGCAGACAATAGAAGAGAACCATATCTCGCTCTTACTTAACAGAAGTCAATATTCAAGTGTAAACATATCAATTAGCTCTGCACATTCATTAGTACGCAAACATATAGCACGATCTCATCAAATCATAATAGTAAGCATAAACACTAATTAGACACATAACATAGAGCATTCACCAAAATTGTTCCTTCTATTAATCCTTCAAAACCCAACAAATCTTCCTTCAAAACCCTTACAAAACCCTTACTATCCCTTCCACACACACAACCAACGGAGTATGGACGCAACTACAACTAGGTCTCCGTGCACATAGCTAGCAGGAGCCTTTTACCCAACCCAAAAACCCGAAAACCCTTACAAACGTGAATATTATCCGAATATCAATATCTCCTAGCTCGACCGAACTACTTAGATTAGACAAATGCTATATATTTCTAACATGCCTAGTGCACAGATACTATGGTCTCAAACCATGGTTTGAGACCCATAATTTACATTTAAGCTTAAATATATCCCAAAATTGGGGCAAAAATCCCTTTGACTACCCCAGCTCAGCGCGCACATACAAACATACATAAAAGAGCATTGAAGCATGTGCCTCAGGGGACCGTGCTCCAACAGGCCCCCAACACAAAAATGTGACTCATCCCAAGTCACTTAGGCACTGTGGCTGTATCCTTGGGTTTATCTTGTAGCGTCTTGACAGAAGTTTGGAGAGGGATCACTAACTCCACGCTTTTCATTGCTGCACCCTGCCCCTGATGAACCATCTTCTCTATCGTGGGCCCTTCAACAGACATCTCCACACTACATTGGGTCTATTGGATGATCTTGAGCATGTTGTCCAGTGTCAACGAGAGTTATAGTGCTTCCTCTTCCCATGGTTGCATTCGTTATGTAAGCACTTGTTCTTTTCAGCACAAATATGTAGTTTCGCCCTAGAGTCTAAGCCTTCTTGCAGACGAGAAAGTCTCTGATGAACCACTAACGTGGGTGCTACTATGTGTATTTCATCGAACTACTTCTCCTTGGTGCTAAGTGTGTCATGCAGCTGCTACATGACCGTATCATTCTAAACATAGGCTCAAATTTCCATGACCTCAGTTAGAGACTGGTCACACTGAGTGACAGTGTCAGCGATACTTTCTTGGGCCTGCTTCACCTCTACTGCTCTATTGGAGCGGATTTCAGGCAGTGTCTCGGGCTAAATCTTGATTTGAAGATCTGTTATTTTCTACTCATACTCGGATCCAATGGTGTGAGCCTTCGTGCACGCGGCCTTGATTGCAGTAGCTAGTCTGTCCAACTTCTCTGTAGGTGCAGCAATGGCTGCAACTGCTGGAATATCCTGGAATAATTTATTGATATTGCCTTCTAGCATAGCGAGTTGGGCTTCTATTGCTTGATATGCCACCTCTTCCTACCACTACTGTTCATGTGCTTGTGCATCCTATTTGTGTGCAGCCTGGGTCCGCGTCTGCGCTGTTGCTTCACGGTACTGCAACTGATCAACAATAACTGAGTGTAGAATATGAACCTTTCCTGCAGGCAACACAACAATATTAATATGCACATCACTTGTACCAGTAAATTGAGTGCACTGGCTCGCATCTATTTGAAATTCTATAGGGAGATATGGAAAAATCACCCCTCCCCAGATGATGGCAGTGCTACGTCCAAAGTTTATGCGCTGCTAACAGGTGCACTGGTCCTACTCGCTTGAATCGCACTCACCTATATCTAGCTCGATTTCATTTTCAACTCTTGGAGACCAACGTGGAAAACCTCCAATGCATATTTATACTATACCTCCATGTCCTTCCAGCGATACTCCTGCGTAATGGTCAATGTGTTTGCAATATCATTGAGATCATCCTCCGTCGGTGTCAGGACCTCCTGTCCTATTTGCTTCAATCCCTTCGACTTTTTCCTTGACCAAAACTTTCTCTGTGCACCGTGCTTTGTGCCTTTGGATGTGGCTACTTCAGTTTCTTTGGGCATAGAGCCAGTCTTTTTTGTCACTGTGGTAGTCTCAGTAGTTTATCTTGTAGTGTTCAGTGTAGGCTCTTTGTCACCAGGTTTTTCTGTCACCGTTGGTGGTATCATGTCTGAAAGGTTTTCTGGGGCCTTTTCTGTGGAGTTTCCTATTGGGGTGTGCGGCTGTGTTGGTGGAGTCAACCACGCCAGCGGCCAGTCTTTTGTGACCCTAATAAAATCGTCCTCAATCACCAAATAAGGCAACTCGTACCAGACACCCTCCACAATGCCCTTCGTGTTGATGTGGATATTATGGAATGTAGCCTTAAAGTCTGCTACCATTTTGTACTGCTCATAAAGGGTAGGGGATAAGCGTGGCTTTAACTATATCACCTGGTATAAGCTCGCATTATATAAGACCCAAAAGATCTTGTTTTCTTTCGCTCACATCATATAAGACCCAAAATATCTTGTTTTCTTTCGCTCGCATAGGGTTAGAAGAGTGCCAGAGGTCTGCGTAGCGCACAGCTTCGCACATTGGTTCTGCAAGTTATGGGAATTTGGTATCTTCAAGGGTTTTCCACCCAATTAGCATGATTAAAAATAAGAACCAAGCATATTGAAAATGCTCGCCCTTCTCCTAGACTTTGCGTACATTTTCAAGAAATTATTTGCAGAGGTATGTGCACCAATTTTAGATGACCTCTTTTTCGCATCTCCTAGCAAGCACAATCACATGCGCAAGCACTTCCTTTGGTCTACACTTGCGCATCATTTTTAGAGCCAAGACTACCGTGCCAAAATGGAATACTGGGTCGTTTATTTCCTCTACCAAAAATCCTTGGGATTTGCGCATAACATCGTACTTCTTCTTAATTTTTTCTTCCAGCTCCTTCCCTCCAAAATCGGCCATAGGGTTATCCCCCCTGTTCAGAAATCCTGAGATACCATGAATTAGATTTGCATCAATTGGGATGCACTCTCCTAGCCATAGCACATCGTCATGCACCAGTGCCAACAACTACCTAACTCAGATATCATTAATGGGGTTGCACCCAAAATGAGGGATTTACAAAAGATTGAGTAGGCCTGCCTTGTGCAAACCTAGAATTTCCTTCTTAGGTTCAAGGTGCACCCAACCTCCTACATATGGAATTGGATCATGATATAGTTTTGGCGTGAGCTCTATAAATTTCTCTACGTCTGCGATGTCCTAGTCATCAAAGTGAAGCTGAAGGTTTTTGGCGAGCATGTCTCCCTCCGTTGGGATGTTCTCTGGGATCAAGGGCACATGGATTCCTACACTTACCTTATCCAAGTCCTTCGTCACTTTCACTGTAGGCTTGCATGGTGCAATGTAACTAGGCAGTCGTGCGAATGGTGCTACTTCTACAACGTCGTCATCCCCTTTTTCGATTGTTTCAGAGAGTTCAGGCATGGTTTTTTTCAGCTTCTCTCCGGTAGAATGATGAGGTTTGGGGGTCTTTTCTCTCGGAGACTTGCGTGTCCCAGAATTTTGTCCCTTTTTTGTTTTGGATGGCACAAGGGTCTCTACCACAGGCACCTCCTGTGCAGTAAGGTCCTCTCCAGGGCTGGTGGCAGTAATTCTTATACTATGAATCACATATCCTAAACCCACTTGGCGCAAAGATTGCTCAAACACAGGATCCAATCCAAACATAGACGCAGCAAAAGCAAAGACAAATAAATAGCTCAGAGCATAAAAATTGTTAGAACATAAAGGGAACTATTGTGATCCCATTATCCATATTTATGCTTGTGGTGCATCTGAAACAGCTCCTTAGGCATTAATGAGGTTCCATTACTGACAAAACGGTCCCAAATCTGGAAAACTCCCCTCATTAAATGCATCTTGGACGCTCCTAAAAACAGTAATAATCTTGTCTTATCCAGTTTTACTATTCCAATGGCTAGATTTTGACCCTCTACGCACCATTCAATCCCCTGGTACAGATACCACGTGCATGTTGCACCTTACTACACATGTAATCCATAGTTAAGTATAACCATTAACAGACTGTCCCCCCCAACACAGGCTTGTTGACCAGGTAATTCAAAGCATATCACGTAGCATCCATCATATCCTTGAGTAACTATAAACTTTTCTGACATTCAACATCCCAACGGCATGTCGCACTTCTACAAAGTAATCTGGCCATGGGCGCATTTATCAATTCGTACTAGGGAACGCACTTTCTGTAGTATCCCACAAGACTAAGAGTAGAGCACATTTTTCTAAATTTCAAGGGGATGGAGGGTCCTGCGAGCATGCGTGGGTCCCGAAATTCTACAAGTGCGAAGTGTTGAAAAGACATAGTCTTCCTAATCAGTGCATCAATGATTAAATCTTTGCTAATGATATTGATCCCACTTTCAAAGCCAAATGTAAGAAGAAAAATATTTATCAGCACAGGCCAGTCACTAGTGCCTTTGCGCAACTCTGTTTCCAAGTACCATTCAATTAGGACTTTTCTTAGGGTATGAATAAACATGTGGACCCATTTAGGCCTTAGTTCGACACCCCATACCTGATTCCACCTTGCCATATTTTGGCGCAAATCCTCCTTGCCAGAGTATAAGTCCTCTTCTTTAATGACTAGTTGTTCAAATTGTAGCTATACCATTTGCGCATATTTCTCCTAATATCCCAAATTATCCTTATGTGTTTTCCACCATCTCCCTGGAGTAGCACGCAAGCCAATATCTAAAGCATGGAATTTATGTGTTGTCGGCACAGTCCTTTCCAGTTCTCTCGGGAACATGTTTACATCAGTTGAGGCATCATAATCTGGGAAGCCACGTACCTTAGATGTTATACATCACAGATATCTAGTCACGCGATTATAGCATAGGGCAAACAACTCATGCAATTGTTTCTGCCAATTCTCAATTTCGTCATCAGAGTTTGAAAAACAAGAACTTTCCTTCTCCCACTTAATATTTCCATCCGCTATTGGGCTGATCCAATCCTCTTCGCGCAAGCTCAGCTTATAGATTTGGTCAATGTCATCCTCAACATGCACAAGCTTTGTATATCGGTGTCCTGTAGCAGGGTCTAGGGGGATGATAACTCAGAATCCATTATTCTCAAACTCCATCCTTCTTTTCTTCAAGTCTATGACACCATCCATGTCAATAGCCCAATACAGTCCCAACAACATAGGATAGGGATCTGTATCGTCCACGATCTCTATCACTTCAAAGTCAGCTATCACATTGATGCCCTCAATACTAACTACGACTTGAGGAAACTGCCCAAGAGGAATGTTCCTCTACTTATTGGCCATGCGTAGTTGGATCGTGGACCATTCCAACTCGGGTTCACCCATGCACTACCATGTTTGTTTTGGTATAACATTAGCATCTGACCCCAGATCAAGAATTACCTGGTCCATTTCATAAGTTCCTATCTACATAGTCAGACACATCTCTCTACCCATTCTTTTCTTGTTTCTATAGATTTTATTGACAACGCACTGCTCTACCATTGGTGGTCCCTTTTCTGTGCAATTTTCTATCAGAGCCTGTAGATTTTCTAGTGCCTTCTTATTTCACAATAATTTCGCACATGCTTTTAGGAAGGGTTTAATCTCTTCATCTCCTCTAGTGCCTTGCAACGGTCTACTTGATGTTGAAGCACCACCCTCGGTGAATTCTTTATGTTCCTCAATAAAGGTTTCTTTTGTGCGCTTAAGATCAACTCATGTCTTATGCTCTTGCACCTTACAGATCCAGACACTTGTAGATAACTGCTTTCCCTTATATTCATTGGTAGCTATGCCACTCCTTATTACTACATTCACACTTGGAAACTCCCTACGAGGTTTAGCATGCACCATCTACAGATTCTGTGTATGGGTACGCGTCTTTCTTTCCTACATCTTAGCAATTAAAATAGGGAAATATTCAAGTACATGATCAATTTTCCTATAATACCTACAAGACTGGCACGTAGGATTCAAAAAATTTCATGCATAATGTCCAACATCTCTGCAATTATAAAAAATTACTTATCCTCTTTCTCGACCAGCTAATCCACCTCCTCAACCTCTTCCTTTTCCCAGAGATCCTCTGCACCCAAAAGGGGATGCTGGTGAGAAGGACTCGACCTGCACCTTGTATATTTTAGATTTATCCATCATCATCTCATAGGTGTGACAGTGCTACTTATCATGCCCTAATGATGAAAAGAACTTGCAAAACAATTGCTTTAGGTCAGGCTGATACTTCCCAATCCTTGGACAATAATCTGTGTCATGCAATCCAGCAACCTGATATATTGTACACTAGACAGGGCTCTTCAAGGGGCTAGGACCTCCAACATTCAAATAATTAGTGAAAAAATGACACTGATCCTTATGGTGCCTGGAAGCCTTTCATTTTATACACCAGATCTCTGTGCACACTTCCTTGCCCTTATCGTTCCGCATTATTTGAACTTCCAAGTGCATGGCTTCCAGCTGATTCTATATTTGTTGTGTCCCAAGCACAAGAGGTGTTGGTCTAGCTTCTAGTTTCATTGCGACCTCTACAACCTCAGTTAATGTGGAAAAATTTTGTTTTCCTAATGGCTGGCACAGATGGGGGAGCAACATAGCAATGAACCATTATTTATGTTGAGCATCATCAATGACGAACACTCCATCTCTGATGACATGCTTCAACCGTTGGTTTGCTTCCCATACAAACTCATTAACCTCCTGGAAAATTTATTTCATCTCAATTACTAGCTGTGAGTGTGATTTAGGCTCTTTGAACTGCTCTTTTAGGGATATCCTTATCTGTTGCAAGGTAACATCGGGGTTATCATCAACATACCTCATATACCAATCCAATTCTCTATCTTGGAAGGCAGTAGCAAGTTTCACTTTCTTGATATAATTACTGTGAACCTGTTGTGCTTGCCACACAGCCTCAGTCACAAACCAGAATTTTTCGGTTTCCTCATTCCCGATACCCTTGAAATTAGGTAGCTTCATTGACGTGGCCATTTCTACTTTTGGGGGAGGAGGAGGAGATGGATTGTGCGGTGGAGTAGGTGGTCTTTGGTGCGATGAAAGAAGTGGAGTGGATGGGGTAGGAAACAGACTTGAGGGATGTTGCTGGAAAAATTTTTCTTTGTCAGAATCAGTTGAGCTAGCAATTTCCAATTCAGGCTCACTATCAAATCTAGAAATTTTTGGTTTAGGCTCACTATCAGATCTAAGCTTCAGAGGGCTATAAGGGACTTCTTAACACTCTTCGCAGCAAATTTTTCCACTGCACGTAACTAAACCCTTCTGAGGCATTTAATTAGCATGTTCGCACAAACAACCCTTTTCACACAATAGAATTTGCAGTGACAATTTCAATGAGTGCAAGACCTTACCTCTAGGTCCTTTGAAAAATATTCTTTATTCTTCAGAGTAGGACACAAATCGATCAATAGAAAATTCAGTCACAAAATTGCCCAAGAGGCAGTCAATCCAATGATATACCATGCGAGTGATCTTATTATCAAATCTCCCTACTTTTTGGATCAATTCAGAGGTCCACTAGTTAGTGACTGGGTTGTCTCTTATACAGTGATGGAATTTAGTTAAGCGCAACAGCCACTCCTAAAGTTCATATGAAAAGGAACTAAATAAAATTTCATGCAATTCTGTATAAATATATTTTTCGACCCATTGTTCAGGAGATAGCTTATTCTTCTTATTCTCTTGAAGTACAAATTCTAGGATCTTTATATCTAGCCAATCTTGCAATTCATTTTGCAAGGGCTACCACAACATCAAATCTCCCTCAAAATGACGATCCAGGTCCTTGCAACGGAACCATTTGTTGGCTTGAGGGGTCCTAACCCAGGTTTAGAGTTTATGGATAAACCAACAAACCGTCCAACTATTGGCCCTTTTGGCAGTGATATGCTTGCACAGACCAAAGTCTCACCTGAAGCAGTATGGGGGGGTGTTGGAGCAAGGTTTTCGCACCCTAAGGGAGAGATTAATGAGTAGTCCTCGGAAAAACCCCAAAGAAAACTTGTTCAGATACGCGCATGGAGACTGTGCACACATTAACAAAATACCACAGAATCACTATCACTTTGGCGCAGACAAACAGAACAGAAGTTGATCCAAGTCACAGCGCATCAAAGAATTAAAAAGATCTATTATGTATCAATATTTAAATCCAAATATCTTGTGCAATATCTTATAATAGAACACAAATATAGTATCACATAAATATGGTTCGCTTCAGTGCAGACAACAGATCAAAACTAGATCTCACTCTTACTTAACAGAAGTCAATATTCATGCGTAAAGATATCAATTAGCTCTACACATTCATCAACAAGAAAAAAGATAGATTTATTTCATCAAAGCATAATAGTAAGTATAAACAACAATTAGACACATAACACAGAGCATTCGCCAAAACTGTTCCTTCTATTAATCCTTTAGATCTGTCAATACATCAACTTTTCCTTCAAAACCCTTACTGTCCCTTCCGTGCACACAACCAATGGATTCCACACATAGCCAGGACTAGGTCTCCATGCACACAGCCAGCAAGAGCCTTTTACCCAACCCAAAAACCTAAAAACCCTTACAGACACATATATTATTTGAATATCAATATCTCATAGCTTAATCGAACTACTTAGCTTAGAAAAATGCTATCTATATAGCACACAGATACTATGGTCTCAAACCATGGTTTGAGACCCATAGTTTACATTTAAGCTTAAATATACTAACAACAAAGTGGAATCTTGGAGTAATAACACCATGAAAACGTGGACTAACTTCATCCTAAAGTTGGTGGAGCAAAAACATAGTGGGATAGCTATATCATCGTATAAACATTACCTCATTTGGTAATAAAACCAAAATAGATATTGTCCTTTCAAATGCAAGAAAAACTTAGTGGATTGGAGTGACATAAAGATTTGGCATACTTGAATCAAAAGCTAGTATATTAGATATAAAATATGTGGCTATTAAGGATGAAATAGGAAAAAATATGAGGAAAAAGGTGATAAGGATAAGCCAATTCCTGAACCATACATCCCTCCCCCCCCAACTAAATCAAATGCATGTCCCCATGCATACCACTGATCAATTTGAATCTTCCTTGGAGTGGGAGTGTTGTAGATAAGGTTCTATGAAATCATAGGCATTTATAGTACGATGCACAATAGCTTTGTAACCATTATAAATAATTAATTCTAGCCACTAGTTTTTTGCTCCTCATGGTTTGATATTTAAGTAATGTTGATATGTTTCCATAGGGACCCACATCAAAGGAAACCATATTTTGAGGCCAAGTTTGTTGGTCCCACATCTCCTAATACAATTAATATACCTAGGCACTCTTGAGAGGACTTGGATAAAATTAGGATAATAATACAAATCTCTTTTCTTCATCCCACTTTCATAGGACTCCCATCTAAGTATACTTCCCTCCAAAGAATCTTGTTTTCGTAGGTTGAAAGTTTGAGAGAATATATCCAAGAGTTTCTGCCCAAAAATATCCAAAACAACAACTTTCTCCATGGATCCAAGAAAATCTTCATAAATCCTAGTTATTTCAACAACATTGGTTGCTTCTACTCTAATCCATAATTTCTTCTACTCCTAATTTTTTGTTATAGTTTTATGAGCCAATTTCCATTTTATCTGGTTATTAACAAATGAGGTAAAGGACCATAGGTGAATGTATCCTAAATTTAGTGAGAAGTTAAACTTCCTCCCTCTGAACCAAACAAACTCATGTACATACAACTCACATAATAAATATTGTTCCATAGTGTTACTTCGAGAAAAACATTCCAAAAATATCATAATGGTAGTTAGCTCATAGGTTATTTTCTCTTTTATCTTTTTCATCTAAAAAAGAGCATAATTCTTATGAAGAAACAGAGGGTAGGATGGGGAAGGTCCTATGCAACTCAACAACCCATGTGCAAGGTCATACAGTTGCTCCTTTTCATTCTACAACACCTAGATTTCATCCCTAATCTCCTTCAACTATTTGTTTTCCTTCCTTATCTTTTCTCTAAATTCTTCCGACCTGAGCCTGTGAAATGTAATTTCTTTCACTCAGTCCTCCCTAAGATCATCAATGATCCTTCTATGCTCACTCATGGGAATTATGTTAGACTACAATCATAGGGATAACAACTTTCATTCTTGTTTCTTAGTGACCAAAGCATTAAATTAAAATTTGAATACCTTGGTTGTAGTTACTTGAGTAATAGCAACATTATTATCATATTTTTGTAAATATATCAGGGTTTCCTCCTCCACTACAAGGAAAACCGCTAATTGACTACTAGTTACTGTGGGTCAAGAAAAGTTTCTTCTCCTTCTTCTGCAAGTTGAACTACCAAAGCTACTAGTTTTGGAGTATCAACAACATCATCAGTAGTTTCTTGTGTGTCAACCATAGTTTGTTCCTCCTAAGTCTAAACTGCTTTAGTTTTTGGTTCTTGTGTGTCAACAATAATATCAACAATTTCAACCATGATATGATATTCCTCAAGATTTTCTTCCTCAACTATTATTACTCATGTAAAAAAAGTTTCATTGAAAGGTTCTTGTGATTCAACAAGCATTCCTTCTCCATTACTCTACCCCTTAATATTAATAGCTTCTTTTGCATCCACATTTTCTTCCTCGGGTGCCACTATCTCTTGTGGAGCAGTGGAATCCTAATCATCTATTTGTACCAAAATTGATCCAAGTTATAGTTTTATTGTGCTCTCCTACACATATCCTGCCTCACCAAGGAGCTCTCCACAAACTACACATAAATTATTTCCAAGCTCCCTAGTATTTTACTTCTCAGTTTAAGGAGAGGAGGATGTTGTATATGTCATTTCGGTAGCCTCAGTGAGTGCTCATATTCCTTAAGGTTTCTCATATTGAGATTTATTTTTCATGGATACAAGTTATTTCTTAATTCTAGTAATTTATTTTTTTTAAAGATCATTTTTTTTAGAAAAAGGTTCGTCTTGGGGATTATAGATAAAGAGGTGTTAGTCTTTTCCTTCTTAGGCTTCTTATTCTTAAAAATATCCTACTCCATCAGTTCCTAAACAATTTTTGGGATTTTAGATGGCTAGGTTGTGGTTACTGTTACAAAATATATCATCCTTCTGCTTGAGAAATGACTAGCAAAAATAACCTTTAACCATTTTTTTTCCCTTCCTTTGTTATGGTAGCTTCTCCTCCTCAATAAAGTAGTCCTTAACTTATAGCCCCTTGGATTGTTCCACAATCACCTCTACTATTGTTTCAATGTGTATACCCTTGACAAATGTGTCAAAATGAATATTCTTAGTCTCTTCACCATCCTTCCCACTCATCCCATCCACATCTTTCTCAATTCCTTCTATCCATCCTTCTTCTTCGTTTTTTTTACTCATCCATACTACTCTCTAATACCAAACCCACACCATGAGTCACAAATTCTAACCACATTCTCCTATATTTTTCTAGTGCATCGACAACCAAGAGCTTGATAAACCTATCATTTCTCATGCAATTCTCAAGATACTTCTATTTTCTGACTACATTAGCCATACATGTCACAGAATATAGTAGGAAATGCAAAAGGTTGACTAGTTTCCCATGGCAAAGGTGAGCTAGCAACATAAAATGATAATTGAAAACCACTCCAAACCTACCTTCCTAGGTAATGTATTTACGTGTGAAATAAAAAAACCTTTGACCAGGGGGTGGAAAGGAATTTTTTTCTACCCTTCTGCCCTTACTCCTTACATGTTCATCCCCTTCCTTGAAATTAGATTTTTCTCTCTATATTGAGGCTTTCTAACTAAACCATTCCATGATGTTTGTGGTAGACTAGTCACTCTAAAAATTACCTCCTCTATAATATAAATTCAGATCCCCTTTACCACCAATATCTGTTTAGTCGAATTCCAAGAAAAATCAATGGAGACAGTGTCATCAAACCCTTGCAGTTTATCAAAGTATACTAGCCATCCTGCATACTGGAAAATTTGGTAACTTTCGGATGGATCTGCAATAAATTGAGTGAGTCTAGTTCAGTTCAAATAGTCTCCTCCCCCCCCCACCACCATAGCTAAATGTTCAAGTGAAATTATAGTAGTAGCAAGAAAAACATGCAGTCGAATGGGGGAATATTGTTAATTTTGGAAGAATTTGGCAAGTTGGTGGTTTGGTACGTATGCCATGGAATTTTTCAAGTTGGTGGTTTGATATGTATTGCATAAATGGGAATAATGACGAAGTGGATGGGATATTTATGGAATATTTGTGTCAGGACTACGGTGGTGCGACATGCTCAAAAATTTGAGAAAGGTTGTAAATGATGAAATGACAAGAAAATAAAAACATAAAATGTCCATCCTAAGTGGCATGCCAAGTCATGATAGTGATGTGACACTAATCCTAATGATTTTTTTATACACCCGAAAACTAAAGTGGAGGTTGTCCTCAGTTGACATGGAAAGAGGGTCATTTGTACATTTCAGGTGCTTATCATGTGACATGACTGTATGACATGTATGAAGTGGGGGATGTGATCAAAAAAATGTTGACATTGTTAGCTCCCTCCAGTTTCCCAAGGCTAAGAAAGTAAGCTAAAGGGGTAACCACAAACCAACTTTCAATTTGGTATCTAGCCCTAAAAAATCAGATAGGGCTCTCTCTAGTCAATGAAGTGATTGGAGAGAAAAATAGATCTTGGGATAGATATTCAACTCATTAGTGTTTGAATTAGGGTTTGTTGGATTAAGATCATAGATCTAGGAACTAGGTCAAGGTTTCAAATAATCAATTGCAGGTATGAAAATGAGGCAAAGTATGTATTTTTAGTGACATGTTTGGTTTTTCATTGCGGTATACAGTTGAAAAATGAAGGATAAAAATGATCATATGACTATGAATTCATTCATCAGAATAAATGGAACACAAACATGAAGATCTCATCAAAATAGAGCATAAAACTTATGTATTTTCTTTAAAAACTAATGAGTTGATCACATGAAAGCATGCATATGTTTTTTAGGAGAAATAAACATTAAAATTGATGATAAAACTAAGAAGAAACACTATCAATAAGAATACCATAAGAATCTCAAGATAATTCTTCAATTGTCTTTGATATCACTATAAAATGGTGTACACAAGCTCCACACTATGATTTCCAAGTATCCAACCTTCACAATGAGTTTAGTTTGAGTACATATAGAAAAATAAATAGCATTCCACCTCTATGGGTCGAAACCTAATCCAAAACAACTAATTAATGCACCTAATGTCTTATAACCTAATTTCTAGGGGAGTTAGAAACAACTTCCCCTTTTTTAGCTAACAAGTTTGAGCCTTTGTCTCAAGTCATTAAACACAATATCCTTTAACAAGGATGAACATAAATAGGCTCATTAACCATGAAACAAATCATGGGACAACTGTTACATAGGCCAACTTTTACCTTTGACCTCCACATGTCTAGAAAATTATTCAAACCCAGAAGCGCAATGTGCTCTCTCAGAAACATGACAAAATTTAGCATAAGCGTAGTGAAATTTGGAGGATGATTTGGAAGACTTTGGTGCATTTCTAAGCTTAACTAAAGGCTGGTACTAGTATCTAGGGATGTCCTCTATATCACTAAAGCTTGAAACCAGAAAAAAAAAATCATCTCCAAGACACCTCAAAACTCATTCGACCATAGCTACTTCAGAAATGCAGTGTGTGCCTCCAAACAGTGGCAGAAGTGTGAAAAATGGATGGTTTTTGAAATTTTCCTGCAAATTTATGAGCTCACACCTTCAAGACAAAAAGTGGATTTCTGAGATTTAAAATTCAAGAGACACCTTCACGTTCTTACCATTTTTCATTTGAAGCCTCTGAGAAAAATCGCAGCATGGCCACGTTGTGTTTCTATGCACCTATTTTGCATGTATTACCAAAAACTCAAAAATGATCAAAATTTTCCCAAACTTCTCTCGCTTTGCATTTTTTAGTCATGGCTTCAAGGAACTAAGGATGCATCAGCCAAGATGTTAATACCATCCTTTTTCTTAAGCTTTTTTAGGGTCTTCTTGAGCTTTTTCTTCATGTTCTTAACCCTAATCTTGCAAATCAGATTTCTTGTGTAATAGTTCCTTGCCATGTGCCTCTACATGGTAGTGTTTCTATTTTCCTTCTCCATTAGATTTTCCAAATACACATGTTCACTTTTTCAATTAAATACTCTCTAACTTTCTAATCCTCAGCACTTATGGGGTCAAAATTAGTATCTTGAGCTTGAGGAAGAGATGGCTCCTTGTCTTGCTCTTTCTTCTTTTCCAATGCTCTTGTGGTAGGCATCCTTGGATGCCTCTGAATATCTCTATCTTCAATCTTCTCTACATATATCATTGCCTTACCTTTGTATACAACTTATTTCCTGGATGATGGATTCTCTTGTGAGGTACTATGTTGCATCAAGTTCATTTTCAAGTGCCCATTTTCTTGTTTCAATAAGGCCACCATAAAATTTTCCTTTGAGAGATCATCCTATAGTTGTTTGATTTGTGCTTGTTGCTCCTTGATAATGTCTGCAGTTGAATTATCTCCATGGTCAAGTATTTATTCTTCATGAGGCATCTCTTCATCATTATGCGGCAAGTGTGACTCATTTCCATGCTTAGGTGATTGATCCATAGCTTCTCCCTAAACTTCTTCATTCGTAGCTTCCTTAGGCAATATTCTAGCTTGAGACCTAGTCATAGGTTTAGGTGTAGGCATGTATTTATATATCTCAGCGGAAAAATCAAATATTTTCCCCTTCTTTTAGGTTTGGGAAACCTATGCCCTAGGTTGTCCTTTGGTCATTGAAGGTATGCTAGCATTAGAGAACTTTTGAGGTCTAAAATGGGCCTCCTAAGAAAAATGTACAACCAAAATAAACTTTATAAGAACCAATCAGATTCAAGATGATGATGTCAACCATGGGGGATGATTCACCATTTTTTAGGTAAAAAAGTAAAAATATTAAAAAATAATAAAATAATAAAACTACTTTTTAAACTTGTATTTTCAACTTGTCTCCCTTAGGGTTTACTCAAATTTCGAGCGGGAGTACTCGGATGAAAAATTTAATTCCTCATCTAAGGAGTACCCATGTTGAATACTTTTGATGGGCCCTACTACATGAAAAATGAGAAATGCATGAAAAAATGTGATAGCAATCACGTGTTTCATGTATTTCTCATTTTTCGTGTAGCATGGTCCTTTAAAAGTATGCAACATGGGTACTCCTTGGTTGAGGAATCATATTATGCATCCAACGAGTGTTCCTTCTCGAAAATTAAGTAAACCCATATTGAGATAAGTTTAAAATACGAGTTGAAAAAGTAGTATTTTTCTTTTTTCCCTCTAAAATTTGATGATGTAATAAAATATTATTTTATTATTTCCACTATTACTTTATAATTTCCTTAAGAGGCCCATTTTAGACCTCAAAATTCCCCTAATGGATGGCTCAACTTTTTGTGGCCCACATGATGTAGGAGTGTTGATGCTTTTAGACTGAGGAGACATAGGCAAAAGAGTTACTGCCTCCAAAAATGCCTTCCAAGACATATTATCCGATGTGAGATGATGAAGAACTATGAATTTGACCAAGGCATGATGGAATAATCTAGTTGAATGGTCTCTCCCTTTCATTTTCACTTTCTCAGTCATCTTTGCAAGACTTATAAACATGTAGTTAGGAAAATTTAATGGTTTAATAGAGGTTAAGTGCATCAACAATCTAATTTGGTATTGATACAACATACTAAACCTGCCTTCACAAGTGAAATATTTCATTATCATATTCATCAAACGAATTTATTTATCTAACAACTGTCTACTAGGGAAGACATGAGAGGGACTTTCTTTGTACTGTGGCTTGAGAAAAATTATGTAGTTTTGAATGTCCAAATCCATTCCCTTAAACCATATTTCTCCTTAATTTGGGATCCTTGTGGCTGATGCTATGACTTCTGATGAGACCAAGAATTCCATCCCTGCTATGGTAGTCTTGCTCCTCTTAAAATTGGTGGAAAATAGGCTAGTTAGCTTACAATGGTGGCCCACCTCCTGTATTTTCTCACAAAACCCTAGGCATATTACCTTTTCAAATGACCCTTTGATGAACCAAGAAGCACTAATTTCCTTCATATTAGTTGCCTCATATATGGAGACATGTCCTCCCTTATTTTACTTCTTCTTTTCACTATCCATGGTGTTTATTTTTCTTATCAGGAAACCCTAGTTTGATAGGAGGGGAGGGTAGGGTTTATGATTGGAAAACAAGGGAAAAAGAGCAATTAGTTTAGGGAGGAAAATGGAGGGGATAAATTACTGATAAAAATATGAAAAAATTAGGGGGGATAGGGATAGGTGTTAGGGACACAGTGGAAGTGAAATTTCACTGAATGGATGAGGGAAGAAGGGAAAAAAAATGAAAAACATTTTCAAAACCCAGAAACACAGCAGAAGTTTAGTGTGGGCTAGGTTTTTTGGGAAAAAATGGTGGAATGAAGGAAATTAGTGTGAGAAATGTTTGGGGAAGGTTTTATAAGTGTATACAAGGGTAATGGGGTAGAAAAAATAGGGAAATTCTCTGTGATGTAAAGCAAAAACCAATGAAAAATAAAAGTGCAGTGAAACCCTAAGAGATGGATTATATTCACGTTTTGTGAGGAAGGACAGAATCAAAGAGGTGATTAAGGGCTTACTTACTTGCTCAAGAGTATATGAAGCTTGTGGAATGAGAAATGAAACCTTTTGTTTCTTTCTTTAACCTCCAAACCCAAAAATTCAACTTGTTCTCCAGAAGCACAGTGTGTTGTTGCAGAAACGTAGTGTGCTTGATGGAAAAAGTTTGGTGATGAAAAAATCAAGGTTCTCATGGCTGAGATGAAGCACAATGGTAGATAAGTGTTCTTAGAGGATTGAATGAATATTTTGAATGCTTGTATGGTCCTTTTATTTCTTGAAAGTAGGTTTTTTTCTTTGGTGATGGTGTGACATCACATGTCCTTTTGAGAAGTGAATTGATGAGGTAGTGTACTGCAGCTTGATTTCTTTGTTTGGAAAGGTTACATATTCATGTGGGTTGTACCTTTGGTACCATTTTAACAAACTTATCCCTAATTATTAACCCCCATGATGGTGACAATGGTGATGACATGACTCCCATGTAGATTTTGATGACATGAGCAAATGATGACACCTAATGCATACCTTAACCGTTATTTGGAACTTCGAACCCCTTAAGTGAATAACTTAATGACAAAAATGATGACCAAGACACTCATTTAATGACATATCACAAGGCATGATGACATAACCATGATGAAATTTTATGACCTTGAAAATGGAGGGAGTAGTAGTGACACCTAGGACATGACTCAAGACTCATTTGATAATAAAAATACATGTAAATTTTATTGGAAAATTTAAAAATTTGACCAAAGAAATCCAATAATACTAAAAGAGTAAATTTGATCACTAGTGACTCATAGACAGTAACATACATGACAATAAAAATGTAGTGCTTGCAAGTTTTGTGACATCGGTGAGTCCTTTTAGTAAAAAATGCCAAAATTTTATGTGAAATTAGAGAAGTAACAAAGTTATAAATAGTGGTTGTTAGTCTAATTTATTGAGGTGAATTAGAGCATTCATTTATTTATGAATCCGAGTTGGTAAACTTAGAAGCAATCCAAATTATATGGAACCTTAGATTAAACTAGTGCAGGAAGCAGTTCTTTAGATGAAAATAATGGAAATGCATATTACAAATCAAAACTATTTTGAAAAGAAAATATTTAGATCTATTTTATGAAAGAATAAAAATGTTTGATCAATGGAATTAGTTTACTTTAGAAGATAGAGAAGATTCTCTTGTTCAAGAGTCATGTTTTGTCCTTCCACAATATTTCTATAATAACATTGCCAAACATCTAAGAAAGAAAGAAAGAAACCATATAAATGAAAGCAAGTAAATATTGTTTTCAGTTTTGTTAGTGTCAGCCTATTCATCCTGTCACCAGTGATCAAATGGGCTCTTATCATGTCTTGTTAGGTTCCCAAAGTCAATTTTTTGTCATTTCATTAGCTTTTCAAGTAAAATTTTGGTCACTGGGTAGTATGTCTAGAGCTATTTCCTCTCCTTTCAAAAATTTTACATGTTGGTCCTTGTCATCACTCATTTGAGTGTATCATCAAATAAGTATCATCATCACTACTTCGTTCAACATCATCATGATTTCATTCATGTGCAGTGAGTTTATGATCATGTATTTTATCTGTTATAGTATTTATTGAATGATATATGGATCCTCTTTCATATCTTGTATCTTCAGTGGATTTCCTTACAGGTCATAGGAATAATTCTATTGATTTAGCTTTGTTTACATGGAAATGTCAACTTGTGTTTCATGATTCTAGTTTAATGAATTCATGATTGAACATGCTCATTAAATCCCTCTACTTTTTCACTCTCCACTATACCTACAAAACCCTAAAGCTATCATAGATCTACTTCTACCTTTCTCCTTTATATTTTTGCAGATGTAAACCCTTTGATACCTAGACCTAGCTACTTCGTTTCGTCCCTGATCCATAATCAAACCCTAAATCTCTAATAAAATACCTGAGCCTATCATATCTAGCCTAATATTCTTCATGTCACAATCAATCCTTGGTTGTGATCTCATTGAGAGAGCCCTCTCAGCATAGTAGGGCTAGCTACAAGGTCAAAGTGGTATGTGGTTACCTTTATCAGTCTCCTTTTTAGCCTTCAAAGAATTGGTGGAGTGTTAACAATGTCTATACTCTTTTCATTGAGTCACATGGATCCACTGTATATGTTTGTCATCATCGTGTTCTAGCACTTTATGTCATGGATCCACAGCGTATGTTTTTGCGGCCATGTTTAGTATTCTCTTATGACCGAGCATTGGTATTCCCACCTCGGGGATGTTATCAGCATAGTTGAGATTTCATCTCCATTGTATTTTGATCTTCATCCTTGGATTTGTTTCCCCACTATTGTTTCGACCTCTTAGTTTTATCATAATTTATTTTGGCCATCATCTTCTCATTCTGACCTCACACATTAGGGGGCATCTTTTATTATCTTGGTTTTCTACCCCTAGATCATTGACCCTTATCCATCATTGTTAGATGACTTTTTCCTAACATGAGGAGCCTTTTTGAGCCAATTTTACCCTTACCCACATCTAGTAAGGCATGTGCCTGTGACAAGGACCCTATAGCCACTACCTGGCCCTCTTGTGCTTATGGCTAGAGCCATTTTTAACACTTTCTGAGCCTGTGGCTAAGGGAAGGTTCTAAAATGGCTTAGTCCCTAGGAGATAAATTTGATTATTCATCTATTTGAGCTGGCCAGGACTTATTAATTAGAAGCTTCTGTAACTTCTCGTCATCCTAAGCATCCATATTCATCCTCTCGAGACCTCCCTTCCACTTATTTATACTAGATAATTTGAGAGGGTGAGGAGGGTTTTGTGGGAGCTATACTATTGCTCGAAAGTTGAGATCTTGATCCTATGCAGCTAGATAGAGATCTTGTGAGGTCCTGTTCATATATGTGTTCTCTTCATGCTTAGTTCTTATATGTAGTGGGGAAACTCTGTCGTATCGCAGAGAGGAGACATGGAAGTGAAGTTATAAGTGTTGTTCATTTTATATGATTAATGAATATTTATGTTCTATCCCTTACATGATTATGTTTTTCAATAGATCTTGTGATTATTTTGTATCGTTGTTGATTTAACGATCTTCCAAGGAACATCAATTGTCATCCTTAAGCATTTGTGATTATGTGTAGGTGTTGAGATCAAATGCAGATGAAGCATATCACTTGAGTGGAGTGCGAGGATTCTGTTATGTATTCTTAGTCCTATCTCTATCTGTCTGGTGATCTAATCAAACATTATATCATGGAGCAAAAACTCCTTGTAATTTATAATGAAACATAAAGGTAGTATTCTCTTTGTCTTTAGGGGCTACTTGAATCTGATTGTAGCCATTGAATCCATCAAGGAAAGAGAAAAATGTATTTCCTTCCAGGGTGTCCAAGACTTGTTTGATAAAAGTTAGCGGAAAGTAGTCTTTCAAATTATCCATAGTTAATTATTGATAATCGACACATATTCGCCATTTCCCATTTTCTTGGGGATAATAACCAAAGGGGAAATCCACTTGTTTTTGGAAATGGGGTAAATAAATTTAGCATTTAAAAAAAAAATTAACTCCTCTTTCACAGTTTCCTTTAGCGCGGGGTTTATCCTTCTCTCAATTTTCGTAATTTGTTGGGAATCCTCCTTTAGAAAAATATGGTAAGTTTCAAGATTAGGATAAATACACTTCATGTTAGTGTAATCCTAAGAAAAGGCACCACTATTCCTTCAAATTACTTCCATTAGTTTCTTTTCTTCAGAGGGATCTAAATGGCTATTGATGTTGATAGTCTATCCAGGATAGATTTTTGCATCCTTAATTTTATTATAAATGTCTAGTGATGCTAATGAATCCAATTTTTATACTAATTCAGTAGGTGAGCATGTCTTCTAAAAACGTTTCCCTAAGATTTGATTATACGACCAAAGTTTGTCAACATGATGGTTAGTTAAAGTAGTACAATTCAACTCATCTTTAGTATCCTCATTGAAAATAGCATCTTGTTCAAGTCTCAAGAGAGGTCACGTGAGTTCTTCATCACTATCCTCAAACGACAAGGGATTCTCAAATTCTAGTGAAGGTTTGGTAGCTGGATACAGTGTAATATATTTTTTTAAGTTCCCATGTGATATAGTAATTTTTCCTAACCTACAGCCAATATAAGCATTTTTTGTGGCCAACCATGGTCTCCCTAAGATCAATTGATAGCCTCCAAGGCTAGTTTTAGGTTGAAGGATTATAAAATTAACCAAATATTCTAATGAGTCTATGGAAAAAATTATGTCTTCCACCACTCCTTCGGGTTTGATAGCAGATCAATCTACCTGCTAGAGGATTGTGGGAGTTGATCTTAAGCTTGATAAGCCAAGATTTTCCATATTTTCTTCGGTCGATACTTTTTCAAGAATATTATATTCATTTCAACCTAGGTTCGAATGGAGTTTCCTCCAAGCCCCATAAAATAACGAAGATCTACATCCTTCAAGGTTGCTGGAAACAATTTGATTCCTGTGCATCCAGAGAGTATTCATAGCTAACAAAGAACATCAAACTCAAAAAGAAATGTATTAAGGTTCTCCTTATAAAGTCCATGAAATTTTGGAAGGGCAAAGAGAGGAATATTATTCATTTGGACCATTTCATGGAGTCCTGAATAGGAAACTAAAAAGTAATAGGACCTTGTTGCCTTGGTCCATTTACTTCCTCATCCCACATTTTATCCTCTCTAGTAGTTTCAAGGGTTTGGATATTTTTAGATGTCTAAGAGCTTTTTGTCTCCTTTTTAAATGTAATTCCTTCCCTGATTGGTTCCCCACCTTTTGGTGGTTTCCCTACCACACTATTCTAAACAAAATGCCCCTCACTGATTTCCCTTTCTTATCTTCCAAAATGTTAGTAGTTGTGGTTCCTATTGCACCACGTTCTGGGGTTTTTACAATTTTTTTATATTCCCTACCTATGTTGTTCTACCTATAATAGCATTATTTTAAATGTAGGATAGTCAGGACGTACATTATAGAAAGGGTCAATTAACTATCTCCCTTTGCTCATTTCTACTCCCAATGTCATTTCCTATTTGACAAGAAATTCTAATACTTTTGAGTTCCTCCCCGAAAATGGTGCCAAAAATTATGGTGTGAATATATATACATTACTATTTAGAGATGATTCACATAACCATTTAATTATTAACCAAGGTTGATTAACTTGCGAGGACTCCATGTTGTATGCACAAGTACCAAAGTTCCTACCAAGTCATATGCCTATGGATAAATCCTACAGGTGATGGAAATCAGGTTCAAGATAGCCTAAATTACTTAAATTAGTTTGGCCATAAGTTTACCAAAATACTAGAGTTCAAATATTAAGATTAATACATAATTATCAACAAGGCTTCCTATCAATGTCTAATTTTATAGCAGTTTCTGCAATTTTGTAGAAATTTGTTGATTTTGCGACAACAACTGTTGATTTTGTAGTATGCATGTTATCATCTCTAAAAACACATTGAATAAGAGTACATGGCCTAGGAAAGTACAAAAATATAAATAACACCAATCACACTTAAACACACCATTCAAATATATTTGGTCGATCTTTAATCTATTTAAGAAGTAACCAAAACAAATGTTGCAAGAAAGAAACGCACACATATATAAATAATTAGAAATAAAAATGTGTGTAGGGCCTTACCTTGAGTGGGTCCAACTTGGGGTTTCGCCTACGCCTAATTCTCAAATTCACAAAGACAAAATCAGAAAATCAATTGTGCATCCACAACCAATTTCAATATAGGATTCATAATTTTGAATTGATTATGTTAAAATCTTGAAATATTGTACATACCTTTGCTTTCTGAAAATGTATTCCCAAATTAAAAAATGAAAAGAGGGTATGTCCTAAGAGAAAAATCAAAGGACAAAAAGAAACAAATATGAAAAGAATATTAAATATGAACCCCATCGAAACTAGATCATGAAAGCATTGCAAGTTTAAATGCCACTACTATTAGTTTACTTTTGCAAATAAGATTATGTGCAGCTTATTCAAAATGCCATAATCCATAGAGGTCAAACTGCTTAATCTTGACCTCTCATGCTTTAAATTTCATGTTGTTAGATAGAGAATAAACATTTTGCCAAACAATATAAACTTGGCAGATCAATAGTTAAAAAAGAGAATAAATGAGGAGCTCAATAATTTAATTTCAGCCCTCGGATGAAATAAGGTTAGAATTAGATAGTTTTATGCTTTACAATAAAAATGGATTTAGGGTTGCAAGCTTAAATGCACCCATGAAAATGAAGTAAAAAATGTTAGAATAATGATGGGTAGGTAGAAAGCAGTCGTGCAAGGCATGTACTAAAGCATCATCGAGCAAATTAATAATTTCCCCTCCCCCACAATGATCCAGTATTCAAAAAATTTAGATAAAGAGACTCAGAGCATTTCTCTGACTTCTATTGGGACCGGAGCCAAGGCTTAGTAACTGATTGGTTAAAAATATTGTATTCCCTTCATAAAATCCATTTCCCAAGCATATTCACCCAACTCCAAAAATACAAACCCTTTTCCTAAGTAAAACACCTTTTTGCTTAGAAAAAGTAAAATCCCCTCTTAATTAGTTTCATTTTATCCAAAAACACTCAAAAACCCACAAAATACAATTTATCCTAAGTTTATGTGTAAATATCTAAATGGGATAATTTTTATGGTAAAATGCCTATTTTACACTTAGTTTATTTTTTGTATTTTCATTCATTACATTTCATTTCATATTAATTTTTTAACATAAAGTATTAAATCCCTTATACTATCCCTTCCCATATATATAAGTAACCCATTTTATTTATAAAATCCCAAAACCCACTTATTTAATTTTAACCTATGGTTCTATATTACCCATGTGCTACATATAATTCCCCACCCTATTCCCCATAGGTTAAAACATATCATATATAACCCGCCCCCAATGGTTGTTAAACATTTGTAAATGTTTCATTTACCATGTAAATACACCCCGCCATATCATAAATAAAACATTAGTTTTATATTAAAACATATTTTTAATATTAAAACTAATCTCGCGACAACACAAAATCTTGGACCCCATGCCCACATATGCCTAGCAACTTTATAAAACGATCTCCACCGTTTGCACTTATCTCTCCAAATCTGACGACCCAGACACTATATCACATTTTCACTTGCGCAAACATTAACCATTTCAACATTTGCGAAATGAGCGGTATTTCCCCATTATCTCTCCTCCACATGGCCTATTCTCATTCGATTGCATCCTTAGAACAAATACAACTTACCGCCTTTGCATAATGCAAAAACCGCCTGTGGTATTTCCTTGCCCTGTGCCCAAACCATATGTCACTGTGACATAACGATGTAATAGACTATGTGATACATTGCTTATTCACCATGCATTGCGAAAAACCACTATAATATCATTTCCAATGCAAAAATGATCCATATACAATCCATATTTCTTCCAAAGACTTCTCTGTTCAATAAAACCCATTCTCACCTCCCCACAGACCTACGTTTTCATTTAACAAATTGTTTTATTGTTGCAGGTTATTAGAAAAAGGAGAATTTGGATAAAACAATCTAAAAACTAGTTAAAGATCAGTTTTACTCCAAGATTTCACAAGGAAATGAGTTTGAATGGTTTTCCTAAAACAAGAAGATTTCATACAGTAGCGAAGGAGAATGAAGAAATTTACACAATGATAGTCAGAAAAAAGGATGAAACATTTTCACTAGCATAGTGAAAGAATTTTTGAAACTACTCTCCAAAGGAAAATTTTGTATTTTACATGCGTCTTTAGTAAAAAAAATCATTTTTTACTAAAAACACAGAAGCATGAGTAGTTGAAAGGTTTAATATGATAGTGAAAACATGTGAACAAATGCAGTCATGGTAAAATAGTAAAAGTAAATACAGAGGAAGTAATAGTTAAACATAGATGAAAATACTTTCACCAACAATAATGAAGTTTATCCAAAGTGAAAGTAAAAACAGTTAAAAGAACAGTAAGGTTAAAATATGAAAACAGAGCATGAAGGGACATTTTTGCAGAAATTTCCTGTTTAAGCCATAGTTTTGAAGAAAATATTGTGGTCAATCCAAAATGAATTTTGCAAAACTGGAGGAGGTTTATGTTCCTAAGAGGTCAATCTACAAAAAACCATCTCAATATTTAAACAGGTATTATAGAAGGAGAGATACATGGACATCTTCACAGCGTAATTTTTAGATTGTGCAAAATTATGTTTTACACATCTTGTTGCAGAGCTTATTGTGAACACCTGGAGCAGAATTTTAGGAAACTGAGAGAGATCTATCTCGGATTGAGATATACAAAGGTATCATTGGACCCCAATTTTTTTGAATTTCTGAAGCAAAATGCACAAAGGAAGGAGACAGTTAGTGACTTGGATGCCTCATCATCAACTAAGAGTTGATATCAAATTCGAATTCTCTTCTTTGTCACCATCAATCCATAAGTGTAGTGCCAAATAGATTCATTAGTTTTGAGTGTCCTTTATTTAAGTTCTATTTATGTAATACAGTTTGAGATATTTGTAAACCAATATTGATATTTTTTCAAGATATTCTAGTTTATAATTTGTATAAACACTTCATCAATTGAAGTCTTGAAGGTGGAAAAAATTGTTGAATATTTGTATAGTCATTTTTGTTGTACTTGAAGGCTTTTAGTTGCAAATTTCGAGTAGAAGATTGGATCAAATCATCTAGCATCATATTTCAGGATTCATCTGATGAGCCATTGAAGTGAAGTACTTTCTACTTGTCATTGTTTATCTTCTCATGTTTTCATGCATCCATTATGTATTCTAAATTTGAATGATAAACATAAGTATTATTTCAGGATTTGTTAAAATCACCCTGTCTTTATTGTTTATCATTTCTATGTTATGTTTTCTGTTGATTTCCAGAGTAGGGAACCCTTAATTTCTCCCTCTTTTGAATGACCTCTGGCTACTCCTTCCTTATCCAGATCAAAGAATCCTTCATTGCTCTTTATCATGATCAAACCACATCACCAAATCAGCCTTCCAAGATCTTCAAAGACTTATCTATCTTTCCCTGAAAACATTTGACTTTTTGACCTTGATCTTAATTCTGTCTGCTTGATTTTTGACTCCTTAGCCAAATGGAAAAATAGATCTCCTACTATCCATCTCTTTAAGTGATTTTTCCCACCAACCAAACCAAATATTAAAACCAAATTTTCCTTATAACTAGCCTTAAATCAAACACTAAAACAAAGTTAAATATTATATAGAGAGCCCTCTCTGAACCCTAAGAAGGCTAGATCTTAGAGTTTAAAAGTTGTTTTGTGGTTATCTCAGACTATTTCTTTCTTTAACCTTGAGAAATTACTGAGTGATAACATATTGGCAACCATACTGGAGTAACTAACATTTTCTTCATAAATATTTTACAGGTTCAAATCTGATATATGAGGGTGGATAGTGATCAGAGACAAAAAGGTTAAAATCATCCACCTGGCAACTCCAAATCAATTTAACAATCAAGATTCCACTGGAGGAATGAACCTGAAAGAACAATATGGAAAGATCAGGCTTTTAACATGGATTACAATCCAAGACATTATGTTCTTTCTCATTAAGGATTTTTTTCAATGTATATTTTATTTTAGAGAAGATCTTAGATTAGTTTTTAATTATTTTCCTTCGAAGATTGTAAGTACTAATTCTCTTAATCTCTTTGAGCAGCTTTCTTCTGAATCTAATGATGATCATTTTTCAATTAAGAAGCCTCCAATAATCAAGATTGATCTTACAAACCCTGTACATATTACTGTACCATGTAAAGTTTCAGATAGATATAAGCCCCTCATTTTACCTCCTATACACCATAATTTTCCTAATAACTACTACAAACATCTTCCTAGATTTCATGGAGAAAATAATAACATCACTGCCCAAAAACATATTCAAGGTTTTGAAAATTATCTGGATTTATTTGAGATTGATGATGATGATGTTATAATTAGATATTTTTATCTCTCTTTGCAAAATATAATAAAGATTTGGTTCAAGAATCTGCCTAATGCAAACATCTCAACTTTCCAGCAGTTTGTCAAAAGTTTTCTTTGATAGATGGATAATTAAAGTCAATCCTTTTGTGATCATAGAAGAATATAATCAGTTAAAAAGACATCCAAATGAAACAATACAACAATTTTCTAACAAATTTAATCAAGTTTATTATTCAATGCCAGAAAATATTAGACCTCCTCATGATTCAGCTCTCTTGCAGTATCCAAGTGCCTTTGATCCAGAAATAGAATTTCAGTTAAGAGAAAGAGATCCAAAAACACTTATACAAATGCAAAATATTGCAATTGATGTAGAAGTTAATTTGCAAATCAGAAAGAAAAATTTGAAAGCAGAAAGAGAGAAGAACAACATTGCAGAAGTAAAACTCGGTATTTTGGTAAGAAAACTAGATGAAATCATACAGAAGATCACTATGAAAGATGAATTTTTTTGTTCAAAATCACCATGAAGAAATAGAAGAGGTTGATAGCCATTAAAAAATTCATGCTAATTCCAATTATCATAGATCATAAAATGGATTTACAGATCAGTATGTGGAAGATTAATGTCCCGATTTAATGTGTATGTTTGATGGCATTCCTTCATTTAATGATTTTCCTCAATATGATCATTATGATGATAGTTATGTTCTACAAACTCAAGCTAACTTTACAGAACAATCAAAAGATAGTTTGGAGGATGAAGAAATTCAGTTTCAGCAGATTGAAGAAAGTAATCAGCTATAAGAGTAAGGAAGAAAGAGTACAAAATTTGGAAATAAGTGAAGGTTATTTACCTCCTTGTTTTGCTTCATTTCAGTTCATTAGAGACAACTTTCATGCCATCAATAATCAGCAGTCTTTAGGAATTTTGATTGACAACAAAGAAGACAATGAAACTCTTAATCAGAATTTTTCAGTTTCACAATTACAATTATCAAATTCCATTGAAATACTTGATCAAATGATACATGAGAATTCTCTACCACTATGTTTTGAATCATTTCATCTTTTAAAGAAAATGTGGTATAAAATCCTTAAAGAAAAGGATGAGCAATTTGTTGAGGTTTATGAAGTCCCATGGAATCCTATATGCCATAGGTTGCTGTAATTTTCCCAAGTTTTTCATGATCGAATAGAAGATATGTTGGATATTGAATGCATTCAAAGCCTACCTCCATTAAATAACTATGAGTTTCAGAATCAATATGATAAAGGTTTCACCAGACAAACATTTCCATCAGTAGGAATATCATCACAAAGTTCACCTGAAAGTTTGCAGGGAGATAAAGATGAAAATAACATTTCAGTTTCATGGCATGGAGGCCATCAAGAACAGATGTAAAGTTGTTTAAATCAGTTAAACATTAGTGTATATATCTTGGAATATCCTTTTGAAATTTTTCTAGAGTCAACAAATGAAATCAAGTATTTTCTTATCCTCTCATTTGTTGACAAGTTTCTAATACGTTGCAGAATTACATTTTTGATAATCAACAAGAAAATGCAACAAAATCTATCAAAGTTCATAATTATTGAATGGCTGCATTGGCTATTTCATTTTACCTAACCAGCAGTTGGACAACTGATTAGAGTAAGTAGGTAGGATTTCAGCTTATTTCAGTTTTCAGCTTTCAACTAGTTTTGAAATAATTCATTAAGATTTGAAGCTAAGGAAAAGGCCATACGATATTGATGATTTAGTAGTTTGGTTTGAAGGTTGTAGCATCTTTTAGTCTCAGATCAGATTTTAGTTTGCAGAAAAAGGTGTAAATTCAATTCAAGAGTTTCAGTCACAGAGATTTTATAACAAAGAAAATGCATGTTTGGGATTGACCCAATGAATCAGGCTACTAGTCGACAGTGTTCTTGACATATCACAAGGATTTTCCATCCCCATGTGAAGCCGTTGTTAGGGTCCTATAAATATAGGATTCATAATTTTGAATTGACTCTATTAAAATATTGAAATATTATACATACCTTTTCTTTCTGCAAATTTATTCCCAAATTAAAAAATGAAAAGGGGGTATATCCTAAAATAACAATCAAAGGACAAAAAGAAACAAAGATCAAAAGAATATTAAATATGAACCCCATAAAAACTAGATCATGAAAGTGTTGCAAGTTTAAATGCCACTACTATTAGTTTACTTTTGCAAATAAGATTATGTGCAGCTTGTTCAGAATTTCATAATCCATGAAGGTCAAACTGCTTAATCTTGACCTCTCATGCTTTAAATTTCATGTTGTTAGATAGAGAATAAATATTTTTCCAAACAATATAAATTTGGTAGATCAATAGTTAAAAAAAAGAATAAATGAGGAGCTCAACAGTTTAATCTAAGCCCTCAGATGAAATAAGGTTAGAATTAGATAGCTTTATGCTTTAAAAGAAAAATGGATTTAGGGTTGCAAGCTTAAATGCACCCATGCAAATGAAGTAAAAAATTTTAGAAGAATGATGGGTAGGTAGAAAGCAGTTGTGCAAGGCATGTACTAAAGCATCATCGAGAAAATTACTAATTTCCCCTCCCCCACAATGATCCAGTATTCAAAACCTTCCATTAAAGAGGCTCAGAACATTTGTCTGACTTATGTTGGGACCAGACCCAAGGATTAATAACTGATTGGTTAAAAATATTGGATTCCCTCCATAAAATCCATTTCCCAAGCATATTCACCCTCCTCCAAAAATACAAACCCTTTTCCTATTTAAAACACCTTTTTGCTTAGAAAAAGTAAAATCCCCTCTTAATTAGTTTCATTTCAACTAAAAACACTCAAAAACCCACAAAATACAATTTATCCTAAGTTTATGTGTAAATATCTAAATGGGATAATTTTTATGGTAAAATGCCTATTTTACACTTAGTTTATTTTTTGTATTTTCATTCATTACATTTCAGTTCATATTAATTTTTTAACATAAAGTATTAAATCCCTTATACTACCCCTTCCTGTATATATAAATAACTCATTTTATTTAAAAAATCCCAAAACCCACTTATTTAATTTTAAACTATGGTCCTATATTACCCATGTACTAAATATAATTCCTGCCCTATTCCCCATAGGTTAAAACATATCATATTATATAACCCGCCCCCAATGGTTGTTAAAAATTTGTAAATGTTTCATTTACCATGTAAATACACCACGCCATATCATAAATAAAACATTATTTTTATATTAAAACATATGTTTTAATATTAAAATTAATCCCGCCGCAACACAAAATCCCGGGCCCCATGCCCACATATGCCTAGCAACTTTATAAAATGATCTCCACCATTCGCACTTATCTCTCCAGATCCGACAACCGTAACACTAAATTACATTTTCAGTTGCGCAAACATTAACCATTTCAACATTCGTGAAATGAGCGGTATTGCCCCATTATCTCTCCTCCACGTGGCCTATTCTCATTCGATTTCATCCTTAGAACAAATACAACTTACCGCCTTTGCATAATGCGAAAACCACCTAGCGGTATTTCCTTGCCCTGCGCCCAAACCGTATGTCCATGTGACATAATTGTGCAATATACTATGTGATACATTGCTTATTCACCATGTGTTGCGAAAAACCACTATAATACCATTGCCAATGCAAAAATGATCCATACACAGTCCAGATTTCTTCCAAAGACTTCTTAATTAAATAAAACACTTGCTTACCTCCCCGCAGACCTGCGTTTTCATTTAAAAAATTGTTTTATTGTTGCAGGTTATTAGAAAAAGGAGAATTTGGATAAAACAAACTAAATACTTGTTAAAGATAAGTTTTACTCCAATAATTCACAAGGAAATGAGTTTGAATGGTTTTCCTAAAACAAGAAGATTTCATACAGTAGCATAGCAGAATGAAGAAATTTACACAATGATGGTTAGAAAAAAGGTTGAAACATTTTAACCAGCACAGTGAAAGATTTTTTGAAACTACTCTCCAAAGGAACATTTTGTATTTTACATGTGTCTTTAGTAAAAAAAGTCATTTTTTACTAAAAACACAGAAGCATGAGTAGCTGAAAGGTTTAATATGAAAGTGAAAACTGGTGAACAAATGCAGTCAATGTAAAACATTAAAAGTAAATACAGAGGCAGTAATAGTTAAACATATATGAAAATACTTTCACCAACAACAATGAAGTTTATCCAAAGTGAAAGTAAAAACAGTGAAAAGAACAGTAAGGTTAAAAGATGAAAACAGAGCATGAAGGGACATTTTTGCAGAAATTTCCTGTTTAAGTCATAGTTTTGAAGAAAATATTGTGGTCAATCCAAGATGAATTTTGCAAAACTGGAGGAGGTTTATGTTCCTAAGAGGTCAATGTAAAAAAAGCTTACTCACTGTTTACACAGGTATTACAGAAGGAGATATACATGGACATCTTCACAGCCTAATTTTCAGATTGTGCAAAATTCTGTTTTACACATCTTGTTGCAGAGCTTATTGTGAACACCTAGAGCAGACTTTTAGGAAATTGAGAGAGGTCTATCTTGTATTGAGATATAAAAAGGTATCATTGGACCCCAATTTTGCATAGTTTCTGGAACAAAATGCACAAAGGAAAGAGACAGTTAGTGACCTAGATGCCTCATCATCAACTAAGAGTTGATATCAAATTTGAATTCTCTTCTTTGTCACCATCAATCCATAAGTATAGTGCCAAATAGATTCATTAGTTTTGAGTGTCCTTTATTTGAGTTCTATTTATGTAATACAGTTTGAGATATTTGTAAACCAATCTTGATATTTTTTCAAGATATTCTAGTTTAGAATTTGTATAAATACTTCATCAGTTGAAGTATTGAGGGTGGAATAAATTGTTGAATATTTCTATAGTCATTTTTGTTGTACTTGAAGGCTTTTTGTTGCAAATTTCGAGTAGCAGACTAGATCAGATCATCTAGCATCATATTTCAGGATTCATCTGATGAACCATTGAAGTGAAGTACTTTCTACTTGTCATTGTTTATCTTCTCATGTTTTCATGCATCCATTATGTATTCTAAATTTGAATGATAAAATAGGAGTATTATTTCAGGATTTGTTAAAAGCACCATGTCTTTACTGTTTATCATTTCTATGTTTTCTGCTGATTTCCAGAGTAGGGAACCCTTAATTTATCTCTCTTTCGAATGACCTTTGACTACTCCTTCCTTATCCATATCAAAGAAACCTTCATTTCTCTTTATCTCGATCAAACCACTTCACTGAATTAGCCTTCCAATATCTTCAAAGACTTATCTATCTTTCCCTGAAAACATTTGACTTTTTTACCTTGATCCTAGTTC